>OU696573.1:8092305-8692305 GCA_916048095.2 Sacculina carcini
AAAGTCATAAAATAGTCATGTTCTGCTCTCAAACTTGTGCATTTTTACATTTCGCCTGGGTACTCACATATTTGTACTCCCATATATATATATATATATATGCTCACATATTTGTAGCTACAGAAAATGAGCTAAGCTTGAGCTGTCCTGTCTCTTTGTCAATATCCAGCTATATCCAACCTCTCCTTGAATGTTCCGATACACTGCACTCACTATTACTGTGTACTCAAATAGTTCCATGCATCCACACGCCTACTAGACAAGCTGGGCAGTCACATTACTAATAAACCTCATGTTTTTTCAGTTTACTGTCATGGCGTCTTTCATTTGATCCATCTCACACCAAGGAATCCTTTCTGTCAATCTTCTCCATTCTGATCTTAATTTTTGGCACGTTGATCGAGTCACCTCTCAATCTCGTCTTTCCCAGAGTCACCACACAAATTCTTTCTAACATTCCCTTGGAGTCCGATTCCTTCAGTTCTTGCACCATCCTTGTCGTCACCCTCTATATGATTTCAAAATTTTGTTTTTGTGTGGAAATCATATCACATCTGCATGCCGTAGATTCCGGCCATTTAGCTCATATAATCAAATATTAAATAATTATCCAAAATTATACTCCATTTGAATAGTGGACTTAATGGCCAGAACAGGGTGAGATATTCAGTCTGCCAAAGTTATATTTATCCTTAAGAAAAAGTTTCATCATAGTATGAATTATATCAATGTATATATATTACAAATATGTGCAATAGTTTGATAGAAAACTTAAACTAATACGCACATCATATGGACGGAAGAATTTTTTCCAACATATTCTATATGTGAAATCAACAAAGTATCTGAAAAAACTACCGAAAGATAGATCGAATTTTGTGCAGGCTCATTGCACCGTGCTACTGAAAACCAAGTTTTTCAAGCCTGAAAAGCGGCATGGACTCAAAGACCAAGTAGACTTAATTACCGGGATCTCGGGTACTCGAAATGCTGGTTTACAATATAGACAATTATCTTTCTCAGCAGTGGCGACGCCAGAATTTTTTCGGTGGGGTCCTGAGGGGGGCTAATGGAAAAGATGTGGGGTCTGGGCCAAAACATGAGGAAGTGCACTAGAAATGTTCATGGTCGGGATTTTGGGGAGGGCTCAGGGGGAGTATTTGGAACATTTGTGGTGGTTTCAGTCCCTCCAAGCACCTCCTCGACTCCGCCACTGTTTCTCAGCATATCGCCATCCAGGTAGTAGAACTCCAACTTCAGTCTCTTCAGTGACGAGTAGGCCACTACAGCAAGCTTACCTAAATGTTTCTCAGCCGAAAGTGCTTCTCCAACAACTCCCAAATCTTTTTCTTCGAATAACCTTTTTAATTCTTCGCTTCCAAATTATACACCCTTGAAGATTTTCTCCAGTCTCTATCTATTTCCATGGCATGATACTTATTGACATTGAACGCACCTCCATTTTCACATTCCATCCGAATATACTATCCAAATCATTATATATCTCTTGGCAACTATCACGATTTGCAATTATTTTTCGTATCTTGGTATTTTTTGCAAACAGACCAATATAACATTCAGCCCTTTCTATAATGTATAATGTATAATGTATTTATGTAAACCAAAAACATAATAGGACCTAGTACAGACTTCTATGATACTACACTCTTCACTGGTCCCCATGCCTAAGATACTTCTTTAACCTCAGTTCTCATTCTTCTGTCCATCAGATAACTCTTCATCCACTCCAATAGATGTTTTCTTTGATTCCCCCATCATTCTTATTCTTCAACAAAAGCATCCAATCAATTATCCTAAAGTAACAACTAAAAAATTTGGACACACATGATCTACTCTTCCTAAAACCATATTGAGCCTTAGTATTTGTGTAAATATGTTGGTGAATTTTCGTGTTACAAAATACTACTTGATAAAAACACTCAAATTAAACATTACTGCCAAGAATCTATCTGTCCTCCTAGACTTGAATATACTCATCCAGTCCTTCTATAGTCGCAAAAAGCAACCGATTTATCGCGTTCACAAGACAGTGAGTATGAGGCACCTTAGCAGGCCATTCTATTTCAACGGAAATGAATGTGTGTGTGTGTGTGTGTGTGTGTGTGTGTGTGTGTGTGTGTGTGTGTGTGTGTGTGTGTGTGTGTGTGTGTGTGTGTGTGTGTGTGTGTGTGTATGTGTAAGCAAGTATTCAGCTAGCTGTATGTTTTCAAGAAATTAGCTGAGTTCATACTGTCCTACCTCGTAATCTCACATTATCCGGTCTTATTAAGCATATCTATATTATTTAACATGATGTTTTCCTCATGTATATAATTGAGTTTTGCGTGTATGTGTGCGCGTGTGCGTACTTATGTGTGTGTGTCTGCGTGTGAGTGTATGTATGTTTGTGTGTGTATGTTTGTGTATGTGTGCTGCGTATGTTGGCTGGTTGGTTTCCATTTAGGACACACTAATTCTCTGCGGAATTCGATCGGCATTAGAAATTTTCTTCAATGATGAATGTTATAGACGTTTGTCGAGGCCTGTGGTTCTCAAACAGATGAACATTTGTCGCATGATGAAATGAGCTTCTTGCGTCTGTGTCGCCTCTCCGAGTAGTATTACTGTGTCCACCGTTTCGATGAAGCGATGCTGTAGCCGTTGGAGAAGTCGTCTTCTTTGATCCCTCTATTTCCAGCAGTCAAAGAGAGCGTGGTGGACCGCTTCATCGACGCCACCGCAATGTGGACACGAGGATGTTGTGTGTGTGTGTGTGTGTGTGTGTGTGTGTGTGTGGGTGTGTGTGTGTGTGTGTGTGAACAGCTGTCAAACGGGCGACAAATGGATAATTGTCCTCAATTATTCTATCAGTGACACGCACAGCCTCACACACACACACACACACGCACACATACACATTCACCCACAGACACACACACACACACACATAGACATTCACTCACAGACACACACACACACACACACACACACACACACATACATATACACACACATACGCATACACAAGCGAACAAGTGTTCACACCCACGTATAATACCTATCAGTTTCTCTTGTTCTGACGACTTCTCAGCGTCTGTATGTGTGTGTATGTGTGTGTGTATTGTATTGTATTGTATCATTTATTGCCAAAAAAACAACATCACACAGGTAACACAAAATAACGAAAACATCAGAGGCAATATAGTCTGTCAAGCCATGGCTTGTTAGACAGACAATAAATATTTTTAATCTAGATTTGTGCAGTGCAACAAATTACTACAAAACATATGCTAAAACAAAACATGCAACAGAACAATGCAAAAACAGAATATATACAAAACAAACAATACAGTCATACTGTGAACGTACAAATTATGTGTTTGCCTGGGTGTGTGGGTGGGTGTATGTGTGTGTGTGTGTGTGTGTGTGTGTGTGTGTGTGTGTGTGTGTGTGTGTGTGTGTGTGTGTGTGTGTGTGTATGTATGTGGGTGTGTAGAAACATGTGGCAAGTAGAGTTGTTCAGTAATAACCGGGCGTTTCGATTTCACTGACACTATATACGACAAGGTACTTTCTTGCCCGTTTGATGGTTCACCAAAGAATAGCTGCTTAATGAACTAAATTCGCATGTGTTCATGTGTTTTATACTGTTCTTGAATCTAGTTAGAAGATTATTAAATCAACCTCGTCATAAAACAATTTCTTTTTCTGTTTGAGCGATAATGTTTACGTTTTTGTTAACTGTCAAAACGTCTCACATGCAGTTATCACCAGAATGTAAAAAAATGTAATGCACCACCGACTATTCACAATATACCACCGA
Source organism: Sacculina carcini (assembly GCA_916048095.2). Lineage (NCBI taxonomy): Eukaryota > Metazoa > Arthropoda > Thecostraca > Sacculinidae > Sacculina > Sacculina carcini. The sequence goes on from OU696573.1 coordinate 8,096,129, forward strand.
CTATTCATGCTATACCACTGAAGAAAAATTGAGGTTGATCTTCTCTGTAATTGCTCGAGTTTTTGTGTCACACGCGCATACGCGCACACACAAACAAGACCTTACCACAGGGGTTCTTGAGCGGGGATGCCCGAACCCGCGCCCGCCTCACAAGACCGAAGAACCGAGGGCCGTGGTTCGACTCCCGGGGGAGCAGAATTTCATTGGGCGAATTCTATAATCCAACAGCCCCTGTCCACCCAGCAGTAAATGATTGTACCAGATGTCAGTCGTGTGTTGTGTCATGCATTCTGTGGAGGTGACCCTCTCTAATACGTCTTACGTCCATGTGGTGTCATAGCGTGGAGAGGGTCGGTTCTGCGGTGGCAGCGAGCTGCACGGGGCACACCTGTGTGTTCATAAGCTTCGGCTTTTTCCCGTGTAGCAGCTATCACTTAAACATTTAACCTTTAACCCCTAGGGATGTGAGCTTGATTCCTAAGGAATGCGATGATTCATGTGAAAAGCTTGAAGAAAGTATATGTTTCTGCTCATGCTTTATACTTTTAACTGAAAAAATTTGAATGAAACCTGAAGGAATTTTCAGCTGTATCAATGCATATTAAATATAAAAAGTATACTACGTCGTTTGTATTTTTTTTCATTTTCGTATATTATCAATATCCAGATCCAGATAATCCAGGGGACGTGAGAACTATCTGCTGATTTGAAAGAGGTCGGAACACTGGAAATGTTTGTGAACCACTGCCTTAGCAAGCTGACAGGGCTCCAGGGATCAAATATACTGGAACCACACGTCAAAATGGCGAATGATTTTAATTCAATAATACTGGATGGGTGTATGATCTCCTTGGTCGCTTTAATATGGTTCACTTATTTATGCTATTATTATCGAAATAAGTGTGTCTGCACAGAATGCGCATGTACACTGACAATGAGTCGTGCGCAGTCACAGCACGTGCGTAAGTCACTAGTAAGTCACTAGTAACTCTACCAGTCAGTCTGCAACAGTCAACTACTGGCATCCGATAAGCTAGAGTGAGTACTCAATTTAGGAATAACACAGATTCCTCGTTTTACGCCATTTATGTGAGTGCTACATGAGAGAGGATCAATATATTATTGCGCAAATTGGAGGTTTCCACTCTTCAATTTCGCTATTCGGATTTGGAACTAACGCGTATTTGATAGGTTTTTGGTAGGGACTAAGGGAGTATTTCGCTATTTGGAGGGTCGACTATATTCACGTTTGCAAACGAGATTAAATTCAATTCAAATTTTGCATTTTGCAATTTTTTTGCTGGTAGATTATTAATCTCGTGCCATTTTCTGGTCGCTTTGACTCAAAGACTTAAGAAGCATTCCTAAATTGTTTGACGTTTCGGAGTAAACTGACTCCTTTTTCAGACAAAAATTTATTGTCTCAAGATGGTGTCAGTTAACTCCGATTTGGAATCTACCAGAAGAAAAGATTGCAAAGTGCGAAATTGCAATTGAATTATATCTCGCTTGCAAACTCGAAAATCTACTGCCTGTCTACACCAATATCATATATATACATGTATATATACGTCTGATGTTGTAGATGTTTTTCGTCGCTTCGTGACAACTCTGTCTCAAGTCACCACTGTTCGTGAGATCATTAAAGGCCTGCTACAAATTGGCACACACACATGCACACACACACACATGCACACATACACACACACACACACACACTGATACACGCGCACCTGTGTTCTTGCCTGGCTGCACCTGGCCGCTGTGGACGCCAGTCGCCCAGGTGTGGCAACGGCGCCTTATCGCGGCAGCAAGATTGGCAGGTGATAACTCGACCCTCCTGCACGAACGTGCACGTGGTGTGTGTGCATGTGTGTGTGCGTCTTTGTGTGAATGAGTGTGCCAAGTGTGTGTGTGTGTGTGTGTGTGTTTGTGTGTATGTGTGTATGAAGTTGCACGCACGCATGCAGCTTTGAAGCAGGTCAAGAATGCGTGCACCCGGCCGAGACCTTGGTTATATGAGCCGCCTCTTCGCCTATGTCTATCAGCGATGTATTTTCCAGAAGAAAAAGATTGCCCGTTTATAGCACTGCTCTGACGTCAACGCACGGCCGGAGAATATAGGCGGAACTAGGATTCTGAATGATAAAGACACGTCACAGTAATCGCGAGCAAGCGTTGATATCAAGGATGTGATCCGAGGATTCCAGCTTCAAATTGATGAAACAATGCTTTCGTATGAGTATGCAGGATACATACACATACGAATACATACACATACGAATACATACACATACGAATACATACACATACGAATACATACACATACGAATACACATACAGGATACAACTTTTCTTCTATTCTACCTGAAGAGAAGCTCCGACAAAGAGTATTGCGTCCAACAAATCTAAAACAGTGGTTCGAAACTTTTTTCTCTTTTTTCTCTACTTTTTAATAAGCCAAGTCTTCATTTTCCACAAAAGCGCTTAGAAATCCAACAAATATAGTTATTACGCCAAATTGAATGTCAAAAAGTCACTAGAAGCTAAAATAAATGCATTCGTATTGACAAAAGCACTCATTTATTTGTCTGTCCGTCCTTTAATACCCCAGTTATCTCCATTTACCAGTTACCTCCATTTCTCACTTTTAACTTTCTTCCGTTTCTCTGTTAGCGGGAAAATCCCCACAGACTAGGACGAAAACTTTCTAGAACAGTGTTCTTGCCATGTCCCCCTCAACACAATGCGAGTCTTTGTAGCCGCCCAGAAACAGTCCGTGGTTCTTTTAGAAGTCCCCATACTCACACGGATTGTCGCATCGCGACTTCTCCAGTGCTCATGTACGTCGGTGACTATTTCCACTGACCACCAAAACAACGCCACGACCTTGTGTACAGGTGGGGTGAGCACAAACATCGGCGGATCACTCGATTAAAATGTGCAACATCGAAAATAATAAGAAAATAAACTGTTTCAACATAAATTTTTCGTGTCCCCTGGGAAGCACTGTTCTAGACCAGTGAACGTCCGTCTAATACTGCCAGATGAGCGCTGGACGCTTGATACTGCTTGACAGGTTCTTCGTGTATTCATACTGTATGTGCTATTAATTATATGTGTGCAATAAGCGCAAACAAACAAAGCAAGCTCACATGCTACACGCACACGCACAAGCATAAACATGCAACACGCACATGCACAAGCATACACATGTGCACGCACACGCACACGCATACACATACAACACGCACACGCACAAGCATACACATACAACACGCACACGCACATTTTCGCAACAGACACAAGCACAAGCAGGCATGAGCACCGACGCGTACATATTTATCATATGCATACATACATACAGAGCCGATACGAGGTATTATGGGCCCCTCAAAGGCAATTGGGGTCCCCATTATAAATAATGCACCAAAAAATAAATCAATTTCTCAGACATGTACACATAGCAGTACAGGCTTAGGCAAGCACACCTGAATATCAATGCGAAATATATATACATATACTTTAATTAGTATTTGACTTACGAACAATTAATGCATATAAACAAAAGCTACAAATGCAAACTTTTGTTCGAAAGAATCTGGCAAGCTTCAGATTTCCGGGCGCTAATTACGAGCGAGCGAAGCGAGCAAGTTCATACTTGGTGTTACTAGAAAAATGAGTATGAGCGGCCCGCCGGCCGGCCCGCCGGCCGTGGTCACGCTTTTCAGAGGCTTATATCTCTGAAACCATAAGTCCGATTAACATGAATTATTTTTGTTGGGTAGCCTCATCCTTCTTGCCGCGGATGAGAACAAGCCGAATTATGTTAGTGCCCACTTTGGCACGTGGCACGTCCCAAATGCCCTCCTACTTTTTCCAAAAACACTTTTCACCCGATTTTCAGAGGCTTATATCTCTGAAACCATAAGTTCGATTAACATGCGTTTTTATGTTGGGTAGCCTCATCCTTCTTCACGCGGATGAGAACAAGCCAAATTATGTTAGTGCCCACTTTGGCACGTGGCACGTCCCAAATGCCCTCCTACTTTTTCGAAAAACACTTTTTACCAGTTTTTCAGAGGCTTATATCTCTGAAGCCATAAGTCCGATAAAATGCGTTTTTTTGTTGGGTATCCCAATCTTTCCTGCCGCGAATGAGCCCATGCCGAATCATGTCAGTGCCCAGTGTGGCACGTGGCACGTGCCATTTGCCCTCTTATGATTTAGCAGAAAAATTTGCCCATGCACGCAGACAAATGCATTTACGACAAAGTTTGATTACATATGATAGCTTCGCGCTCGCTCGTTCATCGCCGAACACGGCGCCTTACTGGTGTAATGAATGTGAACTGTTATTGTAATTGTTACTGTAATTAATGTGAACCGTTAAATGCAGCGACGCAGACAATATTGCCTGTTATATATTTCATTTGAAATTAGTTCATGTATCTACTGATACGGCCTCAGCGTTGAAATATGTAGCCTAAACGCGAGTCTGTAACCTAGCGGTAAACTCGAGTCTGTAGCCTAGCGGTCACCATGTAGCTGATTGATCGCGATATGGACACATTTAGTCATTGCAGATTTATAGACACCTGTATAAGGTATGTCTTACTTATTTAGATATATGTAAAAGTTCATTTTAATACAGACAAAATTTGAAAGCAATTTGAAAAAAGGAATGGAGGTTCGACGTTTGGATAATGCAGTTACGAGGAGTCCCTCGGTCCCATTATGCAGGGGACCCATCATCGGCCTATATACCTCTCTCACCTCCTATCTCTCTCTGACAATTCTTCTTACCGTATTTCACTTCCTCTTCTCTGTCCTCGAGCCATCAACGAATCATCCTGGTCTGCCAAGTCCTTCTCATTTTTTGGCCCAAGATTTTCAACTCTCTTCCTCCTAACATCCTTTCATCTACGTGGAATCGATCATTCTCTTATTCGCTATTGAAATATCTCTTCATTCTTTCTTTTGATTCGTTAACGCATTCACTGACTCCCTATGCTTCTATATAATCTCTCACGCCAAACCTATGCGATGTTTTATTTTACTTTAATTTTTTTAGTTTGCAGTCCTCTCTGATCACACTTCTGTATAATATTCACATTATCACTATCACTATCACTATCAAGTTTCTCCACTACATGTGTGACTCTTCCATATATGATATTTGCTTATTTCTCATTTATTTGTTCAGTTTTATATTAGTCTATCTTGCGTCTATTTTTTCTGTATTTTGGAATTGTTTCTTAATGTTCACTCGTGCTCTTTTATACCTGTTTCTGTGTGCGCTTTTCTACTTGTTATTAATTTTACCTCATCTAATCTGTATCAGCTCGCGATTTCGTCATTCAAATGTTCTATAGCAAATACATGTTGTTTTTTGTTTGTTTTGACTTACGATACTTTACATGCTACTCTATGATTAAATACAACATCATGTGTGAAGCAGCATGATAATGTTGATTACCTGCGACACAATGCATAATCGTGTATTGCACCATGTCATGCATCTATATTTCCTATAGATAATGACTGTCATTGAAATGATAACTGCCCTGATATTACATTTTATCATATACCTTTAACAATTGTAATAATAATTTAAATTTTGATAATAATTATTATTTTAAAAGCAATAATATGTACGTTTCTGGTCAGCAAGTATATTTTCATTGTAGGCAAATGTTTTGGCACGCTCAACCGAAGAATTGTGTGTGTATGTGTGTGTGTGTGTGTGTGTGTGTGTGTGTGTATGTATTGTATGTATACGCGTCTGTGCGAAGCCATTTGCCTTGACAGGTCTGTGTGTCAACTAACACACACAGACACACAAACACACAAACAGTCAGACACGTACACATGTTTGACAGATAGTTTATGTTCATTAGCACCTGCATCTGTTTGTGAGTGAGTGAGTGAGTGAGTGAGTGAGTGAGTGAGTGAGTGAGTGAGTGAGTGAGTGAGTGAGTGAGTGAGTGAGTGAGTGAGTGAGTGAGTGAGTGAGTGAGTGAGTGAGTGAGTGAGTGAGTGAGTGAGTGAGTGAGTGAGTGAGTGAGTGAGTGAGTGAGTGAGTGAGTGAGTGAGTGAGTGAGTGAGTGAGTGAGTGAGTGAGTGAGTGAGTGAGTGAGTGAGTGAGTGAGTGAGTGAGTGAGTGAGTGAGTGAGTGAGTGAGTGAGTGAGTGAGTGAGTGAGTGAGTGAGTGAGTGAGTGAGTGAGTGAGTGAGTGAGTGAGTGAGTGAGTGAGTGAGTGAGTGAGTGAGTGAGTGAGTGAGTGAGTGAGTGAGTGAGTGAGTGAGTGAGTGAGTGAGTGAGTGAGTGAGTGAGTGAGTGAGTGAGTGAGTGAGTGAGTGAGTGAGTGAGTGAGTGAGTGAGTGAGTGAGTGAGTGAGTGAGTGAGTGAGTGAGTGAGTGAGTGAGTGAGTGAGTGAGTGAGTGAGTGAGTGAGTGAGTGAGTGAGTGAGTGAGTGAGTGAGTGAGTGAGTGAGTGAGTGAGTGAGTGAGTGAGTGAGTGAGTGAGTGAGTGAGTGAGTGAGTGAGTGAGTGAGTGAGTGAGTGAGTGAGTGAGTGAGTGAGTGAGTGAGTGAGTGAGTGAGTGAGTGAGTGAGTGAGTGAGTGAGTGAGTGAGTGAGTGAGTGAGTGAGTGAGTGAGTGAGTGAGTGAGTGAGTGAGTGAGTGAGTGAGTGAGTGAGTGAGTGAGTGAGTGAGTGAGTGAGTGAGTGAGTGAGTGAGTGAGTGAGTGAGTGAGTGAGTGAGTGAGTGAGTGAGTGAGTGAGTGAGTGAGTGAGTGAGTGAGCGAGTGAGTGAGTGAGTGAGTTAGTGAGTGAGTGAGTGAGTGAGCGAGCGAGTGAGTGAGTGAGTGAGTGAGTGAGTGAGTGAGTGAGTGAGTGAGTGAGTGAGTGAGTGAGTGAGTGAGTGAGTGAGTGAGTGAGTGAGTGAGTGAGTGAGTGAGTGAGTGAGTGAGTGAGTGAGTGAGTGAGTGAGTGAGTGAGTGAGTGAGTGAGTGAGTGAGTGAGTGAGTGAGTGAGTGAGTGAGTGAGTGAGTGAGTGAGTGAGTGAGTGAGTGAGTGAGTGAGTGAGTGAGTGAGTGAGTGAGTGAGTGAGTGAGTGAGTGAGTGAGTGAGTGAGTGAGTGAGTGAGTGAGTGAGTGAGTGAGTGAGTGAGTGAGTGAGTGAGTGAGTGAGTGAGTGAGTGAGTGAGTGAGTGAGTGAGTGAGTGAGTGAGTGAGTGAGTGAGTGAGTAGACACAGGTGCGCGTGCTGGGAGAAATGATGTTGATTATGATAATTGGTGTTTAAGGGGCGCACCGGCCTATCAGACCATATGGTGCCCCCGGGCGACAAATGCAATGACTGCGATTGTGTATGTGCGTGTGTGTGTGTGTTTGTGTGTGTGTTTGTGTGTGTGTGTGTTTGTGTGTGTGTTTTTTTGTGTGCCTTACCTTGAAAGCAGAAATTCCCGACAACCGACAGCCACTCGTCAACCTTAATGATTCCAAATACATACATGTATAGATGAGCTGTATGTCTGAACATAATGATGTACGCAAGGGCGGACTCAGATATTTTTATTGCGGAGCTGTAGTGGTGTTTACAGCTGTCAACTTACCTTGTACCAAGACAAGGCACCTGAATTCTAACCTGATGGAAAATGGTTTGTGCATTCTGTCAGAGTAGAATTCGAAGGAGAAACTAAGGTAGCCACAAGCATACTAACGATTCTTCCACTCGGAATGGAGTGGAATGGAGTGGAGTGACAAGTGTTGAAAGCCACGTGGTGGTGTGTGAACGCATGATGAGTGAACTCAGCAGCCGGTGCTAACATCAGATATTTTGCCAGTCACATAGTCAATTATCTGCTATCGTTAACAGTTATCACCCGAAACCAGGTATTAGCATATTTTTCCAGACATTTGTGTGTGTGTGTGTGTGTGTGTGTGTGTGTGTGTGTGTGTGTGTGTGTGTGTGTGTGTGTGTGTGTGTGCATGAGTTATTTTGTTATATAGGATGTATTTGCCGAAGCTTAATGAATACAACAATCAACGTGGTGTTTCATGATGTTGTTAAATATGTGAATTGCTCTAGCAGCTTCATTTCATAATAAAAATGCATTATTTTTAGCTTTTCGAGCAAATGTAAATGACAAGTATTTTGTGTGCAAATTAACAATGAACGATTATTGCAAGATGCAACACACTGCAACGCAAATCAATTATTTTGCCTAGTAGTCTCACCTCACTAGTCATTGTAGTCACTAGAAATCTCACCTCACTAGTCATTGTAGTCACTAGTAATCTCACCTCACTAGTCATTGTAGTCACTAGTAGTCTCACCTCACTAGTAATTGTAGTCACTAGTAATTTCACCTCACTAGCAATTGTAGTCACTAGTAATCTCACCTCACTAGTAATTGTAGTCACTAGTAATCTCACCTCACTAGTAATTGTAGTCACTAGTAATCTCACCTCACTAGTTATTGTAGTCACTAGTAATCTCACCTCACTAGTAATTGTAGTCACTAGTAATCTCACCTCACTAGTAATTGTAGTCACTAGTAATCTCACCTCACTAGTAATTGTAGTCACTAGAAATCTCACCTCACTAGTAATTGTAGTCACTAGTAATTTCACCTCACTAGCAATTGTAGTCACTAGTAATCTCACCTCACTAGTAATTGTAGTCACTAGTAATCTCACCTCACTAGTAATTGTAGTCACTAGAAATCTCACCTCACTAGTAATTGTAGTCACTAGAAATCTCACCTCACTAGTAATTGTAGTCACTAGTAATCTCACCTCACTAGTTATTGTAGTCACTAGTAATCTCACCTCACTAGTAATTGTTGTCACTAGTAATCTCACCTCACTAGTAATTGTAGTCACTAGAAATCTCACCTCACTAGTAATTGTAGTCACTAGTAATTTCACCTCACTAGTAATTGTAGTCACTAGTAATCTCACCTCACTAGTAATTGTAGTCACTAGAAATCTCACCTCACTAGTAATTGTAGTCACTAATAATCTCACCTCACTAGTCATTGTAGTCACTAGTAGTCTCACCTCACTAGTAATTGTAGTCACTAGTAATTAGGGCTGTAAAAAGTTAATAAAGTTACTTTTTCACCTAAAAGTCACTTTTTCTTAAGCTACCTAAAACTGAACGAAAACGTTGTATACGATGATTATTAAAAATGATATTAGGTTACCAAAAGTGACATTTTCATCGTTAGGTTACATTTTTTGTTTTTGGGTGACTTTTTATCGTCGGGCTACCTGTTGTTATTTGTCTTTTTTTAGGTGACTTTACTATGGAATTTGGTAAATTTTGCAGATGAGAGGCACAAAAACGGTATAAGTCAGTATAAAATGGGAAAAGAGATCGAAAATCAGGTCTGAAAATCAAGAAATGTCAAAAAGTCTGCTGTTAAGATTTAACCATTGATATTCAGCTTAACATCTGTACTACTTGATATTTTTACGTTTTTGGGTATGCAGGATATTGACATTTAATTTTAGGAAATGTCCACGAACCGGAGGATGTCACGAGATGTTTGAAGAGTGGGATAGTACGAGGTGTAAGCTCTCTGTACCCCATACTGAACTGTAGCACCTGACAGTACGCATTTAATTGCACAGGAAGTAGCACGCGATTTTCAGGGCGTGATATAGCGCCACTCTCACACGTCTGAGCTCAAGTGATGAAACAGTGCCCCCTTCTAATTTTAGTCACTAGTTATCTCAGCCCAGTAGTAATAGTTCTAATGCTAACGACAGTTGCATTAGCTTTTTAAAATACAGTCGAATTGAGGTGATTGGGCCTTGTACGAGACAATTTGAGAAGCAACGAGTAAATTCATCAATATGATCAAGCAATTTCTAGAGCGCTCGCTACCTCTGAAAGGCGCTATTGCAGCGTCTCGTAAATGCACATATGGATCAGCACAGAGGATATTTTATTCTGCTCAAGACTTGTATTGTGTCGTAGTCATGGAAACGTCGATAATTCTCCGGCCTCATGACGACAAATTAGTTGATCATCGTCTCGCAGCCACAGTCTCACATCCCCATTCCCCAATTCCCCACTGCACACAACCGCACATAGTCGACAGTATTTGTCTGCTACCGAACGCCGTTGTCATGGCGACCGACGCGAGCACGTGCTCACCTCTGACCTGCCCGCACCACGCTCACCGCTTGAGCAAGCCCTGCTCGCTGCTCTCTTCATCTACTCGTTTCAACATTTGCATCTTGCGTTTCTGTGCGTATGTGTGCGTATGTGTGTGTGTGTGTGTGTGTGTGTGTGTGTGTGTGTGTGTGTGTGTGTGTGTGTGTGTGTGTGTGTGTGTCGGTGGGTGTGAGGGAGTGAGCGTGTGCACGTGTCGTGATGCGCGCTGTAGAATGTAGGTCAGTGAGCGAGTATGAACGCTTCACCCGCATTCCTGCTGTCTGAATGTCAATACACCTGTGTGTGTTTGTATGTGTGTGTGTGTGTGCTTGTGTGTGTGTGTGTGTGTGTGTGTGTGTGTGTGTGTGTGTGTGTGTGTGTGTGTGTGTGTGTGTGTGTGTGTGTGTGTGTGTGTGTGTGTGTGTGTGTGTGTGTGTGTGTGTGTGTGTGTGTGTGTGTGTGTGTGTGTGTGTGTGTGTGTGTGTGTGTGTGTGTGTGTGTGTGTGTGTGTGTGTGTGTGTGTGTGTGTGTGTGTGTGTGTGTGTGTGTGTGTGTGTGTGTGTGTGTGTGTGTGTGTGTGTGTGTGTGTGTGTGTGTGTGTGTGTGTGTGTGTGTGTGTGTGTGTGTGTGTGTGTGTGTGTGTGTGTGTGTGTGTGTGTGTGTGTGTGTGTGTGTGTGTGTGTGTGTGTGTGTGTGTGTGTGTGTGTGTGTGTGTGTGTGTGTGTGTGTGTGTGTGTGTGTGTGTGTGTGTGTGTGTGTGTGTGTGTGTGTGTGTGTGTGTGTGTGTTTGTACGTGACTGCCGTATAGCAAAGCCAAAGTGAATCTTGCAGCCAGCAGCGCAGTTGCATGCGAGGTCAATGCCACATGACGCTGTATAATGCCAATGTATTGTGCTGGTATTTCTACGCCAGTGTTTCTCAACGTGGACCATATGGTCCCCTTTGGGGGCGATGAGATTCTTTAGGGTTTATAAGACCAAATTTATACAATGGAGGGCCACCATATTCAATTAGGGGCTGCGAAAGACTTATGTTAAATCAATGTATTCCTATATCTAATTAGTATCGATGTTGTTCATTACAATCGTACAGGGCCACAAGGACTTCTAGGGAGGCCAAGCACTATTTCTGGGGAGCACGAGAACTCTCATTGTGTTGTAGGGGGCATGACAAGGATAAGGTCGAGGAATACTGCTCTACGCGACACCATGAATTGAAGGCTAGGAAGATGGTAGGAGCTCCGGAGCTGAAGAGTTTTGTAGTTGGTGCTCAGGGAAAGTGTATTGGCGGTGAATTGTCTCACAATAGTCATTATCCAGAAAAACTTATGACAATAAAAATTTAATAATGCACAATGAAAACGCATTGTGAAATACATATTTATCCGTGAATTTATATATGTTTGATTTTGTTTGGAATCCATCAACTAAAAATTGCATCATGCGTATGATGTGTGTATTATGAACATATTGAACAACGCCATTTGCATATTAATCAACACCATTTTAGGACAATTTGAGCACAAGCAGTGGTGTTTTGGTTCATTCGCTCCACAGTATAAATATGGAGATTGAAGTCAGAGAAACTTCTTGAATCATAAAGTCGCTAAAGATTCACTTGATTGAGTATGAATTCAACCTAAAACTGATTAAATATTAGCTATCACAAGGGTAGTACATAATTGAGAAAATAAAATCTCGTCTAGAATCTGCTAGTGTTTTTGTAGGTGTCCGCCCCAAGTGGCAGCCACTGTTGATATGTTTTTATCCACAGGATGTTTCCTTTGAATGATGTCATGATGTTTGTGATGATGTCCAAGTGATAATTCCCTCTGATTTCAATTATGATTGAATGTATTAAGTAGAATGCATGCTCACTTGTTTTGCACGTCATTTTTCAGTGGTCCGATTATCAACAATTCACGAATAACAACAATCCGATAACAGCAATATCATGAATTCTTTACCATACGTACACTGCATTTATAAACAACTCAACCAAACACCATTGAAATAACTCCTGAAGTCGCCGTTCTTGAGGCCCCTGCTCATGCCACTGCTGACGCCGCCTCTGTCAATGTAAACCGCATTACTTGAAAGTTGCACGACCTTGCATGCAATGCGCCAACGTTTGCTGCACCGTGCTAGTTGGCGTGTTTGCCGCCAGGGTGGAGCACCGTCGCCAGCCAGGCAACAGTGGCGATAGCAGCCAGACACTAGGGTAGGCGCGCTGTTCACAAGGCAAAATGGAATATTTTCTTACAGTGCTCGAAATTCCCGCGACATTAAATTAGGAGGAACGACTGATCTAGCCGAATAACCTTGGAGAATATTATTACACGCACGAAGCTCTTCTTCCAATCACCAAGTTCCAATTTTCAGTGTAAATTAGAAAGATGAGGTTGCTCATTTGGATAAGTGTGGTGAAATGTAGAATGTTGAGTGTGTGCCAGTCTTCATTTCAACCCGGCTACAAACATGTAATTTCGTGGCAAATTCACTCAGACATCAAAAAGTAAATAAATGGAATTTGATTTGATTCGTCTCATAGGATTTATTCAATCAATATTGCATATGGTCTGATACACTTGCAGCAAAATCACTATAGATACCACAGGAGAACGCCTATTTTGAGCCGAAAATATTAGTCGCTCAATAGCAAATACCATTCCAGCAAATGCCGACTCCTCTATTTAGAAGGCTGGGTACGTCCTTGATTGCCAAGATCACATCTGCACCGGCACATCAGGTAATTTCCTTAAGATTGATATTTCTAATTTTCCAGTGTTTTGATACATGTTAATCCGACAAATGAGGTGCAGTGACCCGGCAAGGGTGGAGCAGAGCGTTTGATTTTAAGAAGGCTTCGAAAGCAGTTGCCTCCACAAAAAACATATCATTTATGACCATTGTACATGTATATGTACATGTAAGTGTATTGTACAGGTATATGTGGTGAAAATGCAAAGTTATCCAAGAAAGCCTACAAGAACACGGTACATACGAGTATATTATCGGAAATGTGTTAGTTTTCCTGGATAGGCCTTCATTCATTCTGAAAATACTGATTTCCTTGAAGATAAAAAAGAATAGCTTCTTGTGAATATACCCAAAGTTTTAGTGAAAGTTTCAATGTCATCAGAGCCTTCATATAGAACATTGCTGTTTCTGAAAAGCTGTTCAGAGAGGTAGAAAACTGATCCTGGATCCTAGATTCTGAAAAGGGATATTCTAGGAGGATCTGAAAAACTTATCACTTTCTTTCTGAGTAGTAAATAATCGCTTGCTCTGAAAACTCAACTAAATTTGACCAGACCAGAGGTGCTTCATCGCGTACATGACTCACCAACATATCCTTTCGTGACATGACGTGAGTGTGTGTCTGACACCGCAGCGCATTAGTCAACGCCATCAAGATACTATCTAGGTGTGTCAGAGTGATCGAAATTCGTCATACACACACACATACAGGTGCAATGACAATTGCTGCTGTGCTCCGATAACACGGTGACAGATCAGGGAACAGGAAACCTTCGAGAAAAAAACGCCTTGGGAACTCAATATATGCATCCAAGCAGAATTACCTCAGGAATATGGCACTTTGATGGAAGCTACTCACATATAGATTAAATGTTGGTAATTATTGGCTTCCTCCTCCATGTCATCTATTGACGTCGCTTCTACATAGTGAGTAATTTTTCTTGTCAGAATACATCTATTGCGTCGTATGTAGAGATTCCAAGTCAACGCGTTTGCATTCAGAGATTTGTGACCACATTCTGATACAAAAACACCATAGACAGCCTTGTGGTGGCTGAATATCTCTTCTGCTTAGGCATCTGAATAAAACAACAGTCTTTTCATCAAGTTTCATGATAGAATTATTCATAATATTTTGCACAAGAAGTAGTCGATTCTGTTGCAATGTATGTAATTTTTAATTCTAATAGCATACTGTACTGTTAATATACTACTTGGACACATATTCAATCACATAATTAAACACTTATACACACACACATATACGTTTGTATATACAATTAGTCAGTAAAACACGTCTTTCACGAATTTTGAATTGCATTAATTTATTCATTCCTCAAGATTGTAATGTAGGGATAGCGATAACAGTATTTTAAGACTTTCCCATTGTTTGATTTTAACATGGTTATGTGACAGATATACTGTAATTACACGTGTGTGTGTGTGTGCGTGTCTGTGTGTGTGTGTGTGTAAGTGTAAGTGTGTGTGCGTGTGTGTGTGTGTGTGTCGTGCACTTGGTGTATGGCAAACTACGCATCTCCAAATCCATAATCATTTCATCTTTCAATTCGATCTCCCATACAAACGTTGTGATGACCAAAGTAGGCGCTTTGAACTTGAACTTGAGGTGCCGAGTGGAAGGCAAACTTAATACATAAGCAATGCTATGAAAGTCGCTTCGTTTGATCACACGCTTGTAGTTGAGGCTGGGATGGAAGAGCATCAAAGTCATCTAAACGTTTAACAGAACGAGTGTACTGCGACTGTCAGCATGCGATCAATTCAAAGTTTGTCAGTGAAAATGAGCGACGCGCAATCAACGCCCATGTGAATGACCCACTTGTAAACACTTGAGAAAGCAGGAGTGATTCGCACATCACGGCCATCACATCAAGTCGTCACCACATCAGCACATCACACTGGCGCATGACGTGGGGCTCAATTACGCAGTTGTGTCGGACGAACCCCTGCTGCTTCCGGCAGCTCCCCTCGTCAGCGCCGCTGGGATTTGCACAGGGGCTCTCCCGCACTCAGCGCAGCAGACAGGCGGGGAGAACAGAACCGCTAGCTGTCTGGCTCGCTGCTGCTTCTGATTGCCACCAGGGGGCGCTGGTGCATCCGACGCGCCGCGCCTCGACCCACGTGTTCGGGTGCCACGTGGCCAGACTCACACAGGCGAGGTCGTTCACCCCTGGTGGTTGTGCAATGGTGAGAGTTCAGTCGACAGCACCTGGCGCCACCAATATGGATGCCACCAGGTAGCACACACTCCACCACACAGTGGCTAGGTATCACCGTCACACAAACGTTGCTCACAAATCGACATTTACACGCGCATAAGTGCATAAGTGGTCGACGTGTTTTTGGTGTTATTATCACACAATGAGACGACTCAATGCGTTAATGTGTTAATCAATGTGGGTGAGAAGCATGAACACAGTGTTGAGAACAGCCGAAGCCGACTGTAGTGTTGACGCACTATACTGACGAGTTCAACACATGCCAATAAATATGAATGAATTGATTGCGATTTTCATAATTAAATAACCCTTTTTTGATCAACGTTTCACGTTGATCACATATTGTTAACCTATAAACATTCATTGGTGTGTATTTGCTGCTTGATCTTGGTCACATTCCTGGTTCACTCCCCAAGTACATGTGCCGAATCTCGAGCCATTCCTCTTTCCTCTTCTTCATTCGTATCAGCCTATAGGTCCGATTAAACCGCTATGATATTCACTGGCAGACGCACACCACTGTTCTATCTAGCGAATAGAGAGAGGGATAGGGGATATTAGGAAAAAGGTGGGTGGTCGCAAACAGCCGCCCACAAGTGTAGTTAAAAGGCAGCTAATACGTTCCTCTTTTGACCTCAAAATTTTCCATAAGGCCCACACCATTCACCATTGAACTCACTCAGGGGATCATGCACTCATAATTTGGTCCTGATTTTCGCACAGATAGGTCCACTATGACACGACCTGCATAGCTAGCACAATGCATGAGAAATGTTTCTTCTTCCAAATGTGAAAGCGCAAATAAATTACGGCAGTAAGTGACGCCGGCGAAATTCGCACAGATTATATCGTCACATATAAGACCGTCACGAACGAAATGCACGCTGAAATTCGGCGTAGTTTACACGCCACAATGACGCACTTCACTGCGTAGATCAAGTGGTGTGAAACGCGACACGACACGAATTCTCCACTGCCGCTAGTCCAGTGGTTCTCAAACAACTGTCATGACAAGAAGTTTGGGGAGCTATGGTGGGCTGTGACAAATGATATATTTACATATAATGTTGCATGTCTGCAGGGGAAAACTCCCGCTTCCCAAGTGATTGTCAACAGGGAGGCAAAATGAAGTGAAAAAGGTTGGGATCCCCTGGCGCCGGTGGTTTTGTGAGTGCCAAGTCGGTCGGCAGTTCGTATAATCAACGCAGTATCGCCATATTCTACGTCAATCAGTCGCGTTCGTCGTTACATGCGTTGCTTAATTGCGTTGTGTTTTCATCAGCACGATTAATTTCAGCTAGCTAATGCTAAAAGATGGTCTTGTACTGGCAGTAGCCGGAGTTTTTTTGGGCGTTGAATTTAGAATTGTTCACGTCATCCTCATTCACTAATAATTTGTCATAAGCTTAAAAGAGAACCCTAAATTTATAGTTTACATTACTTAGTGTTGTTGGAAACTTTCACTTCACATCTCTGCTATTACAGCAATTTTGCATTGATTGATATCAATTGATCATCGATTTATATCACTCAATTCGATTGTGGGCGACTAAAGTTGTCGTTTTCGAAAAGGTCCCGTTATGAAAACAACATTGCGACCAAGAGTCATTGAGTGAATAAATAGTGTGTCTTTTGATTTTTATCCGGTTCTTGCGTGACAATTAAGCACTGATAAATCTAATAAATTCAATTGTTCCACTAAATTAAATGTATTAAACGGTCGCTAGAAACAAAAATAAATCGACTGAAAGAATCACGCATCTGTCCTTCTGTCCAGCCTTCAATTCCCCACTTGACAACCACCAATAGGGAATTACCCGCAGGCTACGCACCACTGTCCTAGACGAAACTGAGCAGAGCATTGTTCGGTGATCACTGCACCACATCCGCATTGCTCACTGCACTCAACACACCTGTCTGACTGTCTGTCTGTCTGTCTGTCTGTCTGTCTGTCTGTCTGTCTGTCTGTCTGTCTGTCTGTCTACCCATCCGTCTCATTGCAATCAGAATTTCTGCAAGAGAAAATATGTGAAAGTGTGTGTGTGTGTGTGTGTGTGTGTGTGTGTGTGTGTGTGTGTGTGTGTGTGTGTGTGTGTGTGTGTGTGTGTGTGTGTGTGTGTGTGTGTGTGTGTGTGTGTGTGTGTGTGTGTGTGTGTGTGTGTGTGAGTTGAAGAGTGCATGCAAGCATGCGGACGAAGGCAAAGACAAGGTCACTTGGTCACTCAATACAGCCACATACCTGTCTTCAATCCAGTGGGTGGCTCTTGCCAATGCATGCATTTGAGAACGTACAGAAGTGCATGCAGGTGCAAGCAGGTGCTGCTGATATTGTCCAGTCTCCTTATGTATTACACCGACCATTTTCAGATGTATCAGTACACACGAGCATACAAACAACATACTAGATAACATACAACATACAAGTGGTTTTCTTTCGATTCACCTGAAAACATCATGCTAAAAAATAGCCTCTTATCGCGAGAGCAACACTCATTGAAGATCCTTCATAATTACAATCCTGCAATAACGAACGTTTGATAATCCAGCTGGAAAAATATGAAGATTTATAATCTGTACATTTTCCAGAAAAACATCGAGGTAGACATCATAAAAGCGCACTGTATTGGTGGCAGGGGCGTGATCAATTGTTGGCGGTGATGCGCTGGCTGTATTGGTGGCAGAGTGGCTGCTTGAGCGATGTGATGGTACAATCCACATCAACTCTGCCTGTTATAACTGGAGACGAAAGTTGACTCGCAGAAATTGTCGTAAAACTTGTGTGTATGTGTGTTTGTGTGTGTCTGTGTGTTTGTGTGTGTTTGTGTGTTTGTGTGTGTCTGTGTGTTTGTGTGTGTTTGTGTGTGTGTATGCTTTCCGAACAAGTGAAAGTTACCTCGACTGTATGTCCACTCACACGATACAGAACACACACCAGCACCAGGTAATTGGAAAAATGAAAACAGATGAGAAAAGAATGAGAAATTGTTCTCACCAAGTTTGCCGCAAGCTCAACTTGTTTCAGTTGTAAAGCTAATTAACCTTAAATTACCCCATTATAAAAAAAATAATGATACAACATCCATGTTGACATTTGAAGAAACTTTGAATACATGGTGCTAAGTGGATACTTGAAGGAATGTGAATATTTGTATCAACAACCTGTCTTACAAATTTAGGGACCCTTAATACCCTCAATACCCTTAATACCCTTAATACCCTTAATACCAACCCTTGATACCTAACATCAAAATCCTAATATCAAAATCTTAGCGTTTCTTCTCTAAGCAGAAGCTTGTTTTCCTCTGGCATTTGAAAGTGTATAACGACAACGAAAACAACACCAACGACAACAACGTGTATTTGCTATAGCGCCGGTAAAACACAAGCGCGAAAAACGATAAACGTCAATTGTGGTAAAACGACAATTATAAAGAATAAGGGAGAAATCAGCAGATAAAAGAGCGTGAAGTCACAATAGAAACCAAAATGGGTAAATAGCAAGCACAAACACAAATAGCACAGATCCAAAAATCAAGTGGTATGTTCAAACAATAAAGTCGACAGAGAATTTTTAAAGAGAACATACACAATAGAAAAAATAAAGCAGCAAGGAAGGAAAGGAAGCAGTAACTGTGCTCAAGACAGGGAAAATATGACAACGAGGAGAATTGAAACAATCATGAAACGGAGAAATAGTTTAAACAATATCACAGAGAGGCGAAAGGAGAGAGAGAGAGTGAGAGACGGGATCAAACGAAATGTCAAAAAGGTGAAGGCGAAGCCGACGGCGGAATGACCAAAATGTAGAGACGCGGGTGATATGAGAGGGAAGAGAATTATACAAGCGAGGGGCGTAAAAGAAGAACGATTTAGAGGACCAGGAAGATTCGTTAGATGCACGAGGACAAGCGAGAGGAAGAAGGCGACGAGAAGAGTGTGAGTCAGTGGGAGACAGAATATTAGCAAGATAAGAAGGTTGGTGAGGATCATGCAGTAGCTTGTAAATGAGACAGCAAAGGCGAAGGCGAATGAATTCGTGGGATGATAGGAAGCCAGTGGAGTTGAAAAAGTAGGTGAGACGTGTGGCGAGAGAAGGTAGGGTGAAAGACAAATCGACAAGATTGGTTGATCACACGCTGAAGGATTAAGAGATTAGAACGAGGAGCACAAAAGTAAAGCGAGTTGCAGTAGTCTAACCTGGGAAAAATGAGAGTATGAACAAGAGTGATGGCGGAATTTTTATCAAGATATATGGTATACGTATAGGGTAGAGATAGCGCAGAATAAGACGACAAGTGCGAGCGACAGAAACGATATTGTCAAAGCAGGAGAGCGAAGAGACAAAGATAGAGCCTAGGTTGCGAACAGCAGTTGATATAGGAAATGGGAGAAGAGGAGGTGAGATACGGGGTGGATGGAGGACGATGAACTCAGACTTAGAAGTATTCAAGTACAGCTGCCGAGAGGCGGCCCATGATAAATTTCAGAAAGTATATCAGGGAGAATGGAGGAAGTATCAGGAGTGACAGGAATGAGGAATTGGATGTCATCGGCATAGATTTTGAAAGTGATGGAATGTTTTCGAAGAACGGGGCAAAGAGAAGACATATAAAGATTAAATAATAGTGGGCCAAGGACGGAACCTTGGGGAACACCAGATCGAAGAGGGAAGTGAGCAGAGGTAGAGGAATTGAAGTCAACTGAGTAACTAAGACCAGTGAGGTAAGATTTCAGAAGAGAAAGGGCGGAAGAAGAGAGACCCAAACAGGAAAGATAACGAATAATAATAGGGTGACTGACAAGATAAAAAGCCGAGGACAGATCAAGTAAGACCAAGAGGACAGATTGACGGCAGGAGTTGAAAGGGTTTCATTACACAAGGAAATAAGTACAGATTCAGTAGAGTGAGCAGAGCGGAAACCAGATTGACACGGGTCAAGGAATTTAGAGATGTAAGGAGAGAGTTGCAATGAAATAGCGGATTCAAGGAGTTCGGAGGGAAGACTGAGGAGAGATATAGGACGGTAATTGGTGAGAGCAGTGGGATCAAGAGTAGTTTTTTTTAGAATGGGTCGAACAGTAGCATGTTTGTCTGGCAAGAAGGCACCATGCAGAAAAGAAGAGTTGATAAGGTGGAGAAGGTAAGGCACAAGAGAAGGAAAAGTTGTATAAAGTTGAATGGTCTATAAAATGGTAAGCAAGTGGCTAAAAAGGTTTAACTAGTAATATATATATATATATATATATATATATATATATATATATATATATATATATATATATGCACGATTTGTTGAAATCAACAGCAATCTGGGCACTGTTGTGCTGGTACGATAGCTTCTCTATGCTGCGCACGATTTTTCTGTGTTCAGGAGACAACACACTCAGTTGTTCACTGAAGTTTATTCCTCGAGGTACCTTTCGGCTATCACTAGCCATCGTCAGGAGAAGTAGATATAACACAATACAAAACAAAATACACAATATCAAACAGTCCACGATAAACGGTGTTTATATACAAGGTGAGACAATATATCACTCATGTGCCAATGTGGCACCTACATAATAACACCTATGCGGCAAACGGTCGTTACAAAATTAGCACCTATGTGCCAAGGTCGATTGGTGTCGCATGGATGGGAGGGCGACATCTGGCTGTTGTTGAATGTTAATTTCACATTTATTTTTATTAATAAATACAGCTTCAATTATTTTGAGCCTACGGATATCATTTTCTCTGTAAATGATTTCGGTTTTCTCATCCATAGTTTTTCGGTCCACTTTGATTTGATGCTGCTGGCGGTAGTGCCTGGCAATGGCTCCGTCTTGAAGGTGTGCTGAAATTCGTTTGGACAGCGTTGTTGTTGTGTAGCCAATGTAGTGCGAGTTTCGGCGACTGCAGTCACCAGTTGTACATGTATGCTGGTACACTACATTGGTTTCTTGCAACATGCTGGTCTTGGGAAGGCAACTGTTCTTCATCACTAAGCTGCGTGTTTTGCGTGTCTTGTAATAAATGACAAGCTGCAACTTGGTGCCTTCTTCTGTTGGCTGCACGTTTCTATCGACGATTCTTCTGATGGCGTTCTCATCATCTCGATAGGCAGAAGACATGATGTTCTTGTAGTACAATTTGATGGTCATTGTCTCTTTGTGTTTTCTCTCTTCTTCGATATATTTCGACAATTTGTCGCGTATTACACGATCAATGGTCGTTTGTTCGTAGCCGTTGTTTGCTAGTAGTTGCCGGACTCTTTTCAGCTCTGTGCTCGTTGCAGACCATGTTGAGCAATGCGTAATCGCTCTGTTCACGAACGACCTTATGACGCTCATCTTATACGCTTGCGGGCACTCACTAGCGGCGTTCAGACTGAAGCCTAGGTCTGTATTTTTCGTATAGACGGCTGTGGAAAATGAGGTCTCGTGTCGTTCTACTGCAACGACCAGGAAACTCAGTTTGCAATTCGCTTCCTGCTGATGTGTGAACTTCAAACATGAGTTTCGCTGAAGCTGATTTGCCAACTGAAGTACGGCGTCTTCCTCGGCACATATAAATACATCATCGACGTACCTGGCGTATATTGGTGGCTTGCAAGTCGGTTCTGTTGCGAACGTAGTTGTTTCAACGTGGCCCATGTAGAAATTGGCGAAAAGCACGCCGAGAGGAGAACCCATCGCTACACCGTCGTGTTGGATGTACATCTTTCCATCTGGTGCGTAGAACGGTGCTTCTTTCGTGCAGGCACGAAAGAATATAAAGAATATATATATATATATATATATACAAGACTAAACACCATTGAAAATGAGTGCAATCAACGAAA
Source organism: Sacculina carcini (assembly GCA_916048095.2). Taxonomy (NCBI): domain Eukaryota; kingdom Metazoa; phylum Arthropoda; class Thecostraca; family Sacculinidae; genus Sacculina; species Sacculina carcini. The sequence goes on from OU696573.1 coordinate 8,118,122, forward strand.
AACGTCCCTTAAATATTTGTTTTAAATGCATCAGATTAAATGTACTCAATTTGTTTTGTATGACATATAATTGGCAAAAAATCAATTTTTTATACAATAGAATTTTTGTGTGGAAATTGGCACAGCAGTTGCGCAGTTATTGGCGCGCGAATATGGCGTATATGGCGTGTGTTACGGTCGGACCGGGTCATGTCGCTTAGGGCTGCTCAAATTGAACCTCAATCTTCATATAGATATATCTTTGCTTATCAGTCATATATTCTTGGGCTCACAACTGGTGAGAAATTTATTCTGGGGAAAACGCATGATGCATGGGGTGTATATTGCATGAGCGGAACCCTCACTAATTTGTCCATATGCACACGATCAAATGTGAGTACCACATACATGTGCGTCAAAAAGTGTATGTGTGCGTGGGTGAATCAAACTGGTCGATGGTTGAGCCAAATTTGTTTAGCTTATGTTCAGTAATATACATGTATATAGTAATTTTTCATAACACTATTCTATTCACCATTTCTCCATAATACAGGTAAATAGTTTTTGCGGGAATAATTCAAACTTATAAACAGTTTCAAAGGGCAACAGCGCGTATGTGGATAGTTCCAAATTTTGAACAAACTCAACAGCGAAGCAGAGTGAAAAAAATATAGCGAATTATCGATCTACGAAAGATTGGGAATTATCGATCTACGAGAGATTGAGAATTGTTGATCTACGAGAGAGTGGGAATTCTCGATCTCGTAAAATCGACAAATTTGCTGGTAATATGGTCTATCTCGCATGTGAAATTCATTCCTTTCACCAGCTGTATATTTGCTGTGTTTCTCGAGTGTATGAATTAATTGGTGGATTACAGCCTGCTGCGTATCGCCTGAGGTGTTTGCATTGTGCTGGATTTGTTTCTCGTGTAGCAGAGTGTGTGTGTGTGTGTGTGTGTGTGTGTGTGTGTGTGTGTTTAATGCACTATTTCATTACCGCACTTCGCAACCGTCCAAAATACATGCAAATGTGAATGATTAGAACAGCACGCAACTGCGTAACAAACGGATAAGGGAACAAGCAGAACCAATCACACTCTTATCTACATTGACAGGTGTGTGTGTGTGTGTGTGTGTGTGTGTGTGTGTGTGTGTGTGTGTGTGTGTGTGTGTGCGTGTGTGTGTGTGTGTGTGTGAATGGGGGTGTAAATTGCGCTGTTGAAACAGGATGGATCAACGATGTTTACGGCGTGATCTTATGATCAACGACAACGTCACACAATCACAATGCAACATACCGGCCGACGCGGAAAATACACACTCACAAACACACACGCAATAACACACACTCACTAACACACACTAACACACACACTAACACACACTCACGCTCACACACAAACAGGCACACACCCACATATACACGCTCTGAGAAGCACAGGGCGTTCCCAGGGCCTTCTCTAAGCAGACTTTTACACGCAATGTACGAGTATGTGTGCGTGTGTGTGTGTGTGTGTGTGTGTGTGTGTGTGTGTATGTGTGTGTGTGTGTGTGTGTGTGTGTGTGTGTGTGTGTGTGTGTGTGTGTGTGTGTGTGTGTGTGTGTGTGTGTGTGTGTGTGTGTGTGTGTGTGTGTGTGTGTGTGTGTGTGTGTGTGTGTTGTGTATGTGTGTTCTCGCATCCTTCACTTGGGTCAATGCCACCAAACGGCGTCCGGTCTTCAAGGCCGCGCCTGTGTGTGTGTGTGTGTGTGTGTGTGTGTGTGTGTGTGTGTGTGTGTGTGTGTGTGTGTGTGTGTGTGTGTGTGTGTGTGTGTGTGTGTGTGTGTGTGTGTGTGTACGCATTCGAGCTGAGCAGTGACATGTTTCGTAATGGCTTCATACAAGTAAAAAGATTGAAAGCTGCTATAGACCGTTCGTTCATCAAAACTCGCTACCGCAGAACTTAATAAAATACCAACCATGATAACAGAGGCGGTGTCAGGAATTTTCCAGTCGGGTTGTAGGCCGAAGCTTGCTAAGGGAAAACATTCGAGGCTTGACGAAACACAGCGCGACCATACTATCATATCAAATCACACATCATCACACATCACACATCATCATCAAATCACTACATCTATCAAATAAGCACACTGGTGCGCGCGCGAAATATTGAGGTTTTTATTGCAAAATTCACCTTTGTATATGACAAATCAATGACAAATATGTTTATTGACGTTTTTTGAGCACACACCGAACCATTATACTGAAGCACCCCAAGCCCCCCCCCCTCTCGGCGCCACCACTTTATGATAATAATAAATGGTAACAATGTAATAATTACAATGATAGTAAAATGACATTTAGAAAAATGAATGTGTTTGTGTTTTACAAACACATACACACACATATATATATATATATATATATATATATATATATATATATATATATATATATATACTTATTCACTATTGTAATCAGAATGTTAGCTACGTCTGGCACCGGGTGGGCGTTCTAATCGAATTTCAATGAAGCCCGACAACAAATGATATCCATACAAATGACAAGCAAAGTTGGAGTACATTGAACATGCAACGTTGCAGTACATGCATTGCAGCCACGCTTGCACGCAGATCTTTATTTCAGCATATCAATGCCACTCAGTCAATAGTGCAGTCGATCGGGGGTGGGCGTGGAGAAGGGTATGGGGCTATTTCCCACCTCCAGTATTTCTATCAGTGATGCTCGTGCGATGCTCAACCGAGCCTTTTTGCGCTCAGAACATCTGGTCGATGTAAAAACTGTTAGCATTCACTGATGACACTATGGCTGTATTTCATTATCACTAACGTGCTGAAGGAAGTTGATGGAAGTCAACGGATAATGAAACATTTTGTGAAGTGATACATCAATGACGCTTGTTTGACTATTTTGAACAGCTGACTGCGAATAAACCCTCAGATGTTCTGGTCCAAATTATTTGTTTCGCTTCTTTTTCATCATTTGCATTTGGTTTCTGTTGATTGGCTGAATTTTAGTTAATGGATTCATTAATTCCTTATGGAGCTGCGCTAATCTCAGCATTGTCGGATTTTTTTGCTCTTTCTGCTTTCCTCTTACTGCCATGTTTCAATTTTGCAGTGTATGTGCATGAGTATGTTTGTGTGTGTGTGTCTGTGTGTGTGTGTGTGTCTGTGTGTGTGTGTGTGTGTGTATGTGTGTGTGTGTGTGTGTGCCTGTGGGTGTGTGTATTGTCCGCATGTTTGTTTTTTTCTAAGCGGCGTGTCTTACTTATTTGTTTTTATTTTTTGCACCAATATTTGTCTTTTCGCGCGTGTGTTTTAATCTTCGCTATATAAATAAACGTTAATGAATGAATAATGAATTAATGAATTTATACAAATACCATACAACTACTTTAAGCCGTCCGAATTGGCGAAAAAAATTATCACAGAAAATCTATTATATTCCTCACAACACAGTAGAAGCGGGAAATGGAATGTGGCTAAAGCGCAAGTATTGCCTTCTGCTTCAAGCTTTCCGAGTGAAGCGCAGTGTAGTACTTCACTCCGCCTTCAGCATTGATAATGTAACACCGTGAAGCGCTTACTAGCGCTTCAGCATTGATAATGAAACACGCCCTATCACAATGAGCCATCACAACACTAGATTGACATGACAATTTGATCATCCCCTCATCACACCTGAACATATGCGAAATATTGGCATTTTCTTTGAGACAAATTCCCAGCTACGACAGTGCATTATAATTATTGTTATTATTATTATTATTTTATTACTGTTAGAATAAATAATAGTATAATTCGGATAATATTTATGCAAATTACACTATTTATATTTTTATGAATATTATAATTATTATTTTTTCACAGAGCGAACACAATTCCGCAGGAGCAGCTCAAGATTATAAGCTGTATTAGTCATAATTAAATATATACTAATAGATATATGCATGAAATATTTATGAGTGTTTAAATTAGTAAATAATAATATGCGTGAATATGAATATATGTGCACGTGCATGTATTGCATCGTATTAGCAATTTGATTCAGCTTAGGCATCACAAGCATCACAAACAGCTTCAATTGCCTTTCCTGTTTTGTTTGATCGCACTTTACTAATGTTAAATTGTATGCCTGAAAAATACATGAATAAATGAATGAATATAATTTTGTATTATAAGCTAATCGTAATATATGAGCTCATTAAAGCGCCATATACTAGGGACGGTCCCCTTCGTGTGACACGTTTTGGGGGAGACACAAGAGCTGTTGATGACGTTGAACTATCGTTATATCTGACTCGCATTTCTGATTACACTGTTTCATATAGTCTGTTTCAATCTCAAATAAACTAGGGTTGATTGAAGGCAAGAGCGATTGAAAAGAATGATATTTTCAGAGGGTCAGTAGTGTCATTTCATTATCTCTATTCATACCTGAAAATCTCTTGATTCTCGAATCGAGAGATCCAAATGACAATTTCGAGATGACAAAATCGAGAATTCAAATCATAAAACAATGTCAAGTATTTACTTCCATAGATCTAAAGGTATATCCAGTCATTACAGGTAGATCATTTGTAGAATTATCCGCTGAGATATGGGGACTACAGGGTGTGCTATTAAAATGATGCAGGAACGTTTTTCAGTGGGGTATGTCACCACCTGCCCCGTGCCTGAGAGAAGAGCAAGAAAAGATGATCGCTCTCTGTAAAGTAGTCTTGTGAGGGGTAGGCGTAGATGACAACAGGTCCTTAACAGATTCGTATCTTCTTAGTTCGGTCCGCCAGTAAGTTACTACACAAAAAGTCCTGGCCGTCACATATTCACTCCATTATTCATTAGTTATGGATCTGGACCAACGATGATGGGCCGTCTGCTTGACCTGCCGGGTAGAATAACAATTTGCAGCAAACCATTTTCATTGGAGCCGAGTGAAATCCTTCACAGCCACTCGACGAGATATTATTGCTCATAGTTGTTCTTTCATTGCTGAAGCAGGATCATATCACTATTCAGAATCCGGCCAAGACAAATGTTATGCACATCATTCACAGCCGAGCCCCAATTGACATGTGATTTCATGATAACCTTTATTGATCGTATAAGCAGGCTCTTATTGATGATTGAGCCCAATGGTTAAATCAGAATGATGGGTGGATTCAAGCGGAGCATGAGTGGGAACCTTGATTACATCAGATACATCGGTGAAAACAAAATCCACAGTTACCGGTTGAATGAGTCGAACTGGAAACCGACTGAGCACAGCCGGGTGTATTGGCAAAATATAGGGCAGTACGACTATGAAAGTCGGTATCATTAGTCCTGGGAATCATTCGCTCTGATGTGCATTGAAGTTACCAGCAAAGACAAAGTCGTATTTGTGGTCATCTTCTTGAATCAATGACAGCTCCCGAATAAAGCATTCATAAATGGAATCATCAGAGTTCGGTTGCGATACTAGCCGAATATGCCATTGATAACTTAAGAACACACACGAATAACCAAACATTCGTGACTATCACATTCATACTTCTTGTAACGACGAGAAGGAAAACAATTTCGCATTTGAAGCGACAAACCAGGCCTGCACTTGAAAGCGTCGCGATAAATGAGTGATGTTTCTGATAACCCAAGAATCAACAGTTCGGATTTAGGCCGCTAACTTGAATCATATGACTCTTTGAGGCGAAGAGTATCATGTGACTGGACAACAAGCGAAACATCCTGGGTGTTTTTACTAAACTGCAAACGTTCGTGCACAACAGGATCTTGCTCTGATCCGTGCTTGCGCAACGAGGATTGGTCTCAATGTCACTGCAGAAAACACCGCAGAAATTTAGAACAATCCAATTAATGGTATAAGTCGCATCTAAAGACAACCCGGAGTTAATAAATCCACAAGATGCAGCCCTAAATATATATTATTTTTTATAATCCATGGCACATTGTATTCTCGGCGGATCAAGTTATTCCTGAGAAGCACCACATCAGGTGAAGCAATTAGTTTAGGGGGCCGTTGGTACGCCCAAAAACAAGGACCCTGATATATTCGATGGCAAATATAGTCACTGCCACTATTTACATTTCCAGCCTGCCTCCACAGCTGAAGATTCCGGGAAAATACACATGAAACAAAGAGAAAAATGAAACGAGGATAATAGAAGAACCCATTGTGCAGTCAGTCAGATTGGGGAGGACGGGAATTTCGTTGTAAGGCTAGAAGGCACAACTGTGTCAGCGAAATTCCAATTCCACTATTAAGCTCAATGGTCGTTGGCTTAAGTAAGCTCATTCGCAATTTGACAGGTACTTGTACTTGATCCTGTTGGGTGTTTAGCCACTCTTCTCACCGGTAGAACCAGTGGGGAAGTTGTTTTAGTCGCCGACAATCCGACAACCGATCAGCTGCTTCTTACGACATGCATGGGATGCGGTGGAGGTATTCTGATCCTCTTACCACAAAGATCAAATTCTTATTAAGCATTTTAATGTTTTTATTTTCTAACCTGGTGAATGTCCTGGTATGATTGAATCGCAGTTGCAATATTTTCGTTGCGAATCGGCATATAAGTTCCTATTCTTTTGTTATTATTTCAATTTGTATAATAAATATTTATCGAAACGTGCAAAAGTAATTGTGGAGTATTCATAATAACTATAAACATAGCCATTGATTGTCGATGTCATACATAATTTGTCATTACGCTGATTACATAATAATCACGATAATAATGTTATCATTAATACCAAATAATAAAAATGATTTACGAAATAACAAAATTATCATTGTAACTTATCTCAACGATTGAAAGTATTGAGCTATCAAACCCTGATCATTTTCAAATATCACAATAATACAAAATAGAACGCATGATCCTACAACTTTCATGTATGAAAAACTTCCATGTTCATTCTTAACGTCTGCTTTTGGCACACTGAAGTTGATCGGATTTACTCAATATTTCTTGAGTCCACAATAATACAATTATCAGTTTGTTTGCAACAGTGTTTTGTGATGCTGCCAGCCATGTCATGTAGATTTACCCTCTTGTTTTCGCATCAACAGCGTTAGGCGTTTTTCTAAAGCCTGATGTATCTTTTGAACGATTGAGAACAATAGCAAAAAGCATGAAAAACACAGTATCTCTAAACAAATCCACAACACTTCCGCATACATTGAATTGACAACAATCCCAGCCTCGATGATACCCTGGTGCTTTTTGTGGTTTCCAGTGCAGATGTGCCGATGAACCAAGCACCTGGCCACAGCGATGGATGGGTGTCGATCAAGGAAGTGCGTGCCGTCTGCATGTATTGAGGACTTATCATCAGTGGTGATTCACCACCCCAAACTTTGGCCACACCACCTGGTCTCTGGGCCGTAGAAGTGAAAGCGCCGAGCAGATCCTAGTACAAGTGCTACCTCGACAAGGATTTATAGCACTAGGCTTGATTCTGATAAAAACTCGCCCAAAGTGTGTGTTTGTCTAGTCAACAAAAACGTCAGTACACCTTCACACACGTGCGTATGCAGCCCACTCACAGCCCCACACGTACACACACCTACAGATAGGGTTGGCCAGAAAAATGACCGACAACTCGACAGCTGGACATCCGCACCGCCCCACTTCACTTTCTCGTGAGTTCTGGTCGATGAGAAGGCGCGAGAGGGAATGACACAGAGATAGAGAGAGAAAGGAAAACGAGAGAAGAGCCATGTGGCTGACAGATGTGACGCGGACAATGCCACGCCGCATAAGAAACCATTCTGCCGCCTTCCAAGCAGCTTGCCATCGTCACCTGCCGTGGGAATGCGTACTTGTTTGTGTGTGCGCCAGTGTAGATGCATGCAGTCTTGTGAAGGCTTGGATGTAGCACAGTCCCATAGTCACCTTTCATTCTGCATCTGTCAAGCTATACGGACGGTTTGTTGAGCGTGCAGGTCTATCTTTTGTTTGTTTGCATTAGCTCCATCCTGCGGCAGACCTTGGTACGCTCATGGCTCAGCATTTGCAGTCACCCCACTCCCACGTGCACGCCGGCGGGAGATGTCTGGCCAGGTGACAAGCACCGCGAGTTATGTGTGTTTATGACCGGCCCATACTCTTTCCGCCTGCGTTCTTCCATATGCCCTTCCTTTTTCATTCTCTCATCCTCTGTCTCAGTCTATCTGCCTACCTGACTACTGTCGTCCATAACACACGCGCGCTCCACGTGGTTTGACGCTGCGACCACGTGGTGCTTGTTTTCAGCTGGCACTCACACACACACACTCACACACACACTCACACACACACACACACACACACACACACACACACACACACACACACACACACACACACACACACACACACACACACACACACACACACACACACACACACACACACACATACACACACACACACACACACACACACACACACACACACACACATACACACACACACACATACACGCACAGACACACATACACGCACAGACACGCACACACACACAGACACGCACAGACAGATACACACAAGCGCAAGTGTAATTCCTCTCAGGTCGAACACTACAAACAGCTCGAATGGGGTGGAAGCGTTGGAAGTGTATGAAAACAAGCGCTTACACATTGATGTATAGCCAATGGCTACTGGGCTGGCGTTAGCAACGTCAATTACACAATTTACACCATTCACAATCAGCTAAACAAAGTTTCTCAGCAGCAACAACATTGGGTGTACGGCTTGCGAACGCACAATACACGTTGCTCCTGCCCATCAACAAGAAATTCCTCTTCGATGGTCGCATTACAGCAATGTTTGGCGAATTGAATTAAACTTCATTGCCAATCTAATGCCTCGTAATCTGTTCAATTTGTTTCGGTTAGAGACCATACGAAAACTTACTGAATCTCTACCGAATCTCTCTCTACCGAAAATACTGAATCTCTACCGAAGGGTGGTCTATAGAAGTGTATAGAAGTTGAGAGTTATGCTTTTGAAAAATCGTGTATAATCGTATATCTGAAAAAGAACTACAATCGAGTTTGTGTCTTCTACAAATCATATATTTTTTCTCCCTAAAAATGAACGAATAGGCCCTTGCGTGACATAACCACCAATAAACTGTCGCAAAATCATATTTACTATTAATTGTCAATTGTGGATATTATTGATGTGGGCTTGGTTATTGTCAATCGAATACGCGCCATTGATTCTATTAGAGTTCATCAGAAACTGTACACCAAGGCACAAGTGAAATTCCACTTACTCAGATGCATAGAACGTGCGATTTCATGCGATTGTCTTCTTAAAGGCTGATTGTTCTAGTGAATATACACACTTTCACGATACATGCGAATTCCTTCGCGAGAGACTGTTCATGGTGTCGCTGACAGATGCCTGCCAACCTAGTTTTGTCTACAAACAATGTACAAGTGATCATGATTTAGAATCATCTGAGTAATGTTGTATTTACGAATATTGATACACAGTCAAATCTCGCTACTAAGTCACCCGTCGGGACCAAGCAAAAATGGCATAGTAGCGTGAGTGGCATAAGGCTCAATTTCCTAGATGTTGAAGTCAGAAAACTCAATTTCCTCGTTCCTGTGAGTCTTTTCTGCGGAAGGTAGATCTTCCCAGATCTCGAGCGGTTCAGAATCCTCCGATTCAAGCTATATCTCTTTCTCGACAAACTTAGCCTTCGCAAAAGAGTCCTTATCATCGACAAAAGTAGCATAGTAGCGAGCTTAGTGGTGTCATAGTAAATTGATTTTGCATAGAAATTTGTCGGGACCGAGCGAAAGTGGCATAGTGGCGGGGTGGCATAGTAGCGGGATTTAACTGTATATTGTCAGATATAGATTCAATGTATTTCTGTCAGTATAGCGGCATCATCTCGTTCAAAATATCCCACAAATACAAGCTAATTCAAGCACAGTAATTGTTTATATCAGCAACATCAAGAAATAAACAGTTTGATAAAGCTAAGTCGTAAAAAAGGTATTGAAATATTGTGATCAAAAGTGTTTTGCAAAAAGTTTCTTGCGGTCACTTGTCTCAATCTATATATTTCCTCTATGACACCACCACGTTCAGCTTTATCAGAACTCGTTTTAAAACTGCCCTTTAATCCATTTAAGGAAGTGAATTTCAAAGTTGTTAGAAACAAGTTGAATTGCATATTGTCAACTGGAATATCAGTTGAAGTAAACTGGCCTAAACAAGTACACTTATGAGACTCAAATAATAATTTCGGTTGCTCATTTTACATGCTTCGTAATTGACTAAGCTTGATCAAATATAGATCAAATAATACAGAATCTGACCTATGTGTGATGGGGGGAGTCGACACATGCTGTTCCATATCTGGTGCTTGATTCGTAAACAAGTGTGTTTGTGTAAATAAATATAGTTCGAATCGGTGTCGGAAATATCTGGAACAAACTTGGTTCGAAAACATCGAACCGACATGGTCAAGAATGAATTGGTTGAGTTTAGTTTAGGAAAGTCCAAAAATACACTTGAGTCTATATAGGAGACCATATTTATGTTTTGTGTTGATGTTTATAGCTCGATAGGGAATTAAAGATACGTTTTCAGCAGTGTTCACGATTTGTTTATCAAAGCTAAATTGATTATTCGAGCAACTTTAATGTCGGCGACCTACAATACACGTTCTCCTCCTACCTACTACGACCTTCTCCGTACAATAGAGACTTGAAACAGTCTGTTTTGTGAACACACCGCAAAACTTGAGTCCAATGCAATCACTTGCGAAAAGCATATTGCGTATATACTCAGCAAGTTGGGGCTAGTAGAATTCACTAGTGAATTCGTGTTCCAGCAGACCAATGCGTGCCAGTACGAGATAAAGATCGTAGATCTTGTAGATTCGTAGATCAATTTAGAAATTTTCGCCGGTTACTTTTACTGTTTTAGCTTAGTGGACATTATGGCAATGTTGAAACATAACACAAACCACACTACGTGTTAGTTTCACTGCAATGTGCCTGTGTGACTCGTGCGTTCCGTGGTACACGATACATGCACTTCACATATCGGCGGTGCCATTGCGAACTACAATATTTAATTTAGCATTTGATTGACACCAAACACGAAAATGAGTGAAATATCTAATTTGTTCTTCGCCAATTTTTACTGAAAAAGTAAATTGGTCACGTGTAGCAGACATGTCACATAACACACACACACACACACACACACACACACACACACACACACACACACACACACACACACACATATACACACACACACACACACACACACACACACACACACACATACACACACACACACACACACACACATATATGTCCTTTGTCGTATGACCATTGAATGAAGTACGGTACGATACGATTGGTTTTTCGTAATTCGTACCAAAGGAAAAATGTAGTACCGTGCTTTCGTACCGTACCTCTTTTGCAATCGTACCGCACTAGTGCGAACAATATTTCATACCGTAATTCTGTACCTTGTTCATACTTTCAACAACCATTGTCATGTGGTATCAATCGGTATTTACCATCCCATATATGGACTTTTATTATTAACTCCCCATCTGATCTCATATTTTACTAAATATAAAATCATGAAATACATCCTTTGATATATATATATATATATATATATATATATATATATATATATATATATATATATATATATATATATATATAATAAAGCAACGTAATAAAGTGACGTAACGACATAATAATAACGTGAATAAAGTGACGTAATAATGACGTACGTAATAAAGAATTATATAATACCTAGGGCTGTCGAAAGTTAATAAAGTTACTTCTTCACTAAAGGGGCACATTTTCATAAGCTACCTAAGACAACATAAAAAGGCGTGTGCTATAAATATTAAAAAAGTTATTACGTTACCAAAAGTTACTTTTTGATGGTTAGATTACTTTTTTTGCTCTTGGGTAAATTTTCCATCGTTAGGTTAGTTTTTGTTATTTTTCTTGTTATTAGGTCACTTAATCACGGGATTTGATAACTTTATGCAGATAAAGGGCACAAAAAAGGCACAAAAAGGTATAAATTAGGATAAAATAGGAAAACAGGTGGAAAATCAAGTCTTAGGTTCAAGAAATGTCAACATTTTGGCTGTTAAAATTTATCACTTGTTCTTCACTTCATTCTCTGTACTACTAGCCATGTAACATGTTGCATGTTACATATTTTAAGTACGCAGGATATTGTGCTTCCATTTTAGGAAATACCAGCCAACCAGGGGGCACCACGCGATGTTTGGAGCGTGGCATAGTATATGGTGTTAGCTGTCTATACCCGATACTGCCACACGAATATTTGTCAATACGCATTTACTTGGACAGGAAGTAGCGCGTGATTTTTAGGACGTGAGATAGCGCCACTTACCCACGTTTGAGCTCAAGCGTCGAAACAGTGCCACCTTATCATAAGATTGTGAGTAAAGGATGCTTACATGAGGACGGGGGCATTCACACATGCAGTGATTACGCTCACACAGTCATACATACTGGCGCAGGGAAATACAAGCTTCTTGCATGTGCTTAGTCGATAGGAATAGTAAGTCTCATAAAATCCTCACTGAAATAATATGAATAACATTATTACGATTATTGACATAAGAAATAATTACATTTCAGAATACTTTTTTATCTTGGAATTAATTTTTATTTTTGTGATATATCACTCTATGGTAGATTGTTATAAATATAACACCAAATTGGAGAAAATGTGAAAAAGAGGGTGGTAGAAACTTGGTGTTTTCCTCTTGCAGAAAGACATTGACTTTTTGAGACAACATATTTTATTTAGGTAAATGTTTAGGTTACTTTTTTCGAAAATAAAGTTAATTTTCTGATTTTTTGTTACTTTTTTGACAGCCCTAATAATAACGTAATTGCGTCATAATGTAATATAATAATAAACGTTTAATGGGAACATTCAACGGAAGATAAAAAATAAGTATAAACACTCGATTGATACTTCTCGGTAAATCAGATTAAAAAATGCACGTCTTTTCTGTGTGGATGAGGGTTTGTATATCCCCTGATAAATTGGCTCGGTAGAGGAAAATGCATGCATATATATATATATTTGCCAGATATTTCCGCCGGACGTCCGTCTTGATTATATACCGAAGATTTATTCAAAGGAAATGAAGTACATTACGAGAATTGTAATGAATTTACATGGATCAATTTTAACACATCAAGACGTTGCCGAATTTGTTTTTGATTTTTAACATCATTTTCTCTTATGTTTCTCTCAACAGTGACCATAAAATCCTATGATATAGGCACATTTTAGACACAAAAGAGGAAAATCAATGTGAAATGTCAGTTTCTTCGAACACTGATGGAGGCAGAGCATACACTGTTGTAGCTTCAGTAATCATTTATCATTTATTCAATATTGCTATACTCCTGCGCATTCCCATTGCTGATTATATCGTGTCAAGCCTCACTCGCTTAGAATCTGGTATTTTTGGCAAACAGATGAGATCAACTTACCTCCTCGATGACTTTTCATTGCGTGTTTCTTCAGCTTTTTGTACTCGCCCAGATGCTTCGTTTTCAGACGGCGTGTTAAAATTGTTCAGTAAAGATAACTACTAATACCAGGAATAGTAAACTGTAATAGTAAATAGTAAAATAACAGGGATAGTAAATACCAGACTACAGTTCATATGGATGTCAGCAGTGTCAGCAGCAGTTCATATGGATGTAGCCTTGCATAATGCGTACCTTGACGAAGCGTCGAGATATTCACTCGCCAATAAACTCACGTTGCCGCCTATTGTCCAGGCTACCGTGAAATCAGCTGAATCAGATATGTCAGTATTGCAGCGGAAGTGCTGATACTGGTGATTTTGAATAGTGCTAAGTGTATGCTTGTCTGTGCTTTCAATTGACAATCAGGCTAGAGCAGTTTGCGCTGGAATATTGGTGTGTATGTTTGTGCCCGTGGTGCGTTCGTCACGTGGTCATCTGAGTCATCTGTGCACGCGCTATGATTGTTCCACGTGTATACATGTGAATCATATACATGTGTGTTGTATACATGTGAATCATATCATGTACACGTGTGCTGGCTCGCAATATTTATCGCAATAAAATATGAACGTTTTGAGATAGTCCGACCCTGGATTTTCGGTCGGACCTAATTATAACTGACTTGGCTTGTGACTCACCATGTTTTGGTACTAAAACGTACGGTACTTTTTTACCACTTTTGTACCGTAGCGTACTTCGCAAAAAATTTCGTACCATAATTTCGTTCCGCACTTTTCCCCGAATTTTAATCGTACCGTAACGTAATTTCGTACCGTACCGTACCGTACCCATACTCTGCTTATGACATAACACGACAAACGTCTTACAAACCATGCTACGCAAGCTATCATGGATGCAGTCATTGGTGCAGCCTGTTAATTTGTTGTCAAAATTGTTCACTACAGCAGCATTTTCCTATGCGATTCCAAGGTATCCTTGTGATCACTTGAACATTTCCAAGCACGGACAAGACATTCTTCTCTCGCTGTTTTTAGTTTGCATTGATTCAAATGCGATTCACGTCTTGTCCATCAACGGCTGCAAGATGGTTAGAGACCTACAAAAACTTGCCGCGGAAAGAGAGCTGCAGTCACACAGGTGCAGACCGCATCTTCCGTCCGGTCAAGAGTGATGCGCCAAGCTGTTTGAAACACTACTTTTTTGTGCGGCGCTGAAGTGAAAGAGCTTCGAAATGGCCTCGCTTCCTCTCCATCACCAGGTGTATACGTCCGGTGACATGCATGTTCTCATCGTGGACCTCCACGAAGCCAAGCCCAAGTTGCTTTGGTATTCACAGTGCAGACTGGCTGACAAGTAGGGAAGTGCTTGAAATCACTATCAATATCTAACGTCCGAATCAGATCGACTGAATTTGCTTTCAGTAGTTGCGTTCTGAAATGTACGATTTTTTCATTTGTATGTGCCTATGTATTTTCATATTTGTATTGCTCTCTACAACTATTTATTGAAATATCTGGTTGTTTGCTTGTCTATTGACTGTAGAGATTATCGTTGAAACAACTGTTGCTGTTGCTCACATCAGTGCTCCGACTCTCCCCAAGTTCAAATGTATCATGACCATGCCCGCGTCTAGATTCACGCTCAAAGTACCGTCACAAGTGTTAATAGCAAGCCACTTCATCATCTTCTACTTCTAGATATACCTCTCCTATATGAAACCAGAAATCGCCCAAAAAGATGGAGCAGAACATGTTATCTCAACTTGCCGTCTGAACAGTGATTGCTGGATGAGATTTCGAGTTTCATCGAGTTGCATTGTTGGGCTTCCTGACTTCTGACTTTGCAAGTGCTGAACATATCCGTATGTACTACCTTTATGTGTGCATCACATTACTTGCTGCTAGCGAGTACACTACATGCGGTGTATGTCCACTTTGAGTTGATCGAGTGGCTTTCCAGTCACTCGACAGCGATTGCCAATTAGTCGGCACACGTGTCGATTCGTGCGCTGTTTTTGCCCCGATTGTCTAATGTGCGCCAAATTGACGCAGTCCGCAAATTCGCACAACTTGCGTGCCAACTGGCCATTTCTGCGGCCCACGACTCCATGCTATCCGTGTGCGTGCGTGCGTGTGTATGTGTGTATGTTCGCCCACGCATCGCCATCTTTCTGTCGATTCAAGCGAGCATTTGGAGCGAAAGCACGACATACGCGCGTGTGCGCCGAAACGGTCGAGTCAGCTTCTACGAACAGTATGTGCAATCAAGGCGACCGGCCTGCAACGAGCCGCACCTCACTGCTGCCGCCTGCACAAACATGAGGTGAAGCATGTGTGACTGTTTGAATTGCTGGTCGACCGGCCGTTTTTATCCACAGCAGCGTCATTAGGAGCAGGGTAACAGCATCGCAGATGGTCGCCGGCCACGACAAACCTGACGAAAAATCGCCGTTGCGTGCAGATCGCCATTACCTTGTGATTGTCACGCATAACGGCCACTGATGTCTCGCAAAACTTTCAGCATGCAAATTTCTATGATAACAATTTTTCGAACTTGATTTGTCATATCCATGCTAAGACGCCAACGATTCAAAACAGAAAATATTATGTGTGAATATTATATGTTTTAATATTATTCTATATTAAGCATTATCAGTGGTTGCCGCGTGCGATAAAAATGAGCGATAAACGATAAACTATAATATCGCTGAGGTCAAACCTTTTATCGTTTATCGTAAATATTTCTAAAATTATCCCTCATTCACGTATCGCTAGTCCAAAAAAAGAGGAACGAAAAAAGATAAGTTCAAAAAACTTTTGTATATATTAACTAGCATTAAAACCCGCCCGTTGTGCGGAACAATTCATAAAAATATTGCAAATTAAAAATAAATGAGGCAAACTCATGAAAACCTTAATCAATTAAAAGGTCTAAATTTCATTATTTTTAATTTTATTTTGACAAAACATTTTCACTCAACCCGCCTCATATTTAAACCCGCCCGTCGTGCTGAATAATTCAGAACTCGAACACGATCCGTTCTGGATCTTGAAGTCAAATCCATTGGTTTTGTGCATGGATTAATTCTACAGGGTAAATTTAACGTTCTATGGTCTATAGTTGCTGCCCGCGGAGCATTTGTATTTTTAAAAAAATACTTTTTTCTAAATGAACCATTTGAAAAAATGAACTAAAAAATGGAAACACTTTTTTTAAACCCGCCCGTCGTGCGGAACAATTCATACAATACAATTCATATTTGAAGTCATATCCATTGGTTTTGTGTATGGATTAATTCTAGAGGGGAAATTGAACGTTCTATTGTCTATAGTTGCTGCCCGCGGAACATTTATATTTTATTCATTTACATTAACATTTTTATTTTTTATTTTTTATGAACCATTTGAAAAAATGATCTGAAACACTTTTTTAAACCCACCCGTCGTGCGGAACAATTCATACAATAAAATTCATATCAAATCCAGAAAATATAATGAATACAAATTGAAAACCAAAAAATGTAACCTATAAATATCTTAACCAATAGAAAAGTCTGAATGTGAATATTTTTGTTCTTATTTTCACAAATATTATTCCTCAACCCGCCTGATATATAAATCTGCCCGTCGTGTGGTATAATTCAGAACACAAACACGAAACAAACAATGAAAGATGATGAAATCTTTTCATCAGAATGCTTCCAAACTATATTTATTACTTAACATCATTCCCCAATATCATTTGCTCAAGTACTATTTCACTTTTACCGCTATAATATTTATTGTTAAAATTTATATATTTTCCGCTATCATTAAAACCCAATATAACCTGAGTCAAACCTACCCAACCCAACCCAACCATTCAATCTTGACCGCTCTCAGCCTAGTCTGAGGTGATTTAACTTATTAGTTTGTGATCACAAAATATACTGATGCGATCATAATTTGTAATCAGAAGACTGAGATTATCTACCCCAGGGGTCCCAAACACGCGGCCCACCAATACTTTTCTCTCAACCCGCCAATATAGTATCGGGACCAAACTGTAATGCAGCTAAATTCACATTTGTTGCATAATGCGATATAATTATACACCATTATCATATTATCTCATAATTCCCGGTTAATGCTTCCACTAATGCCTCATATTCATACAGTTGTTATTTTTTGGATTACACCGATATTACAGCCCTTGATATTACAGCCGATATTATATTATGCAATCTATATTCTGCTACGTATTATTCCTAATACATATATCATCAGATCGCAAAATATATCTAAAGGTTCACATCATTCTCCAAAATCATTTGCTTAAGAGCTATTCTACTTTTATCGCTAGAATATTTACTGCTAGCAAAATATCATATACCTCGCTATCATTTAAACCCACTCTTAATAGATACATTTAATTCCCCCGTCGTGCGGAACAGTTCATAAAATATAATTAATATTGAATTCATAAAAAATTAGTGCAAATTGAACAAGAAAAACAAACCCATAGGAAAGTTTTAGCTAATATAAAAGTCTAAATGTGAAATTTATGTTTCAATTTAGAAAACATGTTTTTCCACAACCCGCCTCATATTTATAGCTACCCGTCGTGCGGAATAATTCAGAACTCAACCACGAAACAAACACAAAGAAAATTGATGAAAAACGACCAATAGAAAAGTCAAATTTGTAAATTCTTGTTTTAATTATTGACGATGATTTTCCCTCAACACTGCTCAAATTCACACCCGTCCTTCGTGTGTAGTAATTCAGAAGTGTAACACTATCAAAACAATGAAACATCTCTATAATTCCAGATTAATGCTTCCTCTATAACAGCATATGAATATACTTGGCATTGCATGATATTACAACCCGTATCCTTATGCAACTTAAGCGTATGCAACTTGAAATTAAACCAATTAAATTACACAGTAAAATTCAGTAGCTTACTTTGTTCCAAGTAGCATTTTACCCGCCCGTCGTGCGGAACATTTGATGTGTAAATATTGAGGACAATAAAGACTTTCTATTCAGTATAGTTTCGCATTAATTAAACTGTACGCAATAAAACCACACCATCCATGCTTGGAGATAATATGATGCATTCTTAATTGTGATTGGGCTTCAGTGAAATTTAATCGGTGTATATTCCTGTGTAATCGCAAGTGCGCATAATAGCTGTCAAATTGGCAATATGTCCTTTTGACTTTACACCGCCGTAACTTCCTTCAGATACCCTTTGGAAAATTACAAATTATACCGTATTGTAGAAAACAAGATTTCTAGCACGATGGTATAATTTATTTTTATGTATAACAAATAGTTACTGAGAAATGGTAGAAAAATTAATTAATTTTAGTCGCCCGGTGTTCAAGTGTAATTTTGGATGTATTTGAGAATTTTGCCAATTTGACACGTTTTTTGTACCATTTGTGGGTATAAATTATAGCTTATATTGTAGAACACAAAATTCTCTACACAGTAGTATATTCCTGTGTAATCGCAAGTGCGTAAATTGTGATTGGACTTCAGTGAAATTAAATCAGTGTATATTCATGTGTAATCGCAAGTGCGCATAATAGCTGTCAAATTGGCAACATGACATTTTGAATTTACACCGCCGTGACTTCCTTTAGATACACTTTGGAAAATTAAAAATTATACCGTATTGTAGAAAACAAAATTTCTAGCACGATGGTATAATTTATTTTCATGTATAACAAATAGTTACTGAGAAATAGTAGAAAAATTAACTAATTTTAGTCGCCCGGTGTTCAAGTGTAATTTTGGATGTATTTGAGAATTTTGCCAATTTTACACGTTTTTTGTATCATTTGTGGGTATGAATTATAGCTTATCTTGTAGAACAAAAAATAATCTACACAGTTGTATATTCCTGTGTAATCGCAAGTGTGCATAATAGCTGTCAAATTGGCAACATGACATTTTGACTGTACACCGCCGTGACTTCCTTTAGGTTCACTTTGGAAAATAAACAATTATACCGTATTGTAGAAAACAAAATTTCTAGCACGATGGTATAATTTATTTTAATGTGTGACATATAGTTACTGAGAAATAGTAGAAAAATTAATTAATTTTAATCACCCGGTGTTCAAGTGAAATTTTGGATCTATTTGAGAATTTTGCCAATTTTACACGTTTTTTGTATCATTTGTGGGTATAAATTATAATTTTTATTGTAGAACACAAAATTATCTACACAATAGTATAATTTTTATAGCTGTACCATTGCTGGTTTATGAGGAATAGATAGCGGAATATTGACCAAAATATTCACGTTTTTGTGTGCTAATTTTGCCTTTTTGACTTTGTCATTTACACTTCACACCGCCGTAACTTTTTTTTAATACACTTTGTAAAATTAAAAATTATACTGTGTTGTAGAAAAGAAAATTCCCAGCATGATGGTATTATTTATTTAGATGTGTGATAATTATTTTTTGAGAAATAGAGAAAAAAGTATAGAAAATTTGACGCGTGGAGTTTAAATAAAATTTTGAATGTAGATTGAATTTTTTTCCATTTTACATGTTTTATATTAAATTTTTGGGGTATAAATTATAGTGCGTTGAGTAGAAGATAAAATGTTATACACAGTGGTATAATTTGTATAGTTGTACCATTGCTGGTTTAGGAGGAGTAGTCTTCAGAAAATCGACCAAAATTTTCGCATTTTTTAGGGTTCATTTTGTCTTTTCACCGCAATAACTTTTTTTGGTTTTATTTTTGAAATTTAAAATTTAGTGTTAAGTGTAGACAAAATTTCCAACATTATTGTATAAATTTTCAGCGGATACGCCAAGTGGTGGCCGAGTATTAGCTGATAGAATATGGACCAAGGATGGTGAACACACAGACACACACACAGAGGATCTCTTTTATATATATAGATAAATGTTTACGGCGGCAATAATCACAACAACCCTCCTGACGTTTCCAGACCAGTTCAAGCTGAGAGTATATATAGGGTAGAAGGATCAACACTGGTTTGCAAGTAAACCCTGAAAAACCTCATATGAGAGCTGCCAAGTGTGTGTCGCTGGCCCATCGCATTATTATTCACAGCTGCAGTGCGCCAGTCTCGCTGGAGTTCTCGATTTAGGAGGGTGTGTGCCGCTCTCTGCCATGCGCCTTGACCCACCCCAACCATGGCCCCTTCATCTTGAAGCAAGTGACCCTGTCCTTGAAGTATATATCAAGCAGATGTTCATCAGGAAGATAGTCACCTCCATCACATCCACACCTAACAGTGGCGGATCCAGAGCGCAATTTTGGGAGGGGCAGAAATTTGGGGGCGATCAGTCGTGTACATGCATCATTATGCAACATCTTTGCGAAAATGTTTATATCAACAAATTCTTCAGAAACATATTTCTCTTGACCACTTTTAGTGAACCTCTTGGTTATGAGGAGTTGACAGGAACATTTTTAGGGGGCTTTAGCCCCCTGATCCCCCTTCTTCGTCCGCCAGTGACAACTGACCCTCTCCCCTCCAGCCAGAGCCAGGGCATGGTGACAGAAAAGCATAAAGAAGCCAGTGACGACCCATTTGCCCTTTTTGAGAGACCCACTGTCATGGAGGAGGATGTGCCCAACATTGAGTGGCTCATCATGAAGGAGGTGGACACCTGGGGCAGGAGCAAGGTGGCAGAGGTGAAACCTGAGCAATTCCCCAGCATGTACAGAGAGAAGTGATCTCGCTGTTCATCAAGTACAACACGGCCTTACCCAGCTCTGCTGCCGTGGATCGTAGTTCAGCACTGCTGATTACGTCCTCAGACTCAAGCGTGCATGAATGACTAGTGATAGGCTTGAGAAACTGGTCTTTACCAAGAAAAACATGCAGCTCATGGATGCTGTCTTCAGGAGGGAGGGAGAGTCTGAGTCAGGGAGACTAATGAGGAATACAACTAGTAGGTCATAGACTGGCTGCAGTGACAGTTTTGTCTAGTTTAATTAATTTTCATCGTGGAAAAATAGTTTATATGCTTTTTTAAATATATTTTTATTATCATAATTTTTTAATTTCGACTAAATAATGGTACTGATCATCTATCACTTTTGTTATCGCAAGTTAACATTTTTTATCCCTATCGTTTGATCGATTATCGCTTATCGCATGTTGGGTTTTTAATTTTTTTCGTTTATCGTTTATCGCAGGTTGGGAAAAAAGTTATCATTGTATCGTTATTGCAGAAACCACTGTATATTATATATATAATTATATATTACCATATATTATATATTGTTATATATAATATATCATGAATATTATTAAATATTATTATTATTTTTTATAAGCATTATAAATTTGTGAGGTATATGTTTTTTTGTTTTTAAGCATTGATATGCTTAATTTTCAGTATATTGACTCGAATAATGAAAGATTGTACACGAACAGCTTGTTTTTACACACTCAAAAGATTCAATGCTCAATAGAAACTCAAGAGAGATAAGTTGCGTGACAATAGCATGGTAATGATTATCTGCACGCAACACTGAATTTTCACCAATTTTGACGCAGTACAACACAATTATAGCGCTCAACACAGAGGTCATTCCTGTTCTAACCATCAAACAGTAATTTAACCATTTGACCAATGTGACCATGAAATGTAATATGAGCGTTAATGACTTGTAATGTGCACATATGTATAACTTGTATGAGGTTGATACATTTGTTATAAGTAGGGCTGTCAAAAGTTAATAAAGTTACTTTTCCACCTAACGGTCACTTTTTCATAATCTACTTGAAACTGAATGAAAAAGTTATGTACGATTATTATTAAAAAAAGATATTAGGTTACCAAAAGTTACTTTTTCATCGTTAGGCTACTTTTTTGCTTTATAGGTTACTTTTTTATCGTCAGGTTACCTTTTGTTATTTTTTTTTATTAGGTCACTTTCCCACGAAGTTTGGTAACTTTTTGCAGATATGAGGCACAAAAACGATATAAATGAGGATAAAATAGAAATAGAGATGGAATATCAGGTCTGACGATCAAGAAATGTATAAGTTTCTGATGTTAGGATTTAGCAATTGATCTTCACCTCAATATCTGTGCTACTCGATAGTTACACGTTTTTGGGTGCGCAGGATAGTATGTATGTATGTATGTATTGGCCACTTTCAACAAAGTATCGGCGGGTTTAACAGGGTAAATGCAAGTACAAAAGAGCTAACTAAAACAAAGTTAATTGTCATGAGGCACATAGGCCGACACACAAACATTGACGAAAACTAAAGCATCGCACGAGCTAGCTCGGTAGTTAGACAAGCATAAGCTTAGTTGCGGGCGAACAGAGGGTATACACAGCTAGGATGGTCGGTCAAGACGGTGGTTGGAAATGTCACAACAGGTGAGGAAACCGCTACAGATGGGAACTACATGTGTCGTAGGGAGCCGAAAAGGACAGTGGAGAGAAGGATAGCATGAGGAAAAACAAGCAAAGTTAACCCGATAGGATTCCAGAAGATGTTTATGAAACTTAAGACTGAAAGATTCATTGGACGTGGCAGAGATTATATGAGAAGGCAGCGAGATATATAGTCGATAATCTACGAACTGAAAAGATCGCGAGGACCAGGGAGATTCAGACGTGGCGCGAATTTTAGGAGAGCGATAGATTTCCGGGTATTATGGGCATGGGTCGAAGGGTGGAGCAGCTCTCTGAGATAGGGTGGAGGAGCAGGTGAATGTAGGATTTTGAAAATATGGCAGCATATTTTTTGGTGGACTAAAAATTTAAAGGGAAGCCAGCCTAGTTTATTAAGCAGAGTAGATGTAGGATGGCGAGCAGGGAGTCTAAACACAAAACGACACGATTGATCGAGTATAGATTGCAAGGATTGTTGTTTCGCTGATAAGGAAGAACAATAGTTAAGATGGGGAAAAATATATGAATGTATGAGTGTGATTGAAACTTGTTGGTCAATATATTTTCTAATGATATAAAGGCTGCGAAGCATGAATCTACATTTGCGTACAGTTTGAGCAATATGGTAAGAAAAACTAAGACTGAAGTCAAATGTGACAACAAGATTTCGTGTGTGGAAAAGGTTTTTGAGTTGGCATGATTGGGCGTCCAATGAAGGTGGCTGGAATATAATAGTTTGTGTTTTAGAGGGATTGACTGATAAAGAGCATGAAGCAACCCAAGAGGAAATTTAATTTAGTATGAGAGGAAGGTCATTTTGTCGAGATAGAGGAAGGTAGATCTGGATTACGTCGACGAAAATGTGGTACTGCAAAGACAGGGAGCGAAACATGGAGCAGAGAGAGAGAGAGAGCATGCACCTATTGAAAAGGATAGGACCGAGGACAGAGCCTTAAGGGACACCAGATGAGAGTGGTTTCGAAAGAGAATCTTCGGAATTCAACCGCGCGGATAATATGCGATCAAACAGATATGATTCAAGAAGAGCAGAAGCAGAATCAGAAAAGCCAAGTCCGTGGAGGTCATTTAAAAGAATACGATGATCCACCAAGTCAAACGCGGATGAGAGGTCAATTAGGGTCAATATGACAGGAGCTTTCGTGAAAAATGGTTGCAGAATATGGTTTTTACTCTTAACAGCGCCGTTTCAGTGGATCTATTAGCAATAAATGCCGAAATAATTAAAGCAAAGAAAACACCATGAAGGAAAGAGACATTAATGAGGTGGGTGTAAAAAGGAGCAGAAAGGTGAATGCTAGATGATATTTTCTTGAAACAAATCGGATTAAACGGACAGGAGGAAGGTTGAGTCTTTCGTAAGAACCGAATAGTATCGAGAAGTGAGATTTGTGCAAAAGAATTGAAAGGAGCAATGGAATGAGAAATGCGCGAGGAAAGGGAGCCAGAAGGTTTGACAATAGAGCTGAGTAGGGATTCGATCTTGGATGAATGGAAATCAGAGAATGACGAAGCTGACAAGAGGGGGGGTTCAAAGTGGATTTGCCCAATTATAAACCATAGTTGCATTTCATTTTAGGAAATGCCCACGAACCGGAATCTCTCGTGATATGTTTGGAGTATGTGAGCTCACTATACCAGATAATGCAGTGTAGCACTTGACAGTACGCATTTACTAGGACAGGAAATAGCACGTGAGTTGCAGGGCGTGAGATAGCGCCACTTTCCCACGTTTGAGCTCAAGCGACAAAACATTGCCCCTTATAAGACTATGATAACAGGTTGCTTACATAAGAACGGGAGCATTCACACATGCAGTGCGATCACATTTTCATGAATATGCTCCTTTTGGCGATGTTAGCCAAATGATGTTAAGCCACTTTTGGTGGTTTGTTGTAAAAAGGGTATCAGATCTGAGAGGGTGGAAAATAGTAACAAATCGTAATAAAAAAGGGACGGGTGTATATTCTTCCCACAGAACTACAAAAAGAAATTGACTTTTTTTAGGGATATTTTTATGCAGGTTAGGTTATTTTTAGGTTACTTTTTAGGTTATTTTTTCTCGAAAATAAAGTTACTTTGTTCTGATTTTTAAGTTACTTTTTTGACAGCCCTACTTATAAGTTATACTATTACAACTTATAATTATGCATGGTTTTATACGTTACAATGGCCAAAACCCGTTTGCTGAATTGCAATATCAATATAGGCGTTATTTTTGCAATTCAGTTCAAAACAGTGTCGTCCACTATCAAAACATTTTCCATTATCATCCGTCTTCTTACTGTAAGCCCTGCCCAATAATGTGTGTGCATTTGCCATCTCAGCTTTCTCAGCAGGCCCATATTGCAAGTACGATCACACTGATAGTTAAATAGCCATATATTCATGCACATCCTCGGAGGGCATACGAGATATACTCGTATAATCCTTGTTCTCCTGAATCTGCATGTCTTCACATTCACTTGAACCGCTTGACGCTCCCGGCAACAGTGCTCTTCAAGAAGTCATTGCATGTACATGTGTTGGATTGCAGAGTGTAGTACATCACTGAGATAGTGAACAGGAAGAATTGAGTCAGTGATATAAGCCGGCCGACCAAGAATGAATTCTTAGAATCCTATCAGTTAATCCCCTAATCTTCTTCAATAATGTATCGCATGTGCGATTTTTAATCTCTTTGTGTTAGCAGGAAGTGTCAGATGTATCTCCGATCAATCAGCTAACCAAGCAAAGGAAAAGCTACCTCACCACTACAGCGTCTTTACCACCGACACATTGAAATGAACCCAGTCAGAGACAACCTTGACCGGTCATTTTCACGCACGGTAGCATGATATGCCGCTCAAATCAGCTCGTACCGCGCAGCTGAATAACGGAACGCCAACAAGTCGATCAAGGACGTGCACATACTGGCGGAGCAATGCTCTTGAACATATAGTGAGAGGGTGGCGGTGGCATTGTCCTGTGAATCACTGTCCGACCTATTGGCAGGGCGAAAGAGAAAAAGAGAGTAGCAAAAAGAGAAACTAAGCCAAATTGTGAACATGTGCAGGAGCGTTCAGTTCAAAGTGGAAACTATGAGGACACAATGGTTGATGTGTTGACAAGCGACCACCTCGTAAATCCAGACTAGCGTCTCTAGCAGTTCCAATCCAAGCTGCTGTCTCTGGCGCGGCTCTTATCAATCGTCCCCCGAGTCTATCTACTAAACAGTCGGCGCTCGTCTGCCTTTGTGTTTCTTGTGCGACCGTGTGTTTGTTTACATTGTGGGCAATCAAGTGCCATAAATGGCGAAACGTTTCAAAGATGTTTACCCAAATAGCTGGACATATCACAATTGTCCTCCGCCAGGCACCAATTTACCATCACAACACAAGGCCACTGAGCACAATCTCGTACGTATATATATATATATATATATATATATATATATATATATATATATGCCACATATCCCGAGAATCTACGCCCATACATTCCGGGCCCATTACACTACCAATCAATGTGACAAGTGTCCGTGTTGAAGCAAAAGGTTTTTACAAAGGTCGGTCAATATGTTTTTCCACCATAAGCCCATTCTAGTCGCTCTGTATGCTTAAGAAGCACTCCAATCCATTCCTGTACTCTGCTTATCTCACTTGATTTTCCAGCAGGAAGTGCACACATGTCGATTACACCAAACAATACGTCATTGGATGAATACACCTGTACGTGGGTATTGTGTTCCTTTTGTGTATGTGTGTGTGTGTGTGTGTGTGTGTGTGTGTGTGTGTGTGTGTATGTGTTGTGTATGACGTTGACTCGATAACAAAATCGCATCCGGACGGCCAATGACACAAAGCAGGCGGAACACGGCACTTGAGTGATAAAAAGTTCACGTTCATTGTTACACATCACCGTCGTAAAACAATCCGCATGGTGTTAGGTAGCAGCGTCGAGATAGCTACGACTAATCACAGTGCGTTCATTACGCCGCACCGCCGTTCCATGACCATGAATGAACCGCCAGCACGTCACGTGTGACCGGAGTGCTTGGTTTCGGCGCGAACACATGACCTAACTGCGCGCCAACTCGATTTGCTTGTCGTCCATGACTGGCAGCGCTGCGGTGACTGCAGGTGGCAACTTTACGACGCAGTAAATCGCCAGCGACGCGCATTGTTACGTCTTCGGCGCGGCGTCGGTTGTAAAACGCGCGCGGTCGCTAATTGTCGATCGGACGACACCGCACTTACTCGACAGTGTTGGACTGCTGCAGGGTCGTGTCGTCTCAATCGGCCAGTTGACAGAGCTGTCTCGAACAGCTCTCAGCAAGTCACTAGTTGACCTGCATGTGAAACATGGCGTATCGGACGCACTCGTGCCTCACTAGGATATCAGAAAAAGTCGGCAATTTGTGGACTCAGTACCTCGCGGATCTTATTACTGATCCTGCCATTTCTAATTATGCCAATTAATTATAATTCGCTGCTAGCAATTTGTTGTGGCTTAATGCGCAATTATATCATGCCTTCATGCCTTATGTCATAATTATGTAATTGTGCCATCATACCTTCACTTTCATCCGACGAAAGAATATTCGCCTCCAGGCGATGCAAGACTTAACAGTGAGATCACAGCCAATGGAACGTTTGCAGGCTCAAATGACCGGTTCGAAGATTCAAAAGACTTACGTTTGATGACTGAAGGATTCCAGTGGAGCTCTATCAGCATTAACACACTTGCATAATCACTAGGCCATTTTTTAATGTGAGTGTAGTATTGGTTTGAATTGTGCTGAATATTATGCCAAGCAACCACACGCGAGTTTAATGTGTGCCGTTTTCTCCGAGATAAACAAGTTCCGGGGCTTATTGTAATAAGTTCCGGGGGCTTATTGTAATATGCTCCGGGGTTGCTAATATCAACCACATATTCCGCTTTTTTCGAGATTGACTTCTTGCAAAGCCAAAGGCTGATGAAGAACTATACCAGAAAGAGGAAGGATAATCGTGGTGCCGTTTCTCTGTCTATCATGTCCCTGCGTGTGATTGTCTGAAAACTAATGCAAATGAGTGTTGGGGATGTGCCGTGTTGCCACACTCAGTAAGCAATTAGAAAATTCCTGAGTGGACAAAGCACATTTGCGTCTGCTTCCTGGTAATTCACAGTCTAATTGGATTTTTCCTTGTTCTGTGACACATATCGTGTCGCACGACGCCAATTAGTCTACAACATTTATTATGTGATTGCGTCGAATTCAAGCAGGCTAACTGTGCACATCACCAGCTTCCAATTAGAAGCCGTAAATCGCCAAAGCATTGAGGCATGAGAAGCAGCAGAGACGTGCTCTTCAACTTGCATCATACGAGCACGTTTCATTTTCGGTGAATCCAGATTTTTAACAAGCTCTACACAAGTCTTCATTAACACGTTTTTGGATTTCACAATAGCGAACGCTAAAGTTGTGCTAATCCGATTCAGTAGGGGATGTCGTGTGGTCGTCGGGACCAGTGCACGCCATAAACACGAATAACAAGACGGAACAAATCAACGTAATCTCACTGAGGTGTTTGGACAGCGAAAATCCCATCTGACGAATATGAATAATTCTAGTGTCACTCAGGCTTATTCTCTGATTTGCCTTCATTGTAGTCATTTTAGACATAATTAGTGAAATTTCAACGCGGCTAGTCTTATCACACACACACACACAGTTTGAATGCTAGGCACTATTACGAGTGATGTTTCCCAGATCGACGTCGAGTAATAAAAAAAACCTAACAACATTGTCTTTCTTGTCGCATTATGCATATGAGCAGTTATTTTTCTGTTTTTTGATGTATTGATGAATTGGTATGCGTTCGTTGTTCAAATGCATATGCAATACACTGAGCAGGCAAGTGCAAGTGTTGCAGCACAGATTTCATTACATGAGGATTGGAATTGCAATTTGCGTTGATCTTGTTTTGCGTTTGGATTTGGTTCTGTAAGAATGTGCGGAAAGTTGAGGCGCATTTCCCAGTGTTAAAAACCTGAAATTTGCCCAGGTCAAGTTTTACTGTCAATTAAATTGACTTCAAAACATTTTAAATGTTTGCAATATTACATTTCATAATTTTGCTTCACATTTTTGTGTATAAAACTAATTCCTTAGCGAAATTAATAAATATATATTTAACAAAATATAAAAGTAATTTTCCACACACTCAAAAACACGTTATAATCAATAAAAACAAAAGCATATACATTATGCAAACAGGCTTAACATCAAAAGAATGAGAAATATGCAAAGGTAAAAAATGAAGCCAAACCTTATCTAATCTGTCCTGAAACAATTCACAGCGATAGAGGTGCACAATTCGTGTCTTCTGATCTCAAGCATTTCCTGTATCACAACGGTGTAACTATGTCGCACTCCTCGCCGTATCATCCTATAGGAAACGGCCAATGTGAGAGAATGAACGGCTGCCTGTGGAGATCCATACGTCTGGCACTACCTGACCGAATTGAAGTGAAAAGCAGGATTAGATTGCAAGCGCAGATTGCAATCGTATTTCGAATACAAACAAAACTGCAATAAATGCAATTGCTTGCGAAGTGTCATGATTGAATATGCATTGAACAACTAATGTATATCGAATCTTCAACTTGAAAACTAACTAAAAGTATATTCCTAGTATTATCAGGCAGTATCTTATTGGAATATTTACAAATTTGTAGTCAAATATGTACTTACTGGCGTATTGAAAAGTTCTTAGTCATAAAAGGAAATGCTGTTGAATTTTTAGCACGATCTGGGCGCGAGGAACAACGCTGAAAGCGCCGAATGCTATTTCATATCTATTAAAGATATTATAATATCTTTTATTGAACGATCAGCAATTGATGGTCATCAGGCTGTTCAATTTGAGAAATATGTGTTCGCTTGATATTGAAAAAACACACGTCTCCTTGAAGGAGCGATAGCATTGGCGTATCCATGGGGGGGGGCTCAGGGGGCTGACGCCCCCCAAAATGTTTATATCAACTTCTCATAACCAAGAGGGTCAGTAAGAGGTCAAAAAAGGTACTTTTTCTGTAGAATTTTTATATATAAGCATTATCGCAAGGATGCTGCATAATGATGCATGTACATGACTGATCGCCCCAAAATTCAGCAGCCCCCAAATTACTTCAGCCCCTCCCAAAAATGTACTCTTGATCCGCCACTGAGCGATAGAAGCATATTCATGCAGACGTTTTAGTTTCGGTGACTTGGCCCGTGTGACTCGGCCGCTACACTAGGGTCAGTCGGTCTAGTTGTCTGGTACTCACAAGAATGGTGTTCTCCTTCATCAACACATCCAGTTGGACGGCTGTAGAGACGCATGCGAGCGGCGAACCAATGAGCAGTAAGATTTCTATGGGGAATCACAGACCAACCAGGCTTTATCTAGGAAACGACTCCGTCACCAACGCCACCACGGACTTCACCACGGACTTCACCACGGACTTCACCACGGACGCCACACCGCTTGTTCTCAGCCAGATGACACCTGTCACCGGAGTTGCATGTATGTCTGTGTGCTGGTGTGTGTGTGTGTATGTGTGTGTGAACCGGCGCACACACGCATACAAATGTATTCAGACGCAGACAATCCTGCAGACGAGCATACATCGAGCACGCACGCTACACGCTTCAGTGGACACAGCACACACACATGCACCCAGCCATTTACTTGGGGGAAGTCCTGTGATTGCAGACTTGAACGACGGCAACGCACTTGCATGCAAACGTGCCAATGCATAGGCGCAGAGCCGTTGCGAGGACTAAGGGGCCCCCCCGAAGGCGACACTTGGGGCCCCATTATAAATATAGCACCAAATAATGAATTTAATTATTAGACATAATCACATAATACAAGTTCAGGTGAAAACATCCGAGCGAAAACAAAGGCTATACATAATAAATATTATAAATTTCAATATCATACGTGAAGCAGCGGGGTCCCTCAACATTCGGGGCCCCCGGCCGGGGGGTACGGGGGGCGGTTGCTACGGCTCTGCATAGGCGCTTTCCAACTGCTTAATTGCTCGTCAACAACAACAACAACAACAACAACAACAACAACAACATGTATTTAATATAGTGCACTTTCGAGGGCAAAAGCGCGACCAGGAGTAGAATAATAAAAGTGTAGACACAGAGCGGTATGGGGACAAAAATAAGGAGCACAAATCGACACAAATTACATGGGTGCTTGCAAAATTGAATACATACATAGACAAAAACACATGCACACGAACACATACACGCGCACATATATACACATACGTGCATACATATATATATATATATATATATATATATGAATAATGTAATGTAATAGAGAATATAATGGGAATAGAGAAAATAAAACAAAGTGAAAATTAAAAAAAGCATTAGATAAAAAAAGATAAAAATAAATGCTAGATGGCCGTTGGCTAGCGAGTAGCTCTTCCGCCCTTGGACAGGTTTTATTTTCAGTCCTGCTGGGTGCCTAGCCACCCTCCTCACTGGTGGGAACCAGTGGGGGAGCCGGTTTAGTCGCCGACCACTCGACTATGAGACTGGTTGTACTGAGCCACACAGTACCAGTAGCAGGAATTCTCCTGACCAGACAATTTACCAGACCGATGTGAGTCAACCAGCCAAACACAGTAGATCACAACGAGGAAAAAGTTTGAAGATAACGGAAAAGATTACAGGGTAGGTAAGCGCCACCAGCAGCGATTATTGAAATATTGCGCCCGCGAAACCGGGAAATTTGTCACAATGAACTCCATTAATAAAGTGGATGATTCATGGGAGGCCGAAATGGAAAAGCAAGTGAATTAGTTGATTTTTCGCGAGTAAAAATTCAAACATTAATGGAAGAATGAATGATAGTAATCAAATTCAAGTTTGGATGTTGAAGCAATCATTGAATCGTGAAAGAATCGCCATTTGGGCTGTCAAAAATTAATCTAAGAATTTCAAAAAGTACTTTTATTTTCGAGAGCAAGTAGCCTAACAAAAACCATATTGATTTCAAACTAAATCCAAAAACCTGATTTGAGAAAACCAAATACATAATCTGGTGAGAAAACAAAATATATATCCAAGCGAACGGAAGATTAAAATCATTCACAAATACTAGGCAAGCAGTCACACAAGCACCCACCACAGATTAGAACTCGCAGATCAAAACGTATTCTCATGAATAACCATGATGCAACTGAACAGTGCATTATTATGACTATTTTTGTAATAAATATTACTAAAATGGAATAAGAAAATGTAGTTGGATTACACGCGAACACTTTATATGGCATGGCTGCAATTCTCTTTGATCCTTGATCATCCTTGAAACCTTGATCATCGACAGATAATCACAATATGTCTTGATCATACATAGACACAGAGATAGAAGAGCACAGAAAACAATAATAAAAGAAAGGCCAGTGCAACAAGATCAAACAGAAATGCTCCCAAAAACCCACAATACACGCACACACGCACTTTGTACAGCAGAAGGCGAAACAAATGACTAGCCCCAAATAAGTGCACTGACACAGGGCAGAAAAACACGCCAAAGTTGTGTTGGAAATTGGAACAGGTGCCGATTTTGCTGCGCTGGCGTTGATAATGCACGACCGTATTGCACGCGCCAGCCCGCCCCGGCCAGCATTGTGATGTGGCCTGCAAGCTGGCAATGTGCCAACGTTTTCAAGCAGCCACACCTGTGCTAGTGTGAGACTGCTTTGACATTTGTCACGCCCAGTGCAAGAAGGGCACACAAGTTTGGCTGTGTGGGTGTGTGGCTGTGCATCTTACACCTGTCCGTCTGTATGTATGTGTATGTGTGTGTGTGTGGGTGGTTGTGTTGTTGTTGGTTGCACTTATGTACAATTGCGAACATGTCGTGCACATGCATACAAGTGCACACAAATACACCGACTGATTACAGTTCGTAGGGTTCGCTAAAACCTCGCAACAAGGAACATTGTCAGCTCGAGCTCAAATGTCGCTCCACTTCACACTGCTGAACATATTTGTTACAATTTTCAAAGATATTTCAAAAATGTCATTCATTGGCCGGCTTGAAGAATCAGCGGTTAGCAGTCCACGGCCGGTTTCACTGGGGTTATCAATTGACGATTGCGCAATTATTTGAAATGCATTCGATTATTGGCGGCTGGCATCCAATGCCGGTTGAAATAAGGAAGTCTACAAATCAGCAGCGAACTCAAGACGAAATATCATATTTAAGTGGAAATAGGATCAAGAAGGGTGCGATGCTGTCAATGTTAGAAAGTATAGGTGTTTTGATGGAAATTATGATTCAGTACAAGCATTGTTGATTGCTCAGTACAATACAATATTATTTGCCGAACTAGCGAGTGAAAAAATTACAAATGGCAAAGAAAAAAATGCGCTTTTGCTCGGCAAATTTGCACAAATATTTCTGAGCGTTGAGATACTAGGCAGTTAAAAGCAAAAATCAGCAAAAAGCAAAAATTGAGCAAAAATTGAGCAAAAATTGCAAGAATTGAGCGTATTGCACTTGGAATTTTGCTAAATTAACAAGAAAAATAAAATAAATTTCCGCTCGGAACATACCAAAACCACGCTGATCCATACTAGCCATGAGAAAAATCATACTCAAAGCTATGAGCACTAATAAATATTATGATATATGAAAAATATGCAGTCTGTGAAATAAACCTTGTGGCAAAAACGCTAGAGACCACAATATATCAGGTGTGAGCTGTCACTGTCAGGTGTTCATCCCACACTCAGGTGTCACGTGCACGCCAAGTCAAATTGAAGCATGCACTGTGTTTGTATGTGTGTATGTGTGGGTGTGTTGCAAGCATTGCCTGTGTGTGTGTGCATGTGTGGGTGTATCACAATTATTGCCTGTGTGTGTGTGGGTGTGTGGGTGTACGTGTGTGTGTGTGTGTGTGTGTGTGTGTGTGTGTGTGTGTGTGTGTGTGTGTGTTGGTGGGTGTGTTGGTGGTGGGTGTGCTGGTGTGCGCAAAATAGTGTATGTAAACGAGAATGTGTGTGTGTGTGTGTGTGTGTGTGTGTGTGTGTGTGCATACAGTGCGTGTGTAAGTAAGAAGATGTGTGTGAATATATGCGTACACACGGTGTTTTGAGTGCTACGAAAAATATTATTTGTGGTTTTGCTGATGATTTCACAGTGATAACAACCATTGACTTTCAAAGATCGTGTTGAGGTATCAGTAAATCATGAACACTTTTGCCGCAATTATGAACACTTCAAAAAACGCTTTATCATGAAATAAAATGTCGAAAATGTACTTGATCTAGCTCAAGCACACCAAGTCCTACTTATGAATTTGTCGGTTGACGACAATGGGCTGATTGAAGACTGCCAATTGGATAGAGGATAGATATATTGAGCGCCAGACTAGATCTGACCTTCCGAAAACAACGGTTACTTCAGCTTCTCAAGTATTTTTTCTTAATCGTGTAGAATCCTCGGCAAAATATGCATGCAGCAGATTTTCACCAGCCCTTATTGGACAGAATAATCGCGTCAGCTAGGTTTCTGTGTTGTGGCAAACTTAATATGGACCTAGTCAGCGGCAGGTAATGTTTGCAGCGTGTACATGCTTCATAGCATCAAGCACAATGCACAATTAATGCTCCTGAACTGTGCAATCTCCTGCTACACACTGCTGATGCACTGTCACTAAGCTTGCAACAGTCGAGAAGTCGTAGCAATCGGCTTGAGCCGTGGTGCACATATGATTCTATTGAATTATGCAGCATGCTAGTCGAAGAGGTGTGTTGTGAGAGCCAGATGCAAATATCCAATTTGCCGTCAAGAAAAATACTGAAAACGACATACATCCAAGACTTGTTAGTTATTCATTATAAACTAATTATTACGAGCGAGCGATAGCGAGCGAGTTCATACTTGGTGTTACTAGAAAAATGAGTATGAGCGGCCCGCCGGCCGGCCCGCCGGCCGGCCGTGGTCACGCTTTTCAGAGGCTTATATCTCTGGAACCATAAGTCCGATTAACATGCATTTTTTTTTGTTGGGTAGCCTCATCCTTCCTGCCGCGGATGAGACCAAGCCGAATCATGTCATTGCCCACTGTGGCACGTGGCACGTCCCAAATGCCCTCCTACTTTTTCGAAAAACACTTTTTACCCATTTTTCAGAGGCTTATATCTCTGGAACCATAAGTCTGATTAACATGCTTTTTTTGTTGTTAGGTAGCCTCATCCTTTTTGCCGCGGATGAAACCAAGCCGAATCATGACAGTGCCCCATGTGGCACGTGGCACGTCCCAAATGCCCTCCTACTTTTTCGAAAAACACTTTTTACCCGTTTTTCAGAGGCTTATATCTCTGGAACCATAAGTTTGATTAACATGCGTTTTTTTTGTTGGGTAGCCTCATCCTTCCTGCCGCGAATGAGACTATGCCGAATTATGTCAGTGCCCAGTGTGGCACGTGGCACGTCCCAAATACCCTCCTACTTTTTCGAAAAACACTTTTTACCCGTTTTTCAGAGGCTTATATCTCTGGAACCATAAGTTTGATTAACATGCGTTTTTTTGATGGGTAGCCTCATGCTTTCTGCCGCGAATGAGACTATGCCGAATTATGTCAGTGCTCACTGTGGCACGTGGCACGTCCCGAATGCCCTCCTACTTTTTCGAAAAAAAAATTTACCCGTTTTTCAGAGGCTTATATCTCTGGAACCATAGGTCCGATTAACATGCGTTTTTGTTTGTTGGGTAGCCCAATCCTTCCTGCCGCGAATGAGACTATGCCGAATTATGTCAATGCCCAGCATGGCACGTGACACGTGCCATATGCCCTCTTATAATTTAGCAGAAAACTTTGCCCATGCACGCAGACAAATACATTTACGACAAAGTTTGATTACATATGACAACTTCGCGCTCGCTCGTTCATCGCCGAACACGGCGCCTTACTGGTTAATACAATTCATACTTATTAACTATTTAATAGATCTATACAAGAATGACGCTTTTGTATTAATTTATTTAATTATCGTTGTTGCAGATTTAGTTGTTATGTGTTGTGTGTGTTCCCAGCGAGTTGTAGTGCGGGCAGGATTGAGTCAGCTCGTCTGTCCCGCCTTGCATTGATAGAATATGAGTCTTTAAATCCTTTGATGGTATTTTTGTTTGTGATATTGGCCGGTAACTTATTCCAATCTGATATATTTATATATGGAAAATTATATTTTTCATCCCGTATTCTTTTATTATAGTTTCTTGTCATAGCTCCTGGCAGATTTGGATATTTTGAACATTCCCTCATGTTGAATTGTGTCTTTTCTACTTTAACATTTATATATCAGTATGCCATTACCTCTTTCTGTTTCTTCTAGCGCTGACAAGTCAATTTTTCGAGTGTCTGCTCATAATTCAGTAGTTTCAGTTCAGCAATACATTTTGTAAGACCTTTGCACTCTCTCAATTGCCGTCTGTGTCTCAAACCTCCGTGTGTGTACATGTGCGTGTGTATGCATGTATGTGTGCGTGTGTATGTGTGTGCGTGTGTATGCATGTATGTGTGCGTGTATATGTGTGTGCGTGTGTGTGTCTGTGTGTGCATGTGTGTTTGTGTGTTAGTGTGTTAGTAGCCTTGAACTTTGTTGAAGTCTGTAGTCGGTGTATTGGTTGATGCCAATGCAGTTCAAAACACCCAGCCGCACACACACGCACACACACACACACGCACACTCACACACACACACACACACGCACACTCACACACACGCACACACACACGCACACAATGAGATGGTCGTATAGCACAGCGCCGTGGTGTCGATGGGAAAATAGAAACATTTGTACGACTACTATTTGATGCACTTGTAAGACTGCACAGAACACTGTTATTTTTGGGTTCAGCGATTTTGTCTATATATCTATATCTATATATCTGCCTAACTTTCTATCTATTTATGTTTCTATATAGTCAAAAACCGCATTATTGACTTCAAGATCCCCATATAACGCAATGTAACAACATCATATATTTCAGGAGGCCGGTTTCCAGAGGTCTGTGAGCTTGTCCCCCTTATATGGATAGATTTGGATATAATCCTGATCATACATTCACGCCAGTTCTGCACGTACTCGATAAGATGCAACGGTGTGCATTCCTCAGTCCACCATTAGCACAGAAAAAAGTACAAATTAAACACATCTACCTCTATTTACGCCAAAATCCGCTTAAATATCTTAATTGGTTGTCAACTGTCACAAAATGTCAGGTTGAAAAATGCTATTTTATTAGGGAAACCTGATTTCTGGATTAGCAATCGATTGACAGAGCCAAGCCGAGGAGACACGGGCTGCAAAATGCCAATCTCATGCCATGAGATTTAGCGTTGGGTTTTTCAAGCCGTTATCATTAGCAGATCAATCACAACAATGTTACGTAAACAAACCAAATTGTTCGTCTTTGAAAATCAGCTTTTAGTCAGTACTACTTAGTCATTTTGATTCTTGTGAGTTTGTTGATTGCATTTCAAACAGTGGCGGCGCAAAGGGGAGGCGGCGGGGGGGTGCTGGACCCCCAAACAATATGTCAAGCCCCCCCACTCTAAGCCCCCCAAATTAATGATCATGGACATTATAATTTATTACCACCGTAAATGAAGTCCTGTAATTTTGGTTCAAGTTCGAGGACTGTATCAGTGTGCCCCAGTCCCTTATTATTATATCATGTAGTCAGCGTTCGAGTGTAGCTCTTCATACTTCGCTAAGCCCCCTCAATGTTTTCCTTAGCCCCGCAACTTTTCCTCAGCGCCCCTCAGTCACCTTATCGGAAAAATCCTGGCGCCGCCACTGGCTTCTAGCGCCAAATTAGCAACAAAAACTGCCGATGGCATATTGATTTTTTGAAAAATTTCTGATTACAAACTCGCATTTGCCATTTTTCGCAATTACACCGTGGCAATTGTCTAGCCACGCATTGACGTCATGCGCTCGGCGAATCACACAAAATTAACTTGCCTTTGAGCCTTTGCTTTTGTCTCCAGCATAGCGGTACATGCGACATCCAATTTTCACTGCCACGAAATTGTATGACGTAAATCGATTATGGTACTTGCAAGTATATCATAGCATACATGGAAGTATAGCATTTGGATCGATTAATTACCTTCCTATGTTCATACAAGAGTTACACAAATTTTGAACTGAACTGAAACTGAACTGGAAATTGTTGAACTGAAATTGTTGAACTGAAATTGATGAACTGAAACCTGTCTCATGACTGGCAAGTGTTGTCACCGCCGTGTGCGCTAGCAATACTAGCCCGCACACAACACGTGGTCAGGAAGTGCACGCCTCACATTGCCACGCGCGCTCTAGCACGCGGGCAAGCGTACGTGTTTCGACGCCAGACTTAGACATTCAAGGTCGCAGCGACGCGTTGTCATGACAACAGACTGGCGCGCGGGCTTTCACCGCCTGCCAACGCGGGGGAAGCGCACGCGGGAGGGATGAAGGTGGCCCCCGCCCCGCCACCACGACAGCCACGCGCTCGCGCCGGCGTGTAGTAGCAATACTCGCGGCACACGTGGTTCATATCAGTGGCGCCCTCACGCGGGCACGACCCATTTACACGGCGAGCACGTGTGTGTCGTGCTGGAGGAAGTCTAGACTGGCGCAGCGTGGTAAGACAAGACAGCGGCCATTTTAGTGAAGGGCCGGCGGCACGGCGCTCCACTGTCATATTAACAGATCTCTTACAAAGCGCAGTATTCATGAAAAACGTCATGTCTCATAAAGACATCAAGTTCGGTGTGCATTAATTTCAAATATAACCCCGTAAAGTTGATCACATTTATTAAGCAAAGTGAGCTTGTTCACTTAATCATAGTCTGATCATTCTTGCATTTTCGTTTTTTGAATACGTATATAAACAGTTTATATATATTTATCTCAGGTTCAGGCATCGTCTTTGGACATTGGCTCGATTACCTGATAGGAAACTACGTTAATTCAGGGAAATTCCTATACTTCGTTTTATAATGACAGACTGTTGAGTCTGATGGCATTTGTGGGTCTCAAAAGCAATGGCGGCGCCAGGATTTTTCCGATGGAGGGGATGATGAGGGGCTAAGGAAAAAGTTGTGGAGGCTTGGCGAAATATGAAGAGCTCCACTCGAACGCTGACTACATATTATTTTAATAAGGGACTGAAGCACACTGATTCAGTCCTCGAACTTGAACCAAAATTACAGGGCTTCATTTACAGTGGTAAGAAATTGTAATGTTTATGATTATGAGTTGGGGGGCTTGGAATATTTTGTGGGGGCTGAAACCCCCAAAGCCCCCCTTGGCGCCGCCACTGCTCAAAGGCGATTTCTCAACATCGTCGCGAAACGAATTAACTGAGGGATAATACAGGATAGTGCGTGTCCTTGGAACAATGTTAGGATCAATAAAACATGATAGCCCAAGGGCACGCGGATAAGGAGATTTCCTTCGAATTATCGCCGGATGGTAGATACGTTTGTGTCACATGAATTAAACTATATCCTAGCTTTACATCTACCCATATCGAATTATTTTGTGGTTCGCTGACATTTTTGTGGCTGAGACAAATATGGAGCATCTTTGTCTTCACGCCAGCATTCCACTGTCATGTAATTGACTGGTTGTGATGACTCATTACTCGCGACAACCATGACAGCACAACAATTACTCACAGTACGATTTAACAAAAAAGACTAGAAGGTGAATCGTGCGTATTTAATCCTCTTATATATGAACTATTGTTATATTTTATTGATTAAATTTCTTCGTATATACGTACAATTTCAGTCAGTCATGTCTTCAGAGGTAGGTATTATTATTATTATTAATTACAGGCAAATCCAGTAGCATGCGAAGAGTGCAAGCACTATTACCACCCTAAGGTGGCCCCATGTACCGGAAGCGCCCAGGTAACAATGTTTAGCCAAGCTAAATTAATTAAAATGAGCACAGTTTCCAGAAGATCAATTCCAGCCATCATTACTATCATTATAATTAAAATCAATGAGAAAGTTGAAATTCAAAAAGAGAGAACGTTTTAAATTACATGTCTGCAAATTCCATTTAGCTTGATCATCAACACACACACACATACATACGCACACACTCACCGAATTTATTTCTGGCACCGATTAACAAATGAAAAATTCGATGTAAGATTATAAAAATCACTCATATGACAGATCCATTGAATAATTCATTAATATTTTACTGAGCCATATAAAGCAGTCGATAATTCAATATTCCAAATTAATCGGACATATTGCATATAGAGTCTTAATTCTCAAATATTCCTTGAATAAATTTGTAATTTTCAGCCCCATTTCACATGCAGGCGTCTGTAAGGAGTCGAGTACATATTTGGCGCGCTGTACGCCGTTATCAATGAACTACGCCCAGCGCTGGTTTGTATGTGCGTGTGCACCTGCGCTGGTTCACGCGGGTTTGTTTACGTCGACAGTCAATGGTGCACATCCGAGTGTGCGTGCGTGTGTGTGTATGTGTGTATGTGTGTATGCGATGACGTCATCCAGTGTGTGGCCTTGCCAAGGCAGCGCGCCAATACAACAACACACGCGCACGAGGGAATTCATCGCATATACATTATATGTTCATCGCATATACATTATATGTTCATCGCATATGCTCTTGTACAATATATTCATACTAGGGGTCGGGAATGGCTATAGACTACTGGTAATATTTTACTAATAATAGTAGTAAAATATATAGTAAACTGACTTGCATTAAATTGTGCAGCTGATAATTATACATTATTTAATACACGTTGTCATCAGGTCTTGTGCATCTTGAATTCAATGCTCTAATTTATGTAGACTGACTCATTGAAACTGAACGCCATATTTCCTATAGATGCGGCCATTTCGCGTGTCATTTCGATTGATAAAAATGCTCTATTTCCTCATTTGAATTTGCCACTCCTGTACGATACAGTGACGAATATGATTCCACTCATATCACTATTTTCATCTACGTATGAGGTTCTAGTGACGAGTGACGGCAAAAGATTTAACCATCTGCATTCTTTCTCTCTCTTTAAAATATAATTCGGATTTATAGATTATATGCAGCATCCCAAGTTGTTCCGCTCCGCCTATTTATTTTTCCGCTCACGTCTTATATAACGGCACATGTATGTCTATTTGTCTGTGTATGTGTCTGTGTATGTGTGTGTGTGTATGTGTGTGTGTTTAAGTTTGCAATATACACTGAAGATTGAGCGAGTTGTTTCAAATGCCAGACGATTTGATTTGCATATCGGCAATCAGTGAATCAGTCTGCTACCACAGCTTGGCAAATTCTGCTGAGCAAAACTACAGCCCCTATACACAGCAGACACCGCAGACAAACGCCAAACGCGAAGTCAAGTCTAGTTTGACAAGGCAGCACGCGTACACGCTCGCAGACAATTCAATCGAATTCAATTCAGTTCGTGTCTGAAATCATCCTCATTGATTTGATTTCATTGCTCTCCAGAAATCGATGGGCTCACACCGCCCCATAATTAACACAGCGCCAGACACACACACACACACACACACACACAGACACACACACACACACAGACAGACACACTGACACGCGTACACGCACGTGAGTGTAATACGAAGCGGCGCGAATGAGCGGATGTGATCCCTCTGTCTCTCGGATGATCGGAAGTGTATGTGTGTATGTGTGTGTGTGTGAAGCTGCTTCGTCATCAGTAACTTGCATAGACACGCACACACACACACACACACACACACACACACACACACACACACGTGCACCGACAGACTTAGCATCCCGGCGTCGGCTGTCGCAGTTCCACCGAATTTGGGTCAATACGAGTGAGGCTGATAGCGGATGCTGGTAGCGCCAAGCTGGCAGGCCAAGCTGCACATGCGTCGACCACGCCCCTTCACAAACAGCACTGGATAGCAAAAGTGAACGTGCATCTTGCTGTCTGTCTGTATGTTTGTCTGTACGTACGTGTTCGTGTGTATGTGTATGTCTATGTGTGTGTGTGTGTGTGTGTGTGTGTGTGTATGTGTGTGTGTGTGTGTGTGTGTGTGTTCCACAAATCGATATTACACACATCTTCAGCCACTGAAACCGCACCCTTCCACACACACACACGCACACATGCACACATGCACGCGCTAGCACGCACGAGTACACACACACAGACACATGTTTACATATGCAAATTCAGCGAGTATATTATACGCATTGTGAGTATAAATATAATATAGAGCATAATTAGACTTTCAGGGAAGCAGGAAGCACACAGATCACATTTCCAGCTGTAAATAAAGAGAATTGCGGTGTTGAATTGGCAGCTGCTGGGTAAATTACAGCCCAAAACAACCGGACTGAATTATAAAATCAAAATTAAAAATTTGTCATTCCCAGCTATACTTTGTGATATTACAGTTACATATTATGCAATCATTGGACAAATCGGGACACATTGAGGGCTTAACTACACTAAATAACAATATAATCCGTGTAAATATAATACGTCGTAATAATGCCAATTTAGTGTGCCATTTAAATTCTAATAGAAAAACACAGATATATTATTGTATTTTATCAAAAAAACTCTTGAGTTTCTCAGTCACCAAACGGTGACATGTATGCGTGACAAGTATGACGGTATGCCTGCCATACCAGAGTTATGCGTATTGCCAGGCACGGTGTATACATAACACTATATATTTATATATTACATATATATATATTAGTTTGTGTGTTTGTGTGTTTATGTGTGATTTTTTAAGAAGAAAAATATTTAAGCAGAATGTTATTTGTCGAAAACGAAAAAATTAATCACAACTTGACTTGCAGATGCAAGTCAAGTTATAGCACAATTATAAACCGCTCACTCAACACTCAATAACTTATTATCATGTTTAGTGCTTAGGCGGCATTCTATTAGACAAACGCATGTATTATTTGAAAAACAGATAATATAATTATTAGCAAATAAACCAATGTCTAATTGAAATTGACCGCAATTTCTCTTCAGTAAGAAATCTACAATAAATTGGCGCATACGTTTGTATTTGCGCTATCTAAATGAATATGTTCACTGTAATATTGTGGTCAGGTATTGCTGTTTTTGTCAAATACGAGATGCGCATTTTCGACTTCCACAGTTGATGTTGTCAACGCCAATTTAGTCCAGATCCACTAAGACAACGCTTGGAAATGTTTATTTGGAAGCATATTTCAAATTTACATCGCTTTACTTATTATCGAATCCATCAAAAACTTGTTCTATCATGACAAACTGAAAATATACCCTGGCCAGGCTGAGTGAGTGTTGATGCTGTCTCTGCAAATGTTTGCTTATGTTTGTCTATGATGTTTGTGTCGAGCACAATGTTTACTTGGTGAAATTAATCTCTAGCGACACTCAAAGCATTGCGACCATTCGTCTTTGGTTTGGCCAGCTGTCACACAGACACAGCACACTGGTTTGATATGAAACAGTCTCATATTGTCCTCAACAGATTTATCGTTTTGTTTGGCAAGCCTCAGACCGCATCACCACCAAGC
Organism: Sacculina carcini; assembly: GCA_916048095.2. Taxonomy (NCBI): domain Eukaryota; kingdom Metazoa; phylum Arthropoda; class Thecostraca; family Sacculinidae; genus Sacculina; species Sacculina carcini. The sequence goes on from OU696573.1 coordinate 8,161,678, forward strand.
ATCTGCCCTAGAACATGCACTCGACAACATGCCCTTGCTTGGTAGCTACTGATATAATGCCTTTCTGGACCTCTGTTGAAAATGCTGCGAAATTAATAAATACGATAGGTCGCGGTCATTAAGCCCATATTTTAGTACAAAATTATACCACATATTTCCCATGGTGGGCTTAATTGCCAGAGCTATTTCAGGGTAAAAATTCGTCTGTCAGAGGTGTACTTATGCAAAAAAGGCCTCATTATAGTATTAATTACTTGAATGAAGTGCTAATAAAGTACGAATATGCGCAATGGTTTGATGAAAAGCGTAAATTAAGATGTAAATGATACAAAAAGTGTGTATGTACGAAACAAAATATGCTATTGAAAAATGCTACTGGTGATTAGTTGAAAGTTTGGTTGGGCTTATTTGATCGTACTACTAAAACCCAGTCCTTCAGGCCTGAAAAGTGGCATGAGAAAATCACAAGAATCAATGTAAGATTCTGTGCGAAACCTAGATGAACACAGATGCTGGTTTTTTGTAGCCCGTGGAATGCAGAGGTGTATTTATAAGAAATAATTATGCATGCATATCCAACTAAGTCGTTTGATACGTAACAGACACGGCTAATATGCATAAACACAGCGTGTGTTGCGTTATATAAGATTTGAACGACTTGCGGTTGAAAACGAGATATTTTCGTCTATTTTTCCATTAATTTTTTCATTGCTTGTAAAGTTTTGCCTTGCCGACCCCTGTAATATTACCAAAATGCAAGTGTAGAGCAAGCGTTATTATCTGATAATTAAGCTTGTCAGGGGATAATTAAGCTTGTCAGGGGATAATTAAGCTTGTCAGGGCTGTACTTAAGTCTTGTCAGTCTGCAACAAAAAACTGAACATTTCCGCTAATTTTCGCAAATACTCTCTAGCTTACCAGTTTTTCAATGCAATGCATTGTTTCCTACACGACTAGCCGAGTCAACTGTAATCGTATGTCAAATGTCATATCAACCGACCGACCGACCGATATCAATTTCAAAACTGCAAAATGATCACTCAAAAAGTGACTGATATGACATATTTTTTGCCTGAATTTCACCGCTCTCACTCACGTCATTCATTGACTCGGTATAAAGTAATTACACACACACGTGTACCGACAGCCGCGTCTCCACAATAACACACGCACACACACACACACAGACACACACACACACAAGCACATACATACATGCATACATACACGCATACATACACGCACGCTCGGCAGCAGAATATTATCATGAGGCGTGCGGTGTATTATGAGTTTCATGCTTCGCTTCCAATATTGGTCCGCGCATATTGGGTCGCGCGCAAGTGTGCGTGTGCGTGTGCTTGTGCGTGTACGTGTGCGTGTGTGCGTGTGCTTCCTAGTCATAATCATCTCCTCCTGTCACGTGATCGTACGCCTCTGTCGTGTGGGCCAGTTTTTCTCAACGTGGGTCATAGGACTCCCTTGGCGGTCACGCGATTCTTTTGAGGGGCCGCAGGACCAAATTCTACCAAATGGGTGGCCACCATGTATTTGCAGGGGCCACGAAAATTTATGCTGAAACATTTTATTCCATCAATATTTTCGATGTTGTACATTTTAATCGTGTGATCCGCCGATGTTTGTGCTCACCCACCTGTACACAAGGCCGTATCGTTGTTTTGGTGGTCACAAGGACTACTAGGAGGTCAGTGACTGTTTCTGGGGGGGTCACTCAACATCATATTGTTGTGTATGGGGTCATGGTAAGAAAATGGTTGAGAACCACTGGTGTAGATTCTCATGTGTCTGTGTGTGTGTGTGTGTGTGTGTGTATGTTGCATCAGCGGTTGGGCTGGTGGGGAGGTCCGGGGGGTAAAGAGGAGGCGGTCGTGTGAGCTGATAAGCTGATGATCCGTTTATCTCGGCAAATTGATATTGTCATATCTACACGGCTGTGTCGTGTCAGTGTGTATGTGTATGTGTGTGTGTGTGTGTGTGTGTGTGTGTGTGTGTGTGTGTGTATGTGTGTGTGTATGTGTGTGTATGTGTATGTGTGTGTGTGTGTGTATGGGTGTGTCAGTGTGTATGTGTGTGTGTGTGTGTGTGTGCATGTGTTTGATGTTGTGACCTGTGGCTTAGTGGCTTGTGTCATGAGTAGGGCCGGATGTGCAGGCTAAACGCCATAATTGCCTATATTTGCCTATTTTCGGGTATTTTCAAGATTAATGCCTATTTTGCTCAGTTGTCAAAAAATGACTATTCTATCAAAAACAAGGTTAATTATATAAATGATTATCTTATGCTCTCAACTAAATGGAAATACAAAATGACAAAACGTGGCCGGAGGTGACACAGATGGACTTCATTTTGAGTTCACTTGACTTGGGATTGTATATAGGTATATATTGGCTATTCTGCATTGACGTTTCTCATCTGAACGCTTGCCGAGTGTATGTCTGGACGGGTTTGTATGTCTGATTGCACTCAGAGAACAAACGTTGCTTCAGCTTGGAGAAGCAAAAAACTATTTTTGGTTGCGCTTTTTGCAAAAAAACATGTTCATTAAATTTGTGTCTGCTTAATTTTGTTTGAAAAAGGCTGGGACTTATGAAAACATACTTTTCGATACTTCCCCACTGATCGGAATACTAGGAGAACAGCAGCCTTTGGCGTCCATGTGGATAAAGTTCGAGTCCGCTAGCACAGCATAAATCAATTTGCCGGTGAAGACGGTCCTGCAGGATGCAAGGAAGCATAGAAGCCGTATCTTGCATGCACACATGAGCAACATATTGATTGATTCCATAAAATCGTCGGCTCGTGTTTGCCAAGGCTAATAAAACGCATTTCCTGAAGGTTTCCTGAATACACGTGCACGTGCGCGTATTTGTTTGTGCGTGCGCGTATTCATAAAACACGTGCGTATTTGAGCTCGGACAGGGATACTGAAGGTTGAGGGTAGAAGCCCTCAACCTTCAACCTTCGAAGCGTTCAGCCATCTGCTAACCTTTGTAAAAGAGATTGCGAAGGAAATTATCCCATTTTTATTTCAATCTTAGCTAAATATGCTTTTTACTCTTCTTAAGCTTATTACTCTTATTGTACACAATATCATTGCATCAATCGTCCATCAAATGTATGTGTAATTGGTTTGTTATGTGTGCTTTCGTACAGGATCTTAGGTCGAAGCAAACTGGACTTGACAACACTTCACCACCTTGGCATCGATAAATTAACTATTGGATCGTTGTTTTCTCTTCACAAAAGCTAGCCACAAGTCAGAGGTCAGTTGGAAGAGCACAATTAAATGCTGTCATGAACTCAGCTGGAACCAGGAGTTGGAACCAGGAGTTGGAACCAGGAGATGGAACCAGGAGATGGAACCAGGAGTTGGAACCAGGAGATGGAACCAGGAGATGGAACCAGTCACCGCAAGTTGCACAACAGTATCAACTTAGCTAGCAACTTTTCACCGATGAGCCAGCAATATTAGTTTCATCAGTTTCATTAATTGTATTAGCTGTATTATTTAGATTAGTTTTTATTTCATAAGTTTTGCAAGTCATAATTTATATATGAATGTTTTTGATAAGTAATTTGAACAGATGAAAACAGATGCTTCAGCTTTTGATGAAGATGTCCGAATAAGTCTGAAAACGTCTGAAAATTATGAAGATGTCTGGAGAAGTCTGAAGATGAATTTGCATGATGCCGGAAACAGGAGTGGAGGCAAATCTCAAACGAAAATTTAGTGAATCATGGTACACTTCCATTTTCCAACCATAATACGACTAAAATTGATCAAATACATTGATTGAATTTCAACACCAGATAACTTAGCCAATTTTTGTAAAGCGACGTATATATAATCTCGTTTTGGATAGTGATTACGAAACGCATAACAACTTGAAAAATTCCAGTTCACTATATACACAGCATTGAAATGGGATGTGTATGCTTTGTGTATGTGTGAGTGTGTGTATAAGTGTAGTTAAAACACTTGGACATGTTCTATCCACGTCCATCTACCCTTCTTGTCTAGTCACCATACTTTCCTGGCACATGCACGCACACGCGCATACAAACACACGGCGGCCGAGAGTGCGCTATCATCATTAGCAGAGCTAGTGATGAGCGTGTCTGGGGTGTCGAATTTATCAGCATATCGTGTCGTAGCAGTACACAGGTGCGAACACAGCTGTATTTAAACAAGCACACACACACACACACACACACACACACACACACACACACACACACACACACACACACACACACACACACACACACACACACACACACACACACACACACACACACACACACACACACACACAAACACACAAACAGGCGTTATTTGATGTACATTGCATTTTGCTTGGTGCGATTCGGAATTTGGAAAATATTAGTGTAGTGGGAATGTGGACTATTAAAGGTCCTCTTTAAAAAATTTGCCAGAATTATTGTAAAAGGACAAATTAATTGCAATAATTATCTATTGTCAATATTGTCAATATTTTAATTGTTAATAACAATATTTCTATATTTCCAGACAAAGTTGTTCAAGCGATGTACATTTGCAATCAAAATACACATTTCACATCTAAAAAATTGCACTGATATTGCACTCATGTGTATATAATTAATTATGCACATTTAAGCTAATATATAGACATTATTTTGCAAACATGTAATATCTTATTGTTGTGACAGTTTTTGACCTCCTCACTAATTCATTATACTAAATAGACGATTATCTTAAAGACGCATCGTGAATCTGCGGGGTTCATCTGATAACACATATAATTAGAGTTGGAAATTTGATGCGTGATATTTATAGAGTTTTTTTGCTTTTATTATGTGATGAAAAATGCCAAAATATGTTGTCGAAAGCCTTAAAATATGCCACCAAATTTATATATAATTTGTGAGCCACTGGTGCTGAGAAATTCGATCGGAGCGAACTACGGGCTTCTTGGTTTGGTCCCCGGAAAAATCGAGCATGTATCGTAACAGCAGCGTGTCGAGCTTGTCACGAGCCTGTCACGACCAGTTAGCCTTGTTTATCGAGCACTGCAGGTGCGTGTGTGCACCGCAAATGCCAACAAACGCAAATTATACATAAGCAAACACGCACACACACACACACACACACGTTGAGCTCGTATCAATTTGAGCACGCACTAAACAGGCCTTGACTCTCTCGCACGCATTCAAGCGCACACACTCATTAATGGAACGTTCTACGCAGCCAAGTTTTTCACTCCGAGTGAAAATGTCGGAAGAACTTGCAAGAAATTGGGCCACACACGTTATAAATGTATCAACAGTGTTAATGAGAACAATGGAGCCTGAAAGCCTGACTGCATCACACAGAGCTGAAGTGAAGACCAACTTCGTCCTGATCCAATACATAATTCAGCCGTGCAAATAAGTCAAAGGATACGCGTCTCTTGTTTTTCCAATCTATCCATTATGCATGCTGAAAATATATTATTCCTGTCACAGCAAGCGAACTAACATTCTTCATTCTCGCTTCATTTCTTCCTTGTCTCTCTTCTCGTTGCATTTTTCTGCATTCTGAACACAGAACTCCACTTTCTACTTTCTATGCGTTAGATTGTTATATTGTTAGATTTTTATATTTTTATAGTTTTATATTTTTAGATTTTAAAATTATTAGATTGTTAGATTGTTAGATTGTTAGATTGTTAGATTGTTAGATTGTAGATTGTTAGATTGTTAGATTATTAGATTGTTAGATTGTTAGATTGTTAGATTGTTAGATTGTTAGATTGTTATATTGTTAGATTGTTAGATTGTTAGATAATTGCAGGGTTTTTGCGAAGCTATGTTTTATTACTTTCCAGAGTTCAATTGTTTCATGTCTTCTCTTGAATCGCATATTGTTCTGCTCGTTTCAATACAATATCTCCTCACTCCAAACACCCACTCATTATTGTTTCCCGTTGGAATTATTCAATATTGTTTCCAATTAGGTGGCATGCCTATCTTAATGCTTGAAGATAAAATAGTGTCTTCACTTATAGAAGTTATGTATTGGCATTAATTGTGGTTCGCGAAAAAATCGTCACTTTCAAAGATTATTGTGTTCTTTCTTTTGCTTTCTCTATTTCTTGTTCTTAGAAATTGTTTGTTTGATTTTGTCGTCGGCTCTAGTGTTTATGTTACAAAACTACCCTGATGCTTACTGTTGAACCTCCTACGAGAAAACTGCTCAAATGCTTGCAAGCCACAGAAAAGGATTGCTGTGACCTCGAGTCTTCTAGGTGACCGTAACAGAAGACACAATTGGCTACAAATTATTTTCAATACTTTGTTAAAATATGAAAAAATAACTTGAGTAAAATCTAACAAATGAATTGTTAGATGTTTCTCATACACAAATTTGGCATTGATTTTTTCGATAAGAAGCCTTTGTAATTTTTGCGGTTCAAAAATTATATTTCCAAATCCGCCGCCTAGAAGAATGGTCACAGCAATAACTATATATACCAATAACTATATAAATACCACACCATCAATTAATCTCCCTCATATTCGAACGTGAAATTCCATCATCTTCAAGTCATACTTTTCTGATGATTCATAAACCAATCACCGATGAGTGTGAAGTACGTATAGCTGCACCCCACAATTGCATGCCAGAAATATCTCTCACACACACACACACACACACACACACATACACACACACATACACACACACGTGTTTATGTGTGTAGGTGTGCGTGAACTCAGGTATCGCATGATGTCACCTTCATGATTTCAATTGTCAGATCAGATTTATGTAGGTGTGATTTGAGATACGTGTGTGCGTGTATGTGCGTGTGTTCGTTTGCGTCATATGACTCAAATGTGGTTCGTCATGTGTATGTGTGTTTGTGTACGTGCATGTGGCGATGTGATGCAGTCTTGTTCTAACGTCATATGCTTGTGTTGAACTCATCGTCGATTACAGATGCTCGTTGGTTCAAACAGGCTCGGGAAATCCCAGTGACAACAGCAACGCAGCAGTTTGTCGTCGGATTTTCCAGCAGTGAGGTGATCACCCGGCGGCTGTCCGGATTTTCCCGTCCGGCACGAGATGCTCGTAAACAGCCGCATCTCACCAAAGCTTATTTGAAATTGTGGCCTGAAAAGGTTGAGACCAAAAAATATGGTTCACTTTCTAAAACGGCTGGGGCTTTTGACGATGTTTTCGAATTTCTCCGTGTTTTAGACCATGAGTAAGACGCAATTAAAACACAATGGACATCAAACACAGAAGATAGTAACAGGCTTATCTTGAAACACTGTTGTCGATTGACTAATCCAGGGTGCCCTAATATTCTGTATTCTAATCTCTCAGGCATGATAGGCACCCATCTAACGGACCAGCTAAGTTCAGGTCAAGTTCGGCAGCGATCTCCTGATTGCCTGCATATATTACTGATGACTTTCCTGCGGACACAGCGACGTATGCGGATTATCATTTAATGGGGCGCAATTATCACGATTTCCAACGGGCAGTATGATTCTAGTATGACTGTCGAGTTCATATTCTCAGTTGAGCTAGAGCGGTCGTTTTTTACCGTTATGGAAGTTGCCAGCGGTGGTTTTTGGCAGGATTTTCAAGTGGGGAGATGATCGATTGAACGTGCTTTACAATGTTAATATATATACTGAAACCGCATATTAGACCACTCATCGGAACAAAACAAATTCATATCCCATTAAAATGAAATTTGAGATATACCCATGCGATGGTGGGAACAGTTCGAAATTTATGTAAAAGAAGAATGTAATTCTGTGTTTGGACGATACAATTTCCCTCGTCTACACTCATGGCCCGATGCTACCTTTCCCCGCAGAAAACTCACGCAACGCAAAAGCCACAAATCTTGCGTAGTCGCCCAGGCAAAAGCAGTGCCTAGCTGAGTCGGCAGGTTCTGGACCAGAACTTGAGAACTTCTGGTCGCGCTTGCAGATATAACTGCTGTGAGGAATAAGTCAACAGCAGGGTCCGGATAACAGATTTGATTAATAACAGGAGCCGATGCTGATCATCAAACGGCCACTGACATTTGACCACGAAGGTTTTCTATAGACAAAGGCCTTCCTTGATTTTCCAGCTCCCGGAATTATTTGTATACATCAGGGGTTCTTAACCTTTGATGGTTTCATACCCCTGATGGATTGTCGAATATGGTGCCATACCCCCTTTACCTGGCTGTTCAAATAATTTTCACGAATCCTATCATTAGTCAGTATGTGATCCAAATCCACGAGCATTTCAATCGCTTGAATTAACTGTACTAGGTACGCATTACTAGGAAATAACATACTCATTGATAATTTTATTGTTCATAAGCGGTAGATAATTTATACCAGTACCCAGAAATATATTCCCATACCCCCGGTCTTTGGATCCCATAACCCCAAGTGGTATGATATAGATATATGGGTAAGAGCCCCTGGTATACATGAATATACACAAACGTGCGTGTGTACTCACCGAGTTGTACTCACCCAGTTGTTCTACAGGATTTGAGCTTAAGCTCGAGCTGACCTATCTCTGAACCTATCAATTTTACTTTTAGACTCTGATATTTTTTCACTTTCGACAATATCCGTGGGTAGTTCATTCCAACTATCTATAGCTCTGTATGGAAAGCTGTACTTCTATATATCCTTTTTGCAACGGGGTTTCCTTAATTCATACTTGTGTCCTCTTCCTTTCATCTGCTTTTAAATCTTGTAATTACTGGGGTAGTCATCTCTTTTTATACTTAAATATGTTTATCAAGTCCCCCCGCTTTCTTCTGTCCTCCTAGTTAGGGTCAGAGCTTGGAGTCGTTCCTCATAGGTTCTGTCCATCAATTTCGGAGCAAGTTTCGTCGCCAGTCTTTGCAGTCTTTACAGTTTCTTTTTGTGTCCCACCTCATGGGTGACCATACCACGGCGGCGTGCTCCAGCTTGGATCTAATCACTGACACTATCAACTCTCTAATCATATTCTCATCCAGAAATTCGAAGGTGTGTTTAATTCTAACAAACAAAGCATAAATTTTTTCCGCAAATGTCATTAATGTACCCTTGAGGAGAAAGATCGGTTTCCACAATAATTCCGAGATCTCCTTCTCTTGTTCTTGCAAGGTTCTTGAAGGATTTTCTTGTTCTTGTTCGAAGTTCTTGCAAGGATTTGTTTCCCAGCCTGTAAATCGTGGAAGGTCTGAAGTTACCTGTACCAAATCTCATCACTTGACTTTTTTTCATTGAATTGCATCTGCCATTTCTCTCCCCACCCCTTCACTCTATCCATATCCTGCTGTAATGCCATACAGTCGTTTTGGTCCTTTACCATCTTCATCATTTTGGCGTCATCAGCGAACAGATTAATGTCGCTCTCGATATTATCTGTCATATCGTTTATATACACGATAAACAACGAGCCTAAGACCGAACCTTGCGGTACTACACTTATGACATGTCTACTCAATGATTCAACTCCTCTCACTGTTGTGCTCATCCTCCTTCCAATAAGATAGTCCTTCATCCAGTTGAGTAATGTTCCATTCACACCTCCGTGATGCTCCAGCTTCCATAACAGTCTGTTGTGCCGTACTCTATCGAATGCTTTCGACAGATCTAGATACACGCTGTCCACCCATTTTCCTCTCTCCTGAATCGCATCAACGATATTGTTGTAATATCCGAACAGGCTAGACACACACGATCTTGACGCTCTGAATCCATATTGAGCACTTGTTTAAGTCTTCTCTCCTTCCAGGTACCGAACCTACTGATCCTAAATTATTTTTTCACATATTTTGCACAAGACACTGGTCAGCGATATGGGTCTGTAGTTGAGCGGGTCCATTTTGGCACCTTTTTGTGTATCGGCACAATTATTGAGCTCTTCCACTGTGCGGTACCTTTCCATGCTTTAGACTGTTCATGGTGATGTCATAGGTTCAATAAGTTCACTATTACATCCCTTCAGAATATTTTCCGAGATGCCGTCTGGCCCGACAGATTTTCGTCCTTTCAGCTTTGATAATCTCTCTAGCAGGTCTTTTTTGGACACAATTATCTCACGCATCGGTTTGTAAACTGATTTCACTTGCTCCCCATGAAATGGTTCCTCATCTGTGAATACCATTTGAAAGTTTTCATTCATTATTCCGCATATTTCTCTAGGTTGTGTGTACATGGTACCTTCAAATTGTATATCGCTGATGCCCACGTAGTTTTTCATCGTCTTGTTCACATAATTGAAGAACATTTTCGGTTCATCTTGACATTTCTCAACAATGTTTTCTCATATTTTACCACCTTCTCTCTCCTTATACTCAAGTACCTGTTTCTTGCAGTCCTGTACGCATTCCAGTTTTTAGGTGAGTTTCTCCTTCGTACTCTGTTCCACGCCTTCTCTTTTTCCATTCTTGCCTTTTCACATATTCACATATTGTGAGTGTGTATGTGGGTGCGTGTGAGTGTGTATGTGGGTGCGTGTGAGTGTGTATGTGGGTGCGTGTGAGTGTTTATGCGACGCAAATGATGTTTGTTTGCATGTTTGTCTGTTGACGCTCGCTGCACCGCCTGATCTTTCCGGAAATAGCTAAGCCCTACTAGCGCCACGTGCACACACACACACACACACACACACACACACACACACACACACACACACACACACACACACACACACATGTACACACAAATATACAGACGAGCATACAAACCAACACTTGCAGGAGGGCAGCTTGAGATGCGGCACAGACAACAAGCGGCCGGCACCTTTGTTGTGTTTTGCTGATGCAAAACATGCAACGCCACCACGACTGACGCCACCACGACTGACGCCACCACGACTGACGCCACCACGACTGACGCGACCACGACTGGCGCCACCAGCGCTGTTGTGTTCTTGTCTCGACATTGACTGTGGCGACAAAAAGCGGCCCCCAGCAGAATGCAGGTCATCAGACGCACAAGCCGTCTTCCAATACCGGCAGCATTAGCAGACCAGAAATGTCTGCCGTGCTGTGCTGACTGAACCAGTGTACTGAAAGAGCCGCAATGGGGTGGAAAAAACTAGGGAAAACATATTATACATCTAGAGGCGCACAATTAGTCTATCTATTTGTGTTGTGTATTTGTTTCTGTCTTTCGTAATTAACCATAAGGTGCCGTATTCCCTTTCTCTCTCTCTCTCGCTCTCTCGTTTCCGGTTTGTCATTTTTTCAACGAGCAGAAGAGGTGGGTAATGCGTGATGCACCCAATAGCTCTTACACACTTGCTGCCTCACTGTGTTCGCTTTCTACAATAATACTACTAATAATATTTTTCAGGTGCTATATATTCCTCATAATGTTGTGGGTATATATCCTGTTGCCTTGTGGGGTGTAACGGTCGGGTTTGTTTCTCAAAGGTTTTTTGCCGCAGGGGTTTCTTGTGCGCGCAGCAGTGCGGTTTTCCGTTCTGGCCGTGACTGCGATAACCCGTGTGTGGCGGCCGCACCTGCAAAATGAGATAATTAGAGATAAGACTATCAAATAGGGAAATGGCCACGCGGCTCACACTTCCACAGAATGTATGTGAAAAATAGCAGAAATTGGTTGTAAGTGGTTGACGGACCATGCTGATAACATTTCACGTGTAGGCACTTGCTAGCATACACAGTCTGTCAATCAAACAACATACCTTTGCTACTGGTTCATATTGTACAATAATTCTATGTGTAGAATACAAATACAATTTTAAATATATGGAAGCATGAAAGTATGGTAGATAAAATAATATCCACTCATTGTGATGTTCAGTGGATTTATAGATGTAAAATGCCAGTTAAACTTCTTGTTAGGGCACACGAAGCTCTGACGCAACAAGATTTCTGCAAGAACTTCTCTAGACAGCTGTTGAAATTTGATTGTTTTTAATTCATAGACGTTTCGTATTGCATATTGAATTCTATGAAATTGAATAGCCCACCAAATTATTAAAATAACATGGCCTAAGTAATTAAGAAGCTATAATGAATTAAGGACCATTGAAAATTTGTAAATTCAAGATAAACATATTTATACAAAAACTTTCAAAGACACCCAAACAAGTTTTATTGAATGAGTTTCGTATAAGTTTCGAATAAGTTAAGTTTCGTGTATTCTCTATGAAAATTTGGAGGAAATTGGCCGGTAGTTCCGCAGTTATTAGCGTATAAAAAGCGTTATAATCGGGTTGTCCGCTCAAATTGAACCTCAATCTGCAGGTGGACTCGATCGCTGGTGATAAGCTAGTGGGCAGTTCCAGTGGGCTCATTCACTAGAACAGTGGTTCCCAATCTTGTTGTCATCGATCACCTGCACCACAGTGGCTGCAAGCTACAAAGAGGCTGTTGGGATCCACTGTTTGTCGGCACCACTGTCGTGTCAGGTGGCAAAAACTCATGCAATTAATCACCTGCCACACCTGGCTGACCCACAATGTCACAGGCGACTTGCACCATCGTCAGAGGCGAGCTCAGGTCTCGATCCTACTGGAGCTACGCTGCCCAAGACTTTGTAGCAATCCTTCACCTGAACTATTGATGGAAAATCGCCGTCATTTCTACCTGATAACACCGGCCGCCTCATCAACAGTGCCTGGAACCGCCACTGTGCACAGGTGCACGTGATTGCGTAGATATGTGTGTGTGTGTGTGTGTGTGTGTATGTGTGTGTGTGTGTGTGTGTGTGTGTGTGTGCATGAGGCAAAATGCATGTTGAATGACGGGCAACTGGGTGAAAAGTTAGATAAGAACACACATACACACATATACACACACACACATACACACACACACACACACACGGACACACACTCGCGTGCCATTAATCTGGTGTTGGCTTGATGAAGACAGCCGCCGGTAACTAATGACTTCAACATGCCCGCTGTCTCACGAGCCTGCAAATCAGAACACACACACACAAACACAAACACACATACATATATATATATATATATATATATATATATATATATATATATATATATATATATATATATATATATATATATATATATATATACTCGTATATACATGTCTTATATGTCACATCTAATCACAAACCACATATGGGTGATGTAAGTATATGTGATATGGGTGATACCTGTCCATACCTGTGTTTGTGTGTGAGTGTGAGTGTGTGTGTGTGTGTGTGTGTGTGTGTGTGGATGGTATAATAGTTGAAGTTTGCACAATGGTGGAATGTTACGGGGACAGTATCCCCGTGACATATTATTATGTATATGTCGTATTAATATCACACATTTTGTGGGGAAAGTGCGGGCGCCAAAACAAATGCAGTATAAAGCGATTAGCTCTGAATAAAAAAATATATACTGAAAACCAAACAACCAAAACAAAATTCGATTAAAAAGAAGACTTTGGCCAAAAATCAAGTGTTCATGTGTCGGAAGAATTTTACAAATAGTTTGGCCCGTTCAAATTAAATCATTCTCTCTCACGTAATTCCTTCACGTAATTCAGCTGGGAACAAATGAAACGACTCACAGAGTCATTATGCTTAATTTCAACAAAACTATAATCTATATCTTATATATTCTCCCAAAATAAACAGTTATCATTGTTCTTCGTCTACAAATTGGCACTTGAGACCAGTTAAATGCACGACATTGTCACAATACGTCATAGGCGGATGTGCTTTCAGATTTTTATTTGCTCTCAAAAACTAGCTAGCGGTTTGCAGAGCTGTAGCAACCGCCCCCCGTACCCCCCGGCCGGGGGGGCCCGAATATTGAGGGGCCCCGTTGCCGCCCGTATTATGTTATTATGTCTAATAAATACATTCATTATTTGGTGATTTATTTATAATGAGGGCCCCAAATGGTGCCTTTTGGGGGTCATAATTCCTCGCAACGGCTCTGGCGGCATGCATGTGCACCTTGGGTCGTTGAGTTTGTGTATATATGTGTATGAGTGTATGTGTGTGTGTGTATGTACTCACAGTTGTAGTTTACAGGAAATGAGCAGGGCTCAGACTGTCCTGTCTCCATACCCACATTTATCTAATCTATGCTTGAACTGTGCTATACTGTTTGATTGAACTATTTCTTTACCCAAACGGTTCCATATATCTATACACCTACTTGGGAAACTGTACTTCTTTATATCCCTTAATACCCGGGTTTGCTGTAGACATTTATTGTGTCCCCAATGGTCCCTCGTACTCCAAACCACCCAATCTTTCCTATCCAATCGCTCCATACCAAGGCTGTGCTTGAAAACGTTTATTAAATCCCCCCTTAACCTTCTCTTTTCCAGTGACGACAACCCAATTTTCTCTAACCTTTTTTCATAGTTCAACGAACTCAATGATGTTAACAGCTTAGTCGCTACTTTTTGGACTTTCTCTAACCTAGCGATATGTTTTTTATTGTGGGGAGCCCAAATTACTGCCGCGTATTCTAGTGGGTGCCTTATCACATTTTTTATCAATTTTTTTACCACTTCCTCATCCATGAAGTTAAATGAGACCCTTATATTCTTTATGGTTCTATACGCCGCATTCACTACTCTGGTTATATGCCTCTCCGGCGACAGATCATCCTCAATAGTTACACCCAAATCTCTTTCGGCAGTCACCTTCTGCAGCTTGTGCTCGCCCAACATATAACATCTCGATGGTCTGAGTTTTCCTTTACCAAATTCCATAACGTGGCACTTGCTGGCATTAAACTCCATGCCCCATTCCCTACTCCACTCACATAGCCTGTCTAGATCCTCTTGCAATTTTTGGTGTGTGTGTGTGTGTTATGTGTTAATTTATGTGTGTGTGTGTGTGTGTGTGTGTGTGTGTGTGTGTATGTATGTGTGTGTGTGTGTGTGTTACTCGGCATTGGCAGGTGGACTATTTGCGTGCTCATTATGCACACTGTTTGCGGTGTGAGTCGCTTTTATCCGGATGTGTCCGTTAGAATGATGTCATCGTCGAGATATTATTGCACGACATGTGCACGCGCTTATCAGTACATGATGGCATCGGCACTCAGTCACACACACACACACACACACACACACACACACACACACACACACACACACACACACACACACACACACACACACACACACACACACACACACACATACACCCTGACCGAGTTTCGTAGCAGTCGCATTCATCAACATAAGATGAATAGAGATAAGCAAATGTGCAGATATATGACCAGAGATAATATAGACCGTATGTTTTATGCACTAAATGGTAGAATAGGTGAGTGTAGTCAATTATTAAATCCGAGACAAACATTATCGTTGACCAATTAATTTGATAATTTATAAAAACCAGTGTTTATACAAATTTTAACCAAAATTTAGATATTTTCAAAGATAAACTTGTGTCCAGGTACTTGTTGAAAAGTTTCATGATTCATAGCCTAGTTCTATGTGTGAACAGTTATATCTTCTATATCAAGATTCAGTTAGAAAGTATTTTCAATGGCTACAATAGTGATTGGAGCATATTAAAAACGTGGAAAAGTTGTATCTGAATATAGTACAGCTCTAAAAATTATCCCCTTCTAATGCCTTTCTAAATTGCGCCTATACAACACAGCCATTTTCACCAGTAACTTGTTTTATGTCGAGTATAACGGGATCCAACTGTGTAATTGCGCTTCTCAATGACTTCACAAGACTATTCACATGCGAAAGAGGAACATGCGAAAGAGGAACAAAGAATGAAACCCGAGATTTGCAACCTGGGATTTCCACGATGTTATCGACCCAAACTTCTGAGATTTTCTTAGCATGTCCTTAAGTACTTCACCCCATCATATCATAGGTGAGAAAACATAATAAAAGTAGGAGAAATACCCTAGAAAATGCATTACTCATTCTCGCATTCGCTGCAATAATACTTGGCACGACCAGGTGCAGCGAGAGCCCCTGTGTCCAGAACAGTAATACAGAACAGTAATACAGAACAGTAATACAGAACAGTAATACAGAACAGTAATACAGAACAGTAATACAGAACAGTAATACAGAACAGTAATACAGAACAGTAATACAGAACACTAATACAGAACAGTAATACAGAACAGTAATACAGAACACTAATACAGAACAGTAATACAGAACAGTAATACAGAACAGTAATACAGAACAGTAATACAGAACAGTAATACAGAACAGTAATACAGAACAGTAATACAGAACAGTAATACAGAACAGTAATACAGAACAGTAATACAGAACAGTAATACAGAAGAGTAATACAGAACAGTAATACAGAACAGTAATACAGAACAGTAACACAGAACAGTAATACAGAACAGTAATACAGAACAGTAATACAGAACAGTAATACAGAACAGTAATACAGAACAGTAATACAGAACAGTAATACAGAACAGTAATACAGAACAGTAATACAGAACAGTAATACAGAACAGTAATACAGAACAGTAATACAGAACAGTAATATAGAACAGACATTGGCGGGAACACACTGCTGCAAAAAGCCAAAGCAACAAAAACAGACACAGCAACAAAAACAGACACGATACACAAGTATGATTTTAACATCGACTCCCACACAACACATACATGCACACACGCACCCACGCATACATGCACGCACTGGCGGCAAATTTGGTATCAGCATCGTTCAACACGTGCGCACGCGTGGCGTGTTTACACACACACGCACATACACACATATGCCAGTACATATGTATGTGTGCGTGTCTGCGTGAGCGTGAGTGTGTCTGTACGTGTGCATGAGTGTGTATATATGTGTGTGTGTGTGTGTGTGTGTGCGTGTGTGTGTGTGTGTGTGTGTGCATTTGGCACGGAGGTCGCACTAACAGTCACTATCAATCACGTGATGGACATCTGTCGCATACACATACACACACACATACACACACACACACACAGATACACACGCACACACACATACACACACACATACAGACACGCACACACACACACACACACACACAGATACACACGCACACACACATACACACACACATACAGACACGCACACACACACACACACACACAGATACACACGCACACACACATACACACACACATACAGACACGCACACACACACACACACACACAGATACACACGCACACACACATACACACACGCACACATACACACACATACACACACACACACAGATACACACGCACACACACGCACAGATACACACACACACACACACAGATACACACACGCACACATGCATACACACACACACTCACATACTCACACACACATACACACACACGCACACGCACACACATTCACACACATACTCAAACACACACACGCACACACACACACACATACTCACTCACAACCTTGCGGTACCAACATTCAGAACAAAACTTCTTCAAAACAGCCTATTATATCAAGGAGCAGAAATTTGGAATAATTTATCTTCGGAAGTAGATTTCTTAGAAACATCTACCTCACAGTTAAAAACGAAACTGAAAAAATCACTTCCTGAATAAAACTGACACCGACCATTAACATTTTCCTGCAATGATAACGGATTCATTTTCATATTTGCCCGCGTATACATTATATATCTTTGTCTGCGTTTACTGCGATCTGTGTATATGTATGCATGTATGTACGTGTGCATGTGTGTGTGTGTATATGAATGGTATATATATGTATGCATGTGTACATATTCTATCTCGTGATAATTGAATGTTAATTGAATCCGTTTCATCTATTATTACATGTTCGTCTAAGAGCAGTTGCTCTCAGTTGTCTGTTTTTTTTCCTGATGATTTTCGTGTGAACCGTTTTTTTCCTGGCAATACATTTACAATTAACAAATTTACAATTTTACAATTTACACACTCACACACACTCACACACACACACACACACTCATACACACACTCATACACACACCCACTCATACACACGCACACTCATACACACACGCTCACTCATACACACATACTCACCCACACTCACACACGCTCATACACACACATACTCACACACACTCACACACGATATCATAACGGCCGCATTGGTACGTGAGTTATGTGGCAGTGGGCATTTGAAAAGCTGGCAACGATGTCACTTTAAACCCATTTGCCGCATAGTTGCTACGTAGTTGCCACACGGTCACTTCTCTACGCTAAACGCTCATTTATCGACTCGAAGTTCACTAACGCCACGAGTTGAGTCTGCCGGAAGAAGATCGCATACTGGTGTTTGGTGTAATTGTTTATGTATGAATGTTAAAAGCCTGAATTGACAGCTGCTACACGGGAAGCAGCCGAAGCTTATGAACACACAGGTGTGTCCCGTACAGCTCGCTGCCACCGCAGAGCCAACCCTATCCACGCTATGGCGCCACAAAGATGGAAGACGTGTTAGAGAGGGCCACCTCCCAGAATGCATGGCACAACACCGGACTGATATCTGGTACCATTTACTGTTGGGTGGACATGGGCTGTTGAATTATAGAATTCGCCCAAAGAAATTCTCTCCCGGGTTTCGAATCACGTACCTTTCGCTTGCACAATTGCACAATTGCATCGAAAAACATCAACTTAGAATTAGTATGAATTCGTATGAATTCCTATGAATTCGTATGAATTCGTATGAATTCGTATGCATCGTGTGCGTGTGTGTATGTATGTGTGTGCATGTGTGCATGTGTGTATGTGTGTGTGTGTGTGTGTGTCAGTGTATGCTTGCGTAAAAACGGAAACTTACGTAACAACAGAGCCGTAGCAACCGCCCCCCGTACCCCCGGCCGGGGGGCCCCGAGTGTTGAGGGTCCCCGTTGCTTCACGTATGACATTAAAATTTATCATATTATGTATAGTGTTTACCTTTTTGCTCAGATTTTTTCACCTGAGCTTGTATTATGTGATTATGTATAATATATTAATTCATTATTTGATGGTTTATTTATAATGAGGGCCCCAAGTGTTGCATTCGGGGGGGGGGGGGGGCCCAAGTGTTGCCTTCGGGAGGGCCCCAAGTGTTGCCTTCGGGAGGGGCCCCAAGTGTTGCCTTCGGGAGGGGCCCCAAGTGTTGCCTTCGGGGGGGCCTCATAAGTCCTCGCAACGGCTCTGCGTAACAAGCGCAACTGTACAGCTCGTATGAACTCATGTACAACTCAAATAAAAAACAAACACCTGATAAAAAATTAGAAAGACAATTAAAAAAACGCAAACATTCAGAAAAACTGCAGACTTGCACACACACAGACACACAGACACACAGACACACACACACACACACATACACAGATTTCCATGAATACGTTTCAACTCTCAATTATATTCCATAATAATTATTAAGATAGTAATAAATAAAATTTTGCTGACACAACCTACAATAAATAAGAAAATAAATGAATAACAATAAGCAGTCAATTCTGCTCTTTCAATAGCATTTTATTAGCTTCGACCTTGAAATTTTTTAGATTGTTCTGCGATAAGACCCACCCCCTTAACGCATTCCAAGCACCCACAGTGGCGGAAGAAAGCAGCGTTGTAAGTGCTTTGTACGGCAACCAATCGCAGTTAGACACCAGGAATGTTGTCTGCAACAGTCTTTCTCAACGTAGCCACCAGACCAAATGTAATAAATGGGGGGCCACCATGTTTTCTCACGGACCACAAAACATTTTTTGAAACAATTGAATCCATATTTAGAAGCCGCATGGCGACGGTTCAAGTGTAGTTATGTTGAAGGGAGCCATAGCAAGATAAAGGTTGGAAAACACTGGTCTACATGGCCGTGTGTTTTGCTTTCATAGAATCTGTATGCTTCTGTCGATAAACACTTGTCACATAAGGCCCAACACCGACACTGCCCACGCTCTAGAATGAACACCATTAGTCGGCAGTGATAATGTGCCAATGTGTTAACAGAAACATGTTAACATCTGTGAACGACTGTACAGGTGTGATGAACTATTGACATTTGCAACTGTTTATGCATCGTCCTCACACTTGTGTGCGTGAGTGTGTGTGTGTATGTGGGCGGGTGGGTAAGTGTGGGCGAGTGTGTGTGTGTGTGTGTGTGTGTGTGTGTGTGTGTGTGTGTGTGTGTGTGTGTGGGCTTACATATGTGTGTTTTTCTGTGCTTGTGCATGTTTCTCTCTCTCTCTCTGTTTGTGTGAGTGGGTGGGTGTGATCGATAGATGTGATCGTTACGATGT
Source organism: Sacculina carcini (assembly GCA_916048095.2). NCBI lineage: Eukaryota > Metazoa > Arthropoda > Thecostraca > Sacculinidae > Sacculina > Sacculina carcini. The sequence continues at coordinate 8,181,909 of OU696573.1, forward strand.
AAGTTTTTCATATTGTGTGTATTTGTATATTTTTATATATTTACTGTTATGTATTTATATTTTGTATATGTTTTAGAGTGTTAATGTTACGGTCTGTTTTTTAGTTTCAGTTGACGGAACATCAATCTGAAAAGAGCCCGAATCACACATGGGTTGGATTGATATTTAAACCATCATTTAATCGGAGTACAACGTCAAGACACAGAAACAACACAGCGGTAACACAACAGCTGCCCGGTTAAAACAACCGCAGATAAAAACAGCAGGTAATATCAAATTGAAAGCGCAATACTATAAGGTACGCCAGATTTCCGTTTGAACACTCGGATCAAAAGATTTTCCGGGCAACTGGAGAATTGTTGGATCAATCAGGCTTATGGTGAATAAACTATATTGGGATGTGACATGTAACGGAGCACAATGAGATTAATGTATTATCAAAAAGAAACATTTCATATAGACGCCCGAACTAAAACTGTCACCAAATAGATTGAGTCTTGTGGCCCACTAAATAACAAATAGTGGAAAAATGACAACTGTACATTCACGTCCAGAAGAAATATTGGAATTGCTTCAATGGAGAGACTGGAAGAGATGCTCATACCTGCCATCAGCTTAGTGCCAATCCGACCAAACCAATCTCACTGTCCATGTTTAGCGTATCGGTCAGGAAAATCCTGATGTAAGCCGCTGGATACACAGAGAGCAGTTCAATGTCTAGCATGACATCGGCTTCCAATTGTACATCTAATAAGATGCAAACAACCTGGGCTTGAACTGAGACAATAAAGTTTGTGATATAAAACGGACGATTAAGACCGGCGATCAACCCACTGACGTCATCACTGAACGTGAGTAATCCAATCTACTCGTCCGCCTCGTAGCCGAGTGGCTACGACGAACGCTCTGTGCACGAGAGGTCCAGGGCTCGATTCCCTGGCGAGGTGAAACGTTTGGGTTCGTTTCTGAAAGGATAGCCCAATTGTCGCACTGCGGGTTTTGTGTGCGCACAGCCGTGCAGTTTCTGTGCTGGCGGTGACTGCATACCCCGTGCGGCCGGACCTGCGGTGTGCCAACCGGGACTGTGAGGCTTTGCCCATGCATAAATTCACGCAAACATTGGCCTTTCCAATGCTGTGTTAAAATGCGTAAATTTATTTTCATTACTATTATTAAATGTACTTATATGTCAATGACTGTGCATTGTGACAACGGCATGCCACCATGGACTCGCCAATATCGGCCTGGTATGAAGCCATCCCTATCACTGAATATCCAGACATTACCTAGTGAAAGCATTGAGATTCAATAATTTAAACATATTTGCAGTGGAAATATTTTATCGGAAGCAAATTGAATGCAAGTCATATGCTGTAATGCAAAGCTCGCCCATGTTCGGGTCATGACCCCTAGCTCGGGAGCAGCGAGTAGAAACGGATCAGTCTGCAACATTGAGTGTATCGATCGTTCAGAATATGTGAAATGATATGCTTGACATTTGTCCGACTATACTGGGTATTTTGGGTACTGTAGCACGCAATGTAGCATTGGATACTGTAGCACCCTGAACAACGATACCGACAGAGATGCAACGACAAAATGACTGTCGGTTTGAAATTGAAAAGATTGATATATAGTGCTAGTGCAAGCAAGTTTAGTAATAAATATAATATCAGCTGAGAAAGATTAGCATTACTAATACATGTGACTAATATATATATATGTATATATATATATATATATATATATATATATATATATATATATATATATATATATATATATATGATTGTATGTATATATGTGTGTATATACATATATGGTTGCGTGTATGAATGTGTATATATTTATGTAGTATTCACACATATGACAAGCGTAGCTTTTGTGTGGATTGATACACTTGGAATACAGACAGCGACAGCATACACGAAAGTTCGTGGAAGATGGCACGGAGCAACTGGTTCAGGAACGTTCTCCTGAACAATTGCAGACACCACTGTCCTGGCCCCATGTGCTAGTGCTGATTATAGCGTGTGATTCGCGAGATGAGTTATGTCATCATCGGCACCTGGTCTAACTGCTCAACATGAACCGACCAAATAATTCACAATAACTCACCAGAAACACTCCTAAATCTGACCTACGTCTCTTGATCAACCGTAAGAGGATGTAACTCTTCAATTCACTCCACACACACACACACACACACATATACACACACACACACATACACATACACACACACACAAGCAAAGAGGAATAAGGGTGTGATTGGTTCGATTGGAGACAGGAGAGCACGAGCACAGTTCATCTCCCGTGCGATACAAATAGGTGAGTACAGTACGAATGGCATGATCCGTGGTCAACTTAACAGTGACGTAACGCGGGTGCAATCAGCGATGACTGTTTGATGTTCATATGAGTGGGTTTCAAACTTGTGGATGATCATTGTGGTGCAATTGGCTAATTACAACTTGACGACTCAGCAACTATTTCAATCGCAAATTCTTGGTTCAAAATTGTGATCGAATTGATTAATCTTGTGAACACAGCTGATAAGCTCAGTGATCAATCTCAAGTTTTGCGCAATTATATTAATATCGTATTGCAATCATAAATCATGAATTTCAATGATGACTAGTAATGTCAAGCAATGTTCACTTGTCCTGATAAAATATTCAGCTGAGCCGTCAAGTAGAATTTAACCAATAAATGAAAAAAACATTCAACATTTGGCAAATCAGTTGACGGCTATGTCAAGTTATCTTTGTGGTCTTTAACTTGTCACCAAAGTAAACAAATATAGTCTAGCATGAAGCTCATAGAGCACAAGTTAACTTGGACATTTTGCACGACATAATGACAAGCCGAGACGCTCAATGCAAATAAACAGATAATCGATGTTGAGGCAGCGATTTGATGCGTGCCAAAGTGGTGTCCGACAGGAACAGATGTCTCGCAGCTTCCGGTCATTGTACGATAATCAGCACACACACACACACATGCGCACAAGTGCGGAGTTAACACTTGTACTCAACTTCCGTCGAAACGATGCAGTTATCAGGGTGCACATACACACACGTACACACACACACATACATGCCGAGTCTGATTGTTATGTAATAATACAAGAACAGAACAGAAGCCGGTCGTTGCCAAGGGTGTATTTTTAGCAGTGACAATCATGCACTGTGCGCAACAATCAAGGTGAAACTTATTTTTAGTTCAGATGAGTGCGTTGTTCTGCGTTCGTTCTAGCCCGGGTATTTCTGCTATCACAGATTTATTTCGCGCCAACGAGAACCTGTGTAGGGCATAAGAACTAATGACGAGGTGAGTCGGCACGCTGGCATATAACGTAGGTGACCTTTGCAATTCATGGCTACTAATGCAACCAAGCCTGACAAGTCCGACAATTTTGATTCACGCTTTTTATGTACACATATAGTATGTGTTGTGTTCGTTATAGAGATCGTATAGCATTTTTGCGACTCCAGGAAGATGTTGAATTAGCGACTCCTGGTCACGCTCGTGGGAAAACGTGCAGTCTAACTAGGCGTTGAAGAGTGATTGGCTAGTGTGGGGTCCAGAATATGTAGACATAGGAAAAATACGACATAAGGAACAAATCTATTTTTTAAAATAAATTCTAAATAATTCTAAATAATTATAAATTCTTAATAATTCTAAGTAATTATAAATTCTAAATAATTCTAAATAAATTGTAAATAATTCTAAATAAATTATAAATAATTCTAAATAAATTATAAATAATTCTAAATAAATTCTAAATAATTCTAAATAATTTCCAAGTAATTCTAAATAAATTCTAAATAATTATAAATAAATTCTAAATAATTCTTAATAAATTCTAAATAAATTCTAAATAAATTCTAAATAATTCTGAATAAATTCGAAATAATTCTAAATAAATTCTATATAATTCTAAAAAAATTCTAAGTAATTCTAAATACATTATAAATAATTCTAAATAAATTCTAAATAATTTTAAATAAATTCTAAGTAATTCTAAATAAATAATAAATAATTCTAAATAAATTCTAAATAATTTTAAATAAATTCTAAATAATTCTAAATAAATTCTAAATAATTTCTAAACAAATAGAGTTATCTAAAATTTATATATATCCGAGGTGCTGTTGCTTGGTATATTCTTGTTGGATTGCTCTGGAACGTTCCAGAATTTCCCAACACCAACACTGCCTAACAAATTGAGCGAAAAAGACAGTAGGGTCCATTAATAATTCGCCAGCCTTCAGGTGCATTCGTCCCTAATGGATGGGATGTCCTGTCTTATTTCATGGCTTGACACATCCGTGGCGTGGTGTGTGTGCCTGTGCGCGTTGTATATGACAACTTACAATAAACAGCTTGTAGTAGGCTGTGGTGTCAGCGCTATAAAGTTATGTGTACATCATTTTAATAACCAAATATTGTTCAGCGCAATATTGGCAATGAAATTAAGCTCTTCAATTCTTCTAAGCTCTAAGCTCAAAAATATGGGCTGTATACATTGGTGATGAAACCTAAATGGTAAATGGTATATACTTCGGTATAAGTTTTGCTATAACTTCTGGATTAGAACACTATTATCATCACTTATGAACAACGATAATAGAGGAATCAAAGATGACATCAGCCTGAAAGCCAGTTAATTACAAATTATCAGTTATTAATTTGACTTCACTAGCGTTGAGATGGAGTCACATTACAACTGAATATTTTCAGCTTATTAAAGATAATACTACACTAATATTCTAATATATTTGCTAGATTTTTAGTCGACAAGCCAGTTAACTATAGAAAAATGTTGTTCGAATATATCGCAAGTATGGACCGATAACGGATACATTTTTTCGAAAAACGAGACGTCTTTACAAATCATTATATTAGCTACATATTGAACCGAAAAGGGGAACAAATCCTTGGGTGTTCAAAAAATCAGGTATAATACATGTGAGACGATATTTGACACAGTTTCTGTGCTAGGTTTCATTGTTTTGCATAGGCGAAAATAACGTGCATAGTCATTTTGCAATATTGCTAGAGGATTTTGTTCATCTGCTAGCAAAATGGCGATAAGCAGGCACTTAAACACACACACATACACACACACACACCCGTTAATTTCGACATTACATTACGCAGTGTTGTCTCGCGTTTGGTTGAAGGTCTGAGTGGCCTGTGCTGGCGTAATATCACGCGACTGTTTGTGCTGGAATATCCGTTTCGCAAGATTTATCCCTCTCTAGCCAGTATTTCGCTCTGCCACGATACACACACACACACAAAAACATACACTGACCGATTGTATATATCCATTTATATATGTATGTGAGTGCGTGTGTGTGTGTGTCTGTATGTGTATGTGCGTGTGGATGACATTGGTCGAGTGACCGATCTTGAGGATTACCTCACCGATATTATGCTAATCAGTCGCTACCGGTCGACTCGGCACCGCCGACGGGTTCAATGACCGGCCTCGGGGTCGACGAACTCGGCCACTGTTGATTTCAAGCGGCTCAGCTCAGTTGTTCTCATCTATCGCGACAACTCTCCCTCTCTCTCTCTCAATTTGTCCTCCCGCGCACTGGCACGAATGCTAGCGCGCGCGCGGCAGCGTGCTTGTGTGTGTGTGTGTGTGTGTGTATGTAACTCGTTGGAAGCGACAACGGACCCCTGCTTGTCGTGGTTCGACGACCCCACCAATATCCCCTCCACTAACGTACCCCCGTTGTGCCCCTCACACGCGCACACACACACATACACACACACACACACACACACACACACACACACACACACACACACACACACCTGCACACAATAGGCAACGTGGTACGGGGCGGCGATGAATGAATGGTTAATGTTAGCGCGAAGACTGTTGGCGCATGGGTACAACGCGATCAAGCACAAGTGCGTGCGTGTGTATGTGTGCGTGTGTATGTGTGTGTGTATGTATGTGTGTGTGTGTGTGTGTGTGTGTGTGTGTGTGTGTGTGTGTGTGTGTGTGTGTGTGTGTGTGTGTGTGTGTGTGTGTGTGTGTGTGTGTGAACATGTGTACAGTCTGCTGGATTCCTCGGACAGAGGCATCTGTGATAGCTGAAATTGTGGAAATTCATTCCGGCTAATATGATTATTATTATTTGTCATATTTTTGTTGCACAGAACAGTCAGGACAATGCAGGAAGAGTGGCAAGTGTTGCAAGGTGCATTGTATGACTTCTATCCGCCTTGCACTTGGAAAAGATGGGGAACTGGAATGGAGAGGAGAGGAAAACGTCGCATAAAATCACAAATCAGGTGTCATACACATGCAGACACCAACAAATATAGATCACGTTAAATAACAAATATCAAAATAACTAGATTTCACAAAAATGGCAATAACATGCAAACCATTGACTAAGTTAGTCTGAAACGAACACACATACATACACTCAAACAAGCATTTTTTAAGACTAGATTTGTCGGTTTTTCAGCAGCACTGTAGGCACTTTTGAAAGATTGGATTGTGTGAAGCAATGTTGAGCAAGATGTACTCGTGAAAACGGAAATGAGAAGTGCATGGTCGAAATATTGTGCCATAAAAGTGAATCAGTTAAAAGATGTAAATAACGGCTGGTAACTGAAGATGTTGGTTTGATGCAAGATTCAATGATGAACTGGCTCCAACACTTTCTTAGCGCACATTGACATTGTTCATGCTTACACACACGTATTGTTCACCGCAGAGTCGGACAATATTGATTCGTCAACGTCGCAAGTGCGGCAAATTGGTGACGGCCGGTCGCTAATTAATTTAGCTTATCGACCGTCGAGCCGCATTGGCCGGCTCTGATTGAAGGATGATTTGCAATCAGCGCAGCCGTCTCAGCCGCTGCAGGCACGGCTCTCTTGACAAGCAGCTCCACACACACACACACGCACACACACACACACACGCTTGATCAAGCCATTCCATGCTATAATGTGAATCACATTACAAGCTGCTATAAAAAATGCAACGCTAGAAAACGGTTTGGAATATAAATAAAAATGGACATTTGAAAAAAATATCCAAATGCGAAATGGAATGACACTATTGTGATAATTGTGAGCCAAATTTGATCAATTGCAAACATTCAAGCAACAGCGCCAATCAGGTGGCATTTTAGAGCGCTTTGTTTTTCACCCTCTCTGTTCTTCAACCCTCCAAATGAGGATGTCCTAGATAGAAGCCCTCTAAGTCCTTTAAGTCCTAGCCTCTGCTAGAAGCTGCTTGGAGAAGCCTCACAAGGCGCACGATCGATCAGATGCGGTTTCTTCAACCGGCGGGCTTCACATTACATTACATTACAGCTTCACATTACAGCTGACACAGGCGCGGTCAATTAGAGCTAACACAAACGCACACTTTCAATTTTAATTTAGAGATAGCCATACATCCGCTTAACAGCTAAACATGCCGAAAGCTGCTTCAAAGCTGCTTCTTCCCGATTTTCCATAAACCAGTGATAATTCGCCAGCGTCACATCCGCTCGTCTTCCAAATGAAACTGGCCGCACTGGCAGGCCTATCGTTTGGCATTCCAGAGCCGCAGCAGCCGTTACCTCAACCGTATTAAAATTTGTCATAAAGTAGCGCAAAAAAGTCCCCAGCTTGGTGGAGACCAAGGGGTTGATCGTACTTCTACAGAGTCGGACCTCCATCATAATGATGCTTTACTTATAAAGGGACCTCAAATATTGTTTTCGGGAGGTCCCATAAGACCTTGTATCGACTCCGCGTCATTCAAGAGGCAGTTGGCATAAATTGTAGCTGCTTAACATATAGAACTGATCAGAAAACATTTCTGGCAGAATTTTCAATTCGCACAGGAATTTCGCCGACACTTCATTGCTGGTGCTATCGAGACGTGTATTAGATTGTATAAGAGCGCGTCCAGTATACCAAAGTTCCTACACATCTTCGTCTTCTTGTAGAACGCCGGACAATTCTGGATATTGCAAGTCAAATTAAAGTTGGACTGTATATTGTTTTACCACCCGCCCGCTATTATCTAATCGCTCTTATATTTATCATCTCTGCAATTCCACTTCAACGCTGTGGTGAACATATCATTGTTGTCTAAAAGCCCTCGGTTTGACACTGTTGTGAACAAACATCTCCGACAGATAAATCGAAAAACGAGTGAGGGAATAATGCGAAAAACCGATTTGAAACGACCAGAAATGAAAGATAAAACACCTTAAACACCTCATCATCCCAAACCACTCACACAATATTGCTCCCAATGGCGACCCATCCAGCCCAAACAATTAACACACAAGTCACATTTGCAGCATTTATACAAAAATATACACACATCATTAAGACAAATGCACAGTTTGAGCACACACACACACACACACACACAGTATGAACTAAATCACGCGAGCAAGTTGAACAGGCTTCTTGCGTGCGATCAGACACACACACACACATTTACACCTATGTACACACACACACACACATTTATACCTATGTACACACGCACACATAAGCTTGCTAGCCTTGTGCTATTCAGGCATACCTTGAAATAAGCACATGGGCGCACGCAAAACTCTGAATAAAACAAAACAATTGGCCTAGAATAACCCAGAGCTCCACAAAAACCACGCCCAAATCGACTAGAGTAACGACACACACACACACACACATATATATATATATATATATATATATATATATATATATATATATATATATATTTCTTTGGCTTTAGCAGCGCCCCACTGACCGGCACACACACACACAAACTGTCAACGTATCCGTATCGGCTAGGAACATGGTGCTATTACACACACACTCACACACACACACGTAACAAGCTAATCAAACGACGGATGGTATGTACAATGTGATATGAACCACACTTGCATTACACGCGCACACATACACTGTGCACTATGCACTATGTGTGTATGAACAATCTTTAAAGCATATTACACGATACACGGCCGCTAATGTGTATGTTGTTGCACACACACACATACACACACACACACTTCAAGGCAGACAGATATGCAGGCAGTGCACACACACATACATACACACAGACATACAAACGGCAGTCGTTCGTATGGCAGTCACAGACAGACAGACACACACATTGGCGACGTGGGTTATAAACAGCTACTGCCCGAAGACTGGTCGGACGACGAGAAACAATCGGCGCCACCACTGGCCGCGCCACCAGAAACTGTCGCCACCGCTTCGGCCACCACCACGGTGGACAACGTGTCCGACTGTGAATCCGTTTCCGGCACGGAAATGGCAGCGGCGGAGGCGGATGCTGCTTCGGACGCGACCGATTGCGAGGTGTAATTGGGGGCGGCCACTTCTTCTTGCAGCCAGCGATGTTGCAACAGCTGCTCAATACTCGGCCGCTGCTCGGGCTGAACAGCCAAACAGCTGGCGATCAGCTGCCGAGCCGCCTGGCTGACATTGGCGCGAAATGTCAGCTGTGCGCGCACAATCTGGCTGTCTTCTTCGAACGGAATGTTACCGCACACCATGTCGAACAGCAGAATGCCCAGCGACCACACGGTGGCTGGCACGCCACGATAACAACGACATTGGATCCACTCGGGCGGCGAGTAAACGCGCGTACCTACACACACACACACACACACACAGGGATATATTGCATCTGGATCCACTGGATATCAGCATGACTTTACCGATCGATTTTTTTCACAAGAAAACAAAGGAAAATTTCTTCAAAAGACCGATAACGATTCGCTAGAGTAGCTCATCATCATGTTGATTCTGATGTTAAAAAGAAAAACAGGTGTTTTTTTGTACGAAATCGAAGCAAATTACGTGATCAAGTTGTAAACAAGAATTTCTTTGTTTCGTTTGAAGTTAAACTTGCTGAATTCGTTGAATTTGCGTCATTGTTTACGCCGAAAATGTCTAGCATATAACCAAAATACAAATTCAATCTATTTCCAGGAAAACAATAATTGAATCTCACAAAAAGAAGTTGCCATAACTACGCATATTTACAATTTATAATTTCAAATATCAGCCTATCGAGTGTTGTTAGATTCCATGAATTATCAACGAAACAGTATTCGATGACACAGTGATAATTAAAGCCTAAACACACACACGATAATCAAAATGGTATGCGCGTATGAATGTGTGCGGTTTTCTATATTTATACACGCTTGCAAGTCCCGTGAACAGTTGCCGATCATTGCGAGACAAAAAAGCAAACAAGCAAAAAACAGACAGAAACTACAAACAGAAAAAGCAGCGCACTAATGGAATTCTGAGATATAGTAGGGCGTAGAGCGTGTGTGTGTGTGTCGATGTAGTAAAATGATATTGACCAAGAAGCCTGCTACATTCACCCACTCACACACGCCCTAGCGAAGCCCTATAAGCGGGATATTCCCACAGCTAGTGGGGAAGACGGAAGTTCGGCAAATTTCCGCTCACACCCGCCTGTCTACACATGCTTATCCCCGACGATCCACTATAACTCGGCTAGTAGTCGGAAAAGCGGCTCGTAGGATTCGCCCAGTTCGAAATTCACTAAATGAGGAAATGACTATATTTGGTAGACACGAAATCCGTGTACAGAAAACTCCGTTTGAATGAGGATTTGCTGGTAGATGAGCAAAGAACTCCTGAAACTGACACTTAAATAAGCCTAAATTACGCACTCGCACACGCCCATAGTGTTGACCTCCAAGCTAGGCCCAAGTGTGTGTTTCGAGTATAACATTTTAGGCTTCCGGTTTCACTTGATCAATAAGCAAACAAAAAGTTCGACTGATATCCTATACAAACACCATCAATCTTATACGAGTCTTATACGCTGTCTGCGTAATTCCTTCAGAAAAGTGGCCTAATACTCACATCAGGTTTCATGTTTTCCCCTAAAATAAACCCTAAGATTGAGATATGACAATAAACATAATTTGCCGCTCACCGTCAAAGTCCTTAAATAAGCCGTCCTTCATGTAGGCGCCGGAACCGAAGTCGATGAGCTTGAGGGTTCCCGTCCGCTGATCGACCAGAATGTTTTCATCCTTGATGTCGCGGTGCAGAACGCCTGCCGCGTGGCAGTCCACCACGGCATGCAGCACCTGACGAAAAAACGAGCGAGCCACTGACTCTTCGAGCGCGCCGCGGTCCGAGATGTAGTCGAACAAGTCGATACAGTTGGCCGGTCGTTCCAGGATCAGCACGAAACTGTCGGCCTTCTCGTAGTGCTCCAAACACCGGATCACGCCGGGCACATGACGCACTTGCTGCAGTAACACCACCTCGAGCGGCACGCGTCGAAAATTGAGCTGTGGACGGAACACATGATACGACAAGTGAAACCAACGACTCCTGCAGATGTTTGTCTGTGTGTGCAGGAATCAGAATATGAGCGTCGTCCCAGCTCTAGGAAAGAATAAACGACTAATGGAACAGTTTGAAAACCCTAGGAAACTGTAAGTAGACAACATTCATCGATCAATTCAGTAAGAGTAACTTCGTAAATCTAGCTTTATAAGACTGCATACATCAAAAGCATACGCTCGTTCCTATACTATTTTTCCCTTGGTGCAATGAAACTATCTCATAGATGGATGCAGCATCAAGGTAGCGGTCAAATAATGAAAAACCTCAATATCATATCTGAAACTTGACCTCAATACGATATCTTAACATCTATCACCAAATTCAAGCACCGATCCACCGAAGTACTTGTTTCAAGCAAAACATCATTACATGCTATCTTATCCTTCATCTATCAAACCTATCCAATGGCGTAATGAGTAGTTGATGCTATTTTCAAAGACGATTTTCCACTGAAAAGTATTCGAAACAGCACAGTGGAAAATGTCTGAATTACGTAAACCGTATTTGCACAAGACCACACCGATTGACGGGGGATTATATAACATTATCTAATACCATCTTTTGTTAATAGTATTTATGCAATAGAAAAACGATAATACACCAGCAAATGAAGCAAGCAGAGCACAATACACTACATGCGAAAAATGTGGTGAGGAAACAAGTATGAACAGTGTTTAAACAAAACTAACTTTGTATTATCGAAAAAACGAAATCCGTTCGCAGCAATAATAATCGCAAACAAACTACATTATATACAGCTAAGACGGAATCATTGACTAAAACAACAATTCACAATAAATACCAGGACAATCATGATAACAGGTGATATAGTAGTCGTTGAAAATGGCTCCTGTAACAAAACCCAGCAGAATACTGAACAATTGAAAGCAAACGACATTGGCCAGATTTGAACCGAGCACCGTTGCAATCAAACTGACCGTGCTCCAGCTGGTGACTGAACGCTTGAGAACGTGTTTGATGGCGACGGGACGGCGGTCGTGATTACGCACGCCCGCGTACACGGTGCCGAACCCACCCTTGCCAAGCACACGGCCCACCGTGTACGCCTGAGAAAATGGTATCTGGTGGCACATTGTATCTGCAGACAGACAAACAAACACGCGCACGTCAGCCCAGCGCCGCAAGCAACCGCCAATGCAACGCAAAGCAGCACCCAGGCACTAGTAAGGTACCTTTAGCAATGGCTGGCGAAGAAGGGATAGGCGAGACAATATTTGCCACATCCAACATGACTGCAACACTGACAGCACACGTGCTCCAACACACACAACACACAACACCACACGTCAACACTGAGACACGCTAACACTACAACTGGCGCCAAGTGTTCACGTAAAAGCGCGCCAACCGACCAACGCCGACGTGACGTCACAAGTCGCCGATGACGTCAACACGCCGTAGACACACACGCATACACACGCCCACACGGCGCTGCCTTGAGCGCCTGAGGCGGGCGCGCTCCACTGCGTATCCGGTGCGCGCGGGTGTTGCGTATGCGAGCGAGTACACGCGCTTTCACGCAGGCATGTTGCAAGCGCCGCCACGGATGGCAGAATTGTCGTCTTGAGCAGCCGTGCATCGACAAGCACTGGCTTCCCACTAAGAGCAGCCGATCAAACAGCTGAATATCTAACGGAAAACCCGCCAAGATATGCACACACGTGCACAAACTCAGCACTAATCCTACAATACGCCTCGATTTGCGCAAATTTTCGTGAAAATACAAAACACATACCAGATGGACACCCTAAGGACATTTTCATTTTCAAACAAAACTTGCGCCACTTCACATCATAATGTTGCGAATTCATCAACAAAATGTACATACAATAGTAAATCCTTATTTTCACTTCAATACCGAAATTATAATTTATAAAGTTTTAATATTTCGAGTTTTTTCCAAGCTGCATTTTCCATACTATCCGCATCAGTGGCAATATAGCAGCGAATGAGTATGTGAAATCCTCATAAACATACAACAACATTCACTGTTTTCAATTGAAACAAGAGACAAAGTATTAAGCAACTGGGTATTGCGAAATCGACCGCGCCTGCGATTATTCATACCTGGAATGGCTTGCTTTTCCTTGTCCATATTCAGGTTATTACACTCGCGAGCCAACACTGCAGTCATCGCCAGAACAACAATCACTCATTCACCAAGACAACCTCAACAGCAACACAGCACAGACGCACACACCCAACCACAAGCGCGACTCTCACCGAACTGAACTGGATAAAGCGCGCCATTCGGTTGCCGTCGAACGCCGCTACCGCCATCTAGCGAGAGAATTTTCAACTACGTCAGGAATGCACCGCCCAGTTATTGATAGCAAGTGCTCGTGGCTGAATCTCTTTCCCACGCCGAGTCCACACAGCTCTGTCCATCTCAAATAGCTTGCGACTCGCCTATTGTGTGTGTGTATGTGTGTGTGTGTGTGTATGTGTGTGTTTGTGTGTGTTTGTGTGTGTGTATGTGTGTTTGTGTGAGTGTCTCTGTGTGTCTGTCTGTGTGTGTGTGTGAACGCTCATTTGAACCTACGAGTCAACCATTGTTGTATAGATTGGAAATTTGTATACATGATTGGAAAACAAAATTTACACACAAAAATAAAATAAAATACAATTAAATTTTAATTTAAAAAACCCCAAATGTACTAAGAATTACATGCAAGTTTACGATTAACTGTAATTTATCGGCATTGTATAAAAACAAACAAAATTATTTTTAACACTATAAGGACCGGTAAATTGAACTACCTAGATTATAGATCCTAGATTCTAGATCCTAGATTCTAGATCCTAGATTCTAGGTCCTAGAAGGACCATTAACAGCGGTCAAATAAAGTCTCGCTTTTCAAAACAAGTTTTCTTGAAATTATTATTGGTGTACGTTTTCTAATGGTTTAAAAAACGCTAATTCCAATCACGCTAAAATACTTGAAATCAAAGAAAATTTAAGAGTCGTAGGTCTAATTTGAAAATCCAAACTTCAATGAAAAACAATATATTTTGAGCATTCGTATTAACAAGCAGCCTTATATATTGTGTATGCCAATTTAACGACCTCCACTTGGGATAACTTTTTAAACTCTATCTAATGATATAATTTAAATGAGGATGCTAAGTAATAATACAAAATTACAGCAGATATTTCAGTTTTACAGTATTACAAGTAGAGATAGATATTACAAGATAAGATATTACAAGTAGATATTTCAGTTTCATGGTAGCAATGTGAAAAATTATTAACGTGCTTGTTCTAAGTACCCTGCACCTGGACATTCATATGTCGACACAAAATTCGAAAAAATACCACAATACATACTGTTTTATAATATGAACAAAACAGCGGTGGATGTCTTCCATCAAATTGATAGAATATTTTGTGAGAACATGCAGTAGAGGCTGACGAATGTGTGTGTGTGTGTGTTTGTATGTGTGTGTGCATTTTATAATATCAATTCAGCTTTGATCAACGGTCCAGTTTTATGAAATAAATATAGCAATGAAGAGAGCAGTCTAAAATATATTTACTGATCACAAACAACCTGATGAGATTTCCTGTAATATTCGCTGCACGACAGAAACAGTTGCGCCCAATGAAAATTGCGTCTCGTATGTTGTTATATGGAGTGCAAACATCAAACAAAAATGTTTGCATTTCACGTGAGAGCCACATATGCGAAACGCATGCTAGTCCCCAATTGTCAATCTTGTTTTTCTAAATAATTGTGTACTTTTGCTATGCTGTATTCAATTATTGGTGTGACAATTTAACAAATATCATGTATTATATTAGCTCAACACATATTGAACTGTTTTATGCATTGTATAGGGTCGATATTTGTGACAAACTTGGGCAGCCGTCAATGGACGACTGTGGTCGGGGTCTTATGCCTCCCTCGAAGGCAATAATTGGGGCCACCATGATATATGAAGCACCATTATCAGAGAGGTTCGATGTTGGGAGAGTGCAGTTACGAGCAGCCCCTCGGTCGCCTGCAGATTTACGGTACCTTCATGCGCTACTTGATGATAAATTTCAATACTATACTTTTATTCAACACAATTATTTTGATATACCATTAATTATTATTTAAAACTTAATATTATAGTTAGAAGTGTTTATTTGTTATCCTTTATCATTTACCATTACTATTATTACTTCTTATTTAATTTATTGCTAAGTTTTTATTAATATTAATAGTATTATTTTAATTATGATTTCATGCGTGAGACAACGGGCTCCCGGTAGGGGGGCTCGGTAGGGGGTTCGGTAGGGGGGTTCGGTAGGGGAGTTCGGTAGGGGAGTTCGGTAGGGGTTTACTACGACTATGGATGTGGTTCTTCTTGCTAGTTGAATTTTTTATCTTCCTGATATGAATCTATTTATACAAAAACAAAACTTATACAACCATTGTTATAAGACAAATTATGCCATTATAGAGAAATTAAGCTGGTCTATTGGATGGTGTTTGTTAAATTGTCATAAAAAGTATCTAACCTTGCCAATTGAGACAAACGTGGAAACATTTTCACTTATTCGTCCTACTTGTACTTATCAATTCGAACTTATGACTCCTAAACTTCTTTGAATTCAACTAATTGTAACGTCATTAGATTCGACGTTGTCCAAATTAATTGAAAACATATACCGATGAACAGTTTCAGAAAAGTTCGCTAAAAAGAGCCATCATTATTGTCAGCTGTCAATTGACGGCTCCGGTGCTTCTAAGGAGTTTTTTCTCTATAGGAAAAAATATTTATGCTAGCCAACTCATATTTTGTTGACAAGCTTATTAAACTGAAAAATGAAAGTCAGGTAGTGAGACAAGTACGCAAGTGCAACGAGTGAAGACATATTTCATACTGAAATTTTAATAGCCTTTAATTAGTGTTATTTCCACGATTGTAGCCATGAAAAAATATTCGCTCTAATAATACTCATGCAGTGAGGAATAAGCCACCACAATTACAAGAATAAACCACCACAATTACAAGAATAAATACAACAACAACAACAACAACGTGTATTTGCTATAGCGCCGGTAAAACACAAGCGCGAAAAAGGGAAAACATCAATTGAGATAAAACGACAATTGTAAAGAATATGGGAGAAATGAGCAAGTAAAAGAAAGAGAAGTCACAAAACAACAAAAATTGATAAATAGCAAGCACAAGCACAAAGGGCACAGTTCCAAAAAATCAAGTGGTATGTTCGAACAATAAAATCGACAGAGAATTATTACAGAGAACATTCACAATAGAATAAATAAAGCAGCAAGGAAGGAAAGGAAGCAGTAACTGTGCTCAAGACAGGGAAAAATAAGACAACGAGGAGAATTGAAACAATCATGAAACGGAGAAATAGTTCAAACAATATCACAGAGGGGCGAAAGGAGAGAGAGAGTGAGAGACGGGATCAAATGAAATGTCAAAAAGGTACAGGCGAAGCCGATGGCGGAATGACCGAAATGAAGAGGCGCGGGTGATATGAGAGGGAAGAGAATTATACAAGCGAGGGGCGTAAAAGAAGAACGATTTAGAGGACCAGGAAGATTCATTAGATGCACGAGGACAAGCGAGAGGAAGAAGGCGACGAGAGGAGTGTGAGTCAGTGGGAGACAAAAGATTAGCAAGATAAGAAGGTTGGTGAGGATCATGCAGAAGCTTGTAAATGAGACAGCAAAGGCGAAAATGAATTCGTGGGATGATAGGAAGCCAGTGGAGTTGAAAAAGTAGGTGAGACGTGTGGCGAGATAAGGTAGGATGAAAGACAAATCGACAAGATTGGTTGATCATACGCTGAAGGATTAAGAGATGAGAACGAGGAGCACTAAAGTAAAGCGAGTTGCAGTAGTCTAACCTGGGGAAAATGAGAGTATGAACAAGAGTGATGGCAGAATTTTTATCAAGATAGGGACGTATAGGGTAGAGAGAGCGCAGAATAAGACGACAAGTGCGGGCGACAGAAACGATATTGTCAAAGCAGGAGAGCGAAGAGACAAAGATAGAGCCGAGATTGCGAACAGCAGTTGAGATAGGAAATGGGAGAAGAGGAGGTGAAATACGAGGTGGATGGAGGACGATGAACTCAGACTTAACTTGGAAGTATTCAAGTACAGCTGCCGAGAGACGGCCCATGAGGAAATTTCAGAAAGTATATCAGAGAGAAAGGAGGGAGTATCAGGAGTGACAGGAATGAGGAATTGGATGTCATCGGCATAGATTTTGAAAGTAATGGAATGTTTTCGAAGAACAGGGCAAAGAGAAGACATATAAAGATTAAATAATAATGGGCCAAGGACGGAACCTTGGGGAACACCAGATCGAAGAGGGAAGTGAGCAGAGGTAGAGGAATTGAAGTCAACTAAATCACCACTATTACAAGAATAAGCCACCACTATTACAAGAATAAAACACTCCTATTACAAGAATAAACCACCACTATTACAAGAATAAACCACCACAATTACAAGAATAAACCACCATTATTACAAGAATAAGCGTGTGTGTGTGTGTGAAAGAAAGAGAGAAGAAAGAAAAATATATTTGGCGCTCAGACAGATGTATGGAGCGCTGCTCCAATTACCACATATAATTAACACATACACTTCACTACACATCATCATAAATATAGAAATATAAAGATTAGTAAACAACATGAGTAAACCCAAATATGAGTAATACCCATCATCACATCACAACATCAGCATGCACATCATCACAAGTTCACCAGTTTTCAATTATACAGTCTAAGATATTCAGATATGAATTTGGACAAGCGAGTCATGACGTCCGTGTTTTTGCACTGCATGAGCTGTATGAACTTGTGCTTTCCTCTGCTCTCTTTGTATTGGTCCGGTATATATTACTCTATAATTCTACTATTGCTGCATTTTCACATTGCATTATAAAGTGATATTCATCACCCACTTGCCGTCTATTGCATTTGTTGCAGTATCTTTGTTCTCTGTCTATACCGCCATATCTACTGCTGATTACTGGTAGTTTGCTGTTGCCTGTTCTGATTTTGGTTATGTATATGCGTTGTCGCTTACTCAGTTTAGTCAAGTACTCTTCCATTTCGTATTTTTTCTTGTACAACCTGTAATTACTACAAATTGACTGGGTAGATATATAAGTAACCCAGCGGGTTATCCAAATGTCTGAGTGTCTTTTTAAAAGTGGACATTGTCTTAATCGGGCTAATGACAGTTTGCGACATCCACAAACCAGAAAGGCCACACTCATTGCAAGTATTCCTGATGTACAAGAGCCAAGGTGATATGTATGTTCCGGCCTGGTATAACTGTAACAAGCAGCTGTACATTATATAGCTCAATTCCGTTCGTTCTCCAGTTATCATCTTTTCCAGTAGTTGATTGCTTTGCATTTCATATATACCTCCACAGGGAATATGTCTGTTTCACCCCGTATCATATCATTGCTAGTTTTCTCGTGCACTAAAAGGGCATATTTGAGGAATTTCATTTGCGGCAGCTCAAGTTCTCTCACTGCTTCATTCGCCCATACTTCGCAGGCGTATGTCATTACTGGTACAATCATACTAATATACATCCGCAATTGTATGTCGACCGGTAAATCATATTTGCGAGCGGTGCCAATCACACTGTACATGGCTCTGGTAGCCTTTTCTTTGAGTTCCAGCTGACCCTTTCTCAACCTGCCATTGTAGTTGAAAGTGACGCCAAGATATTTATAGTTATCCACAACCTGTATTTGTTCACCTTTCCATATAAAATTATAGTGATCTGGTTGAACTTTCCCATTGCTGAAAATCATCATCTTGGTATTGTCGACGTTCTCCGTGAGTCTCCACTTGTCACAATACTCGGTCAGAGTGCTGATCGCTTTTTTCATGTTTTGTTCGTCATCACACAATATAACAATATCGTCGGCGTATATTAACACTGATATTTTCAGGTGCCCGCCGAGCAGCTGATCATCAAATCTCAAATAGGGACAACCGTTCTCAGTGATTTTTTCATCTAGATCTCTGACGTACAATACAAAAGTAAGGGTGATAAAATTTCTCCTTGTAATATCCCCGTGGAGCTGGCGAATGTGTTTGATATGCTTCCATTTAGCCTTACGCAAGCTTTCGCATTTTTGTATATGGAACGGATGACTTTTAATATTTTTGTTTTTATATTAGCATGGATGAGTTTATGCCAAAGCCCTTTTCTGCAGACCGCATCGAATGCTTTCTTGAAGTCTACAAAAAGACAGAATAGTTTTCGTTTTTTTCTTTTGAATATTTCAATGAAGTTTTTCATAACAAATATATGATCCGTGGTCGAATATCCCTGCCGGAATCCTGCTTGGGATTCTCCTATCAGCTGTAATTCTTCAGCATATTGCATCAGCCGGTTGTTGATTATCGCAGTGAAAAGTTTTCCGATACAGCTGAGTAGTGCTACCCCTCGGTAATTACTCGTTTCGTTTATGATACCTTTGTTTTTATATATCGGTATTATTAGTCCGGTAGCCCAACATGAGGAAAACTCTCCCTTATGCAGCATCCTATTGAAGAGTCCTACATATAACGGACAGAATATATCAGCTGTACATTATATGAATTCGTTAAGTACCCCGTCTATGCCTGCTGCCTTATTGTTTTTCAGCTTATGTATGCATGTTATGACTTCTTCCGCGGTTCTCCTGTCCAAAATATTATCAGGGCTATCCACCTCATCGTCATCTTCTTCCAGATAAAAATTACTGTCGTTCGAATCAGTCGTTTGGCCTGCCAAAAGGTTTTTGAAATGATCGTAAAAGTCATTCAGCGTAATTTTTCCTTTATCATCTATTCTTGAGTTTCGCAATATTTTCCTGTAGTCTTTTGGATCAACCTTTTTGGCTGCTCTCAACTGTGCTATGAGTTTGATAGATCTGGTCTCCTTAACTCTTGCTATCTCTTTTTTGTACTTTGTGCTCGCCAGTTTCAGTTGTTCAAGAGATTCAGTTGTTTTAGTTCTATTATGCTTCTTTTTAACATTATGGTACAGCTTTCTGAAGTCTAGGCATTTATCATCGTAACCGTACATATACCCCGTTGCTCTTCTTTATGTGTCTCTTGAACTGACCAGCTGAAAAAGTATTCCTGGCTGGTGCGACCAATAGGTTTGTGATTAAGTTGGTTATGTCATCAAGGGTCAAATTTGCCATATTGCTTGTTAGTCTATTCACTGAATCCACACATACGTTTTGTCTGTATATCTCTGCTTTATTAGCAACCCATTTTACTGGTTTATGCTGTTCATGAGTATCGACTTCACAATGGTCGAGGAATTTGGAATGAGTCAGCGTATTATAAGTCAGTGTGACAGTAACACCGCAGTGAACGTCTGACGTCATTGGGTCAAAGTCAATACCTTAAATCCGTTCACCATACCAATTACGTCCGAACTTCCAATTACATAGTCTACTGTAGTGGTGAATATGGTCGTGGCTCTGCCTATGCCTTGATCGTCACCCATCCGTCTATTGAATATAATAAATCTGTTATTCTTACAGACTTCAATCAGTTTTTCGCCGTATGAGTTCCTGTCAACATGCTTATCCTGGTTAGACATTTCGGCATTGAACCCATTACATCTTAGTAACTCCTTGAGGTCCACCTGAGTTTGGTCATCAGGGGTGTCATCATCAGGGCTGACATCATTGATGTCGCTCATAACGCCTGTATGAGCATTGAAGTCACCACATACTATATGAGTACAGTCAATATTTGTTAGTAGGAATTCGTCCAATTCGTTGAAATGGATTGCTTGACCGTACCGTGAATGACTTGGTGGAATATATACACATATGATGCATGTTTTGTGTTCATTTCCCTCGTCTCGATTACATGAATATACTGACATTAAAGTCTCATAATTATCATGACACTGGTTCCATATCATTTGGTCTGATTTTCTAGTCGCAATCAACA
The DNA here is from genome assembly GCA_916048095.2 of Sacculina carcini. NCBI lineage: Eukaryota > Metazoa > Arthropoda > Thecostraca > Sacculinidae > Sacculina > Sacculina carcini. Next base: position 8,203,300 of record OU696573.1, read on the forward strand.
TTCCTCCATATTTATATCTAGTTATTGTGTGTCTATTTCTATAAAATATATCAAAGCCCATACCAATCATATCCTCCCTCACATTTTTCATGTCGACGTCATCACACTTTGTTTCTGTTAAGCATAGAATATCTTAGGTATCTATAGCCTGAACAAACTCTTTTGTTTTTAGTTTTGACTTTAGGCCACAAACGTTAATGCAATAAAGTCTTAGACTCATGCGTTCCTTGTTCTTGCCGTAGTCGTTTGATCGTCCGGCGCCGGTGTGTCCCTATTGTTCACTGTGGTTTCTGGTCGACCGGAGCTCTTCTAGTGTGACATCCACTCTATGCAGGTCAGCGGGGCCGTCCACTATCACTGTCTTTGTACCATACCACGAGGCGCCCGTCCCTGCTGGAAACGTTCTGAACCTCCGTCTTCGCCTCAATGATTTTTTCATTGTCACTCGTGTTCTAGCGAGTTCCTCGTTAACATATACTCTTCTTCCTTTGTTTTTGAGCTCTCGTTTCCTCTTCAGGACTTGAAGGCGCTTCTTGGCTCGGCAGAATTTCACGATGACAGGCCTGTTGCTGCTTTTGCCGACCCCAAATTTTTTCCCGTCCTATATGTGCAGAATATATCTTGAGGCGTCAGCTCAACACCCATATCGCTCGCCAATTCGATCACTTTCCTCTTCAGCTGTTCCTCGTTCTCGCTCTCACTCTCGTCTAGTCCAATTATTCGGATGTCGTCTCTTCTGGCCATTTGCTCAATTTTGTCGTTCTGGTGTTCGAAGTGCGACTGCCACATTTTTGCCTCTTCGAAGCCTTTCTTATCGCCTGCATCAGAGGCTTGACGGCCTCCGGCACGGCGGTGGTTACAGCCACCGTGATTACTTGCGTAATCGCAGGTAGAATGGTGGCTATCACATCCTTTGCTGTCTTCGACAAACCCTTGCTGCTCTCCAGTTTGCCTTCATTAGCTTCATTCATGACACATTTCACTGAGTTTAACACTAGCTCGTCGAGGCTTGGTTGGTCACTCATATTGACACTTCACGTTAAGGTAAACACAAGGTCAGGAGCACAATCTTACACAACCGCACGCAACCGCAACACAAACCAAAGTGTGTGTGTTTGTGTGTGTGTGTGTGTGTGTGTATGTGTGTGTGTGTGTGTGTGTGTGTGTGTGTGTGTGTGTGTGTGTGTGTGTGTGTGTGTGTGTGTGTGTGTGTGTGTGTGTGTGTGTGTGTGTGTGCTGTGAGCGCTGGTGAGCAGTGCTGATTCCATTTCACCTTATTACATTTCTATTGTGCTTTCAATTTCTGATATGATTGCTCTTCTCTCTGTGTCTTTTGATGATCAAGTTGCATGACGATTGCAGGTGTGCAACTTACAGCGTTAGCGCTAATACCAGTTGACGTTGTTCATTGATTTTAATAGTAATATCAATTATAAAGCCGTTAATTTTGAGTATAATTAAACTAAATCAGAGCTGGCTTCTGAAAAATATATCCTGTAATTCGGCTATTGTCTGATTCAGTGGCGGCGCCAGGATTTTTCCGGTGGGGGGCTGAAAGAAAAGGGGAGGCTAGATAAAAGCATTCAGGGGCACAAGCTGAGTGCACTGAGTTTACACAAGAATGTATTAAATAATATATACAGTAAATATTAACCACCCATATATAAATATGAAATATGAAAGAGTCAATATATGCATTGCACACACACCCACCCACACACACACGCAGATACACACACACATACACACACAAACTGTGTGTGTACGCCTGCACATTAAGTCAAATACATTATCATACACAACATCACATATTTCAGGACACGAACACACACACACACACCCAGACACACACACACACACACACACATACACATATAGCATTTCTTTAAGTGGCACAAGTGTGTTTAACACTACACTGACACACACACACACACACACACACACACACACACACACACACACACACACACACAAGCATACACATGATCATGTCACACTGCGTAGATGAGCCAATGTCCGGCGCGTGTTCGCGTCTCGCGTGTATGAATCAACCATACACTCACACTCACACTCACACACAACATCGGAAATGCTCGCACTAAACCAATTATAGCGGCAAAAAGTCACGCCTGCACATGTGTGTGTGTTTGTGTGTGCGTATGTGTGTATGTTAATTTATTGACTCGTGTCGATTTGATGTTCAGCTGACATCCGGTCAATTTTCTTGCATACACACACACAAACACAGACACACACAGACACATAAAAACAAAACACACACACACACACACACATAAAAAACACTCACGCACAAACACAGACCCATAAAAAAACACACACACAGACAAACATACAGCCAGACAGACGTTCATGTAGACATACCCCTCATAACCAGACAATGAGACGCACTTTGCTATGGTTTTGTTTATTTTTCGCAAATACATCCAGTTTTTTCACCATAAACATGAAAGCACACGCAGACACAGACACACGCAGATATATGTGCGTACATACTATTGCTGACAACTTGTTATGGTGCCTGTGTTCGACTTGTTTCTCAAAAGCATAAACACTGAAATACGTACATTTTATGGTTCCGCTTTGACAGTTTGTTTAGGGATAATAAAATCACGATGAAATAAAAATGTCCTGAGCAGAACTGAGTTGTGACAGAGAGACTAAACAAGTCACGACTGGTCAATCCACTGATAATTATGTTATTTACACTTTTAATGTTCACTCATAATTTACACACCAAATTGACGGCGCCAAGGGGGGTTTGGAGGAGCTGAAGCACCCCTCTTCAAATGTGCCAAGGTTTTCCTGGAAAGTTTTCCTCCTCAAAGTTTTCCTGGAAATACTCATTGTACGAGGATATAATCGCCTCGCCGACGCATGTACCGGTAAAATGAGCCAGTTGTGAGAAACGAGCTAGTTGCGAAGTATTTGCGTGCGGACAGGTTTGATGAAATCGTGAAGTATAATCAATGCTTCAGATGATATCAATCTGGATGCATCACATAGCTATGCTAAATTGAGGTCTCTACGAACAATTATCAACGCAAGCTTCTTCAGGTTTGGTTCACCAACGGCCCTTGAAACGTTGCAGTTGATAAATCTATGATCGTGTATAATGAACATCATCCTGCAAGACAGTTCAGGCTTGGGCAGCCCTAGTTGGGCTGCAACCGATCTCTGTGGCTACGCTTGTCAATTGGATTCTATCAAAAGCGCCAATTAATCGTGGAATAATTAACAAATGACAATAAATACATCATTATTAAAGATGCATCATGCCATGCCAAGTTTCATTACCGATTATTGTTTTAGTAACATTGCTGTGGCACCAAATGCCGTTTGTCTCCTACACACATCGCTGTAAATTTGTTTAGGAAGCGTGTTTTATGTTTAGGAGACTATTTTTGAGAATATACCGTAAATGCTCTTTTTATCCGACATGCCGGATTATTTTTCGAACCCTTGCGTATGGTGCCGGATTATTAGAGCCTGTCGGATTATTTTTGGTCACTCCGCACGGTAGGATTGCGCAAAAACTGCAACACAAAACATAGTGCACTGTTAACAGGGACGAGGACACATATGAAGACGATGATTTCTGCTTTGATTAATGAGTGCCGGTTTATAAGATTATTGCTGAATAAACTGTTGCTGAACTATAACTGAATCGTGGTTGCAGTTTCAATAAGCCTTTCCAGGAAGTGCCGGATTATTAGAGCCTGCCGGATTCTTTTTAAGCCCATACCTGAGGGTGTCGGATTATTAGAGTCTGACGGATTATTAGAGCCTGTCGGATAAATATAACATTTACGGTATGTTCAATTCATGCAAATAGTAATTTTATATTTTTGTCGGCTTATATGGGTTGAGTAGGGTTAGGTAGCCTAGCGTAGGGTAGGGTACCTTGCAGTAGTAAGGTACCCTACTCAACCCTAGCGATGAGGTAGGGTTAGATGAAATAGGATAAGATAAGATAATATAGAATAAGCCAGTATAAGACAGGATAGTAGGATTCATCGTAGGAGATCAAGTAAACAACTACTCAAGACCTCTTACATCGAGTCAATGCCACAAGGCAGTACTGCCCAGTTGCGAGCGATTGAAAAACACGCCCTGCTGCGTCAATATTGCTGGCATAATGTCTACAAATGCGCCGTTCACGTGGACACAATGTGGAAACGCCTTCATGTCGGGTTGACTGTCGTAAATTGTCGATGCGTGCGGTATATGCTTGCAAGCGTCCGGCTGCATGCAAATGTGTGTGTGTGTGTGTCGACGTGTGTGTGTGTTCTTACGTACCGAGGTTGACATGGAAACGCCCGCGACTGATGTCGACAAATGTGGTGGAAACGCACCCGCACACACACACACACACACACACACACACACACACACACACATACAAACACAGACACATGCACGTATGCACACACGGGTGCACGTGTACATCTGCTATGCCGGTGGGATGGAATTCGGATCGGACGAAAAAGTCGATCCAATTTCAATGTGGCCAATTTGAATGCTGAACTCGACAACGACTTGGGCTCTCTACCTGCCTTGCCTCTTCCTGGTCTACCCCCGGCTCATACTGGCCAATACCGCTGGTCGAGTATAATTCCACGCAACAGAGGCGTATTCACTACAAACACTGTGATTTTATCGAGTGAAATTCGGTTATACATACAGAACAGTATAAGCATACAGACCAGAGAAACCGTGAATGAGTTGAATATATTACACGTGAACAAATTATTACACATATTATTACACGTGAATGAGTTGAATATATTGCAAAGACGAACACGATGCAAATATCTCCACTGCCCAAATACAACTTCCGACCACACGCCAACTGGACTCCTACACCTGAAAAACAATTTGACAGGCGATGTCGAATTTGCTGTTCGGTGATTGTTCGGTGATGTGATTACTTGTGCCGGCGAGCGCATATTTGCATTCGTTGTTGGGCAATTTACGCGTTTGATTGCTGAGCTTTTTTGTCGCCCACCAATCACAGACATTGGGCAAAATATGAAAGCAATGCGGATATCACAATGAACATGCAGATTAGGCCAAATGGCTTGTGTCGTCGGTGAGTGCACTTTCGTTCGATGTCAACAAGAAGCACATGCTAAAACGGGCAATCAATTGCAGTGACTCCGAGGCATTGTACTCTCATAAGCTGAGCCTCTACCTACCTGGAACCACAGTCAAGAACAATCAGTCTTACACATCTGGTGATCTTAATTTATTAGCAGAGATAAATGAGCAGAAATAGTTTCGTTACAATGATTTAAAACGTTCTTTATGAATGAGTATGTGGGTGCATGGGCGTAGATGTGTCGAAGCTCAGTTAGAAGGCAAGTTGGTTCAGTTGGTCAATTGCATGGAGCCCTCAACTATTTTCGGGCTATTCAATAACAACACACACCTCAACGAAAAACATAATTTTCACACATTTATACTTTTTACATTTTTCGTTTGTAATATTTATTTGCTATGCTGATTTGATGATAATATGCCCAGTGAACTGAACTCAACATAATATCGGGGGTCATAATTGCCTATTCATACCCCCAGCGAAGTTGTCGGGGGTATATATACCACCATTCCACCAGGATCTACGACCATGTGTGGGTGAGTAAAACATAGTTCATGTTTTGAGCAGTTTTATATTATTATCGAAAAACTGTATTAGCTGATATGAATGCATATGCAACGATAATCATTTAGCAATCGTTCGTATTCATAATCTATCGTTCAAATTAACTCGACTGAAATAAGACAAATATATCAGAGTTGGTAACGTACAATTGACCTTCCCAGACAGTTGACTCTCTAGCAAATACACACCAAATAATCGGGATAAATATGGAATAATTTGTTCAAATCTAGATCTGATTGAATTACGTGAGGATACTGAACAAACTACCTTGAACTTGAGATGAAAGGTGCACTTTAACTCTTGATCATACACTTTAGTACGAACAGCACGTTTGCACAGCGGCATGTCATGAGGAAAAATGGACATGACTCAAACTAGTCAAATCATATCTCTAGGTGCTTATAGGTACGAGGGTGACTCATGTTGGAATGAGTGAGGCGAGTAGCAAGTTGAGGGACTTGATGCCGTATTTCAATTTGACTGCTGGTTGACGCTAATACATAGATGTAGTTCTGTTTGTGTTGGCTTTGTTTGTGTTGCAGTAGATAAGTTCACAATTTGACAAGCGAACTGAACGAAAAATGGTACTGAAATACTACAGAGCCTTTAAATAAACTGTAAATTATATTAATTAATAACTTTAAGCAGATTTTTACGAGCAGACACTGTCGAAAACCAACAATAACTTACAGCTGGTTAACACAACACGCATCATAAGCTGGTTGCTATTTTCAGCTCGAATGTTATTTCAATGCTCGAGGCGCGAAAATCAACATGCAAAAACACTGACTAAACCGAATATTTATTGACAAAACCAATAAACAACTAAAGTGCATGTCACTCACTCACGCACACACACACAGTGGGTAAATATATAAAAGTTATGTATATACGATACACGGAGAAGGAGAATTGAATTAGCAGCATATAGCTAGGCGTTCGAACATTGATAACCAGATCTTAATTTCAGAAAACATTTACTTGTTATTTCATGACGAATAAACTATCTATTGCTGCAAGATTACTTATCCAAGGTATAGCACACAAAGACACACACACACACACACACACACACACACACACACACACACACACACACAAGACAGCAGACACACATAAACACAGAGAATGTTATATAAGCATATGGCTCAAATCGAATAAGAGGTCAAGTAAAAGTTGAACGCTTTATATGCGCTAATTAACATGCAGTTACCACAACACTAACTGGGTTACAATCGACCGAGGGATACTAGCAACGCCAATGCGCAACCGGAAGGATGCAACAATTGAGCGCGCGGATCAACCGATGAACAACTTTGTGAGCAGTTTCCGATCATGCAACACCTCAAGTAGCTCCTGGAACTCCGACGACCAAGCGATCACTTCATTGATGAAGCAGGAAGTAAGTCTTCGTTTGACACGTCTCAAATGATCATGCTCTTCTCCAGAATAGTATCAGGTAGATGACCACACAACTACTCCCGTAAATCCTTGCACAACTGATGGCCGATCACTGCTAACCGACAAGGAAAACAATTGACCGAATCTTGTTGTCAAACCGCTTAAACAATCGCGTGGTAATCTCCTCAAACCAATTCTCGGCATACAGAACAGTCTCTCAAAACTGATCCTAGTAAAATTCCAAACCCAAAGACCAATTTGAAAGCCAACGACACGTTGTCGCTGGTTCGACCGACATTGCTCAAAACAAAAACCAAACTAGGAGAACACAATGTACAAGAAACCCGAGACAAAAAAAAAACCAAAAACTAAATCAATATTGGACAATCAAATTTCACCGCAAAGCAAGAACGATTAAAAATCCCAAACCCATTGAACAAACGACCAATCCAACCCGAAACCAAACACATCCACTTAATGCCGCCGCTTCAAAAGTAAAATAGTTCCCTCACAAAACACATTACTTGATTACATAACCACATCACGAATTCGAAATTACCCAGACAATGGGGCTTCAAGACAATACACCACTTACTCCGGTGACAGAGCCAACGAATTGAATCAACGACTCCGTTCCAGACAAGCGAGTGGCGTCAGCACATGAGGCTAGTGCGCCGTCTCTCAACAACCGCACAGTTCAACTTCACAAGCGACACCTCAACTAGGCAAGTTTCAACGTCAATCCAGTTTTACAACCGACAACACCTCACAACCGAGCGCCTCCGGGCAGGAAAAATCCTCCAAGTATTACCGCTTCAATATGAAAACTTGAAGAACCACCACTTGAAAAACCGACTACACAAAACGGAGAGGTCATTAAGGGGCACTAGATTTGAAAAACGGGATGAGTCCAGCATCAAACAGTCACCGACCACCACTAAGCCACAGACTGACTGGACAGATGTCGGGATTAATTGAGCTCGCGCACAGACTGTTGTTTGTCGATTGTGCAAGATTTTCACTTGCACATCCACCAGTCCGCAACCACCTCCAGAAGAGGAAACAACAATCACCTCCGACACCAACACACTTGTCGAGCGAACAAGAATAAGAACATGAGTAGAGAGACAACAGAAGAAGGAGAAGAGAAGATAGTATTATATCGATGCGCCTTGATAATTACTCAGCTATGCACTACACCAATTAGCAATATAACGATACATTACACAGTACGTTTTAGCAGATTAACTCAGCAGATTGGCTCATTGTCTCAATGCTCGGCGCATTGATGGTTGAGAGCACCACTGGCAATTGATATCAGTGGTTGATACGAATGATCACACAATTATCACGCATTTAAACGTGCGCTCAATATACGCACAGAAGAGCCACTAAAATGACACGATTCGGTCGCAAGTACAATTCGCATCGACCTGTTTACTTTTGAAAACGGCCATCGTGCCTGGCCATATTTTTCTTGGGTAGCAAATGCCACCAACGCTAATTCCCTACCCTAATTGTAGACAAATGTTTTTTATCGGGAAAAGAAACAAATTATCAATCCACCCACGAACAAATACACACACACACACACACACACACACACACACACACGGACAGACCTAGAAAGACTGAAATACACGGACATACATACATAATGAATCAATGCCGAAATACAATATGTACAAGCACTAGAAAACAACAACAACACACAAAACATATCAACATGCATAATATACCAACATATTAACACCACAAAAACAGAAAACACAAACACACACACACATGACCTCGAAAAATCAACAATTCACACACACGCACACATTATGCACGCACATTGTATCAAAACAGCCAAACATAAAACAAACGACGAAACAGCGCCACCCAGCCGAGTACACCTGGACTGGTAAAAGCGCCGGCGACGACTCATGCGTCCACGACGCTGCCGGTCGCCGCCGTCGCCGGCTCGACGGTCATGCCGCGTCCGATCGGCATCAGCTGCTGCGGCGGCTGAGGTGCGGCAAACACGCCGGCGGCACCGTCGCCGCCAGCGTCGGGCGCGCGCTGCTGACTAGAATGTTGCTGCTGCGAGCGCTTCTTGCCACCGTTCTGACATCACATGACACACACACACACACACACACACACACACAAACAATATTTTTTACATATGCGCTGCGATTGCTTAGTGTTGAACAATGTATTCACATTGAGGAAGGGTGCACTCACTCTACCTTGTGTTTGTGCGGCGAACTGTCGTGTCGGGCGTTGACAACACCGGCCGGCGTCATTGCCGCACCACCGACGTGCCGTCCAACGGCCGGCATCACACGCGCCAAGTGGCCGCGTCCAATACCACCGCCGCCATGTCCACCGCCGTACGTCGACAGCACGCCGACCGGCCGGCGAGCGACGCCGGCCGTGCCTGCCGAGCCCGGCGACACGTTGGCCGCCCACGAGCCGACCACCACGCCGCCCACCTCCAGACGTCCACCGGCGCCGCGCTGCAGCACACCGCCGCGTGCCCTGCCCCCGGCGGGGTGGTGCGCGTGCGACATCGGCGGCGGCAGTGTGGGCGGCAACGGCGGCGGCAGAGTGGGAGCCAGCGAGGCTCCGAGCCGCGGCCGTGCGTACTGCACACTGCCGGAAACTCCGTCCAGAACGGCCTGGCGCACCAGGTCCAGCTGGTTGGCCATGTGCACCTGATTGTTGCATAGCTCCAGAGCGTTGCGACAACGTGCCGCCTTCAGCAAATAGCTGCATGCAAGCACACACACACACACACATACACACACACACACACACATACACACACGAATTCGTACAGATGATGGGGGAAAACTGAGACACACCGACATGTCCAGTTGATATCTCAAATTCTCTCTACCTTCTTTTGTCCATCCCTCCCACATTGACACATCTAGACATCTAACAGAATCACTGACGGAGTCGCGCGTGTTATTGATATCGATTGACAAAGCGCAGGATTTAGCTAATTGAAATCTACTAAGTCAATCAAAACCCACTCGAAACGAAGGGAACTCAAGAAGCCACATCCAGACAAAAGTAATGTTAGTTGCTGGCAAACTGCCACAATAAGAAAGAACGAAACCAGGCGAAACAAAGCCAAAACATGACCACACGTAAAATTCCATTCACATTAAAAACACAATTACATACAAATATGACGGATTAAATTAAATCCAATCGGACATAAATACGCCTGCAATTCGAACCATTCCCCTATGCGCATCCACACAGTTCCCCCTCGGCCACACCTGTGAAACAACTTGCCGTCGAAGTACAGCCAGGGACAGCAGGCGGTCCACGACACCGGCGAGCCGCACGCATCGTTGACAAATAACACGTGCTCGACGCCCTGCATAAACAAGCTGGCCAGCTGCACGCCGCGGGCCGTCACCGTCGGCAGTTGCAGCTGCTGCAGCTGTTGGTCGTCGCCGCGCTTGTCGCACAGCGCCTGCGCGATGAACGCGTCCAGCTCGGGCTTACAGAGAATGGCCGCCGTCGTCGACACGCCTCCGCCGCGGCAAGGTGCCTTGGCGTAGCCGTGGCCGTTGGTGAAGGAGCAGTTGGCGTTGGAGGTGATCGAGGAGGACGAGGAGGAGGATGCGTCACCGTACAATTCGCGTGTCATCATGTACCTGCACAGCACGAGCACACTTTGTGGATCTGTTGCTACCAAGCGTGCTCCATCAGAGCGCAGGACAGCGGTGAGGAGCCGGAGCAGATTGGTAGTCGGGAATTTTCCGGAAATTTTCCATTTTAACTTAGCTGAACCCATGCACAGGAGGAAGAGGTAGATGCCTGAGGAAATACTTAGAGGTATTACCACTTAGTAATACCTTTGAGGTAGGAGGTAATACCGAGGTAATACCTTTGAGGTATTACCTCTAAGTGGCAATACCTGATATCAGTACACACAGCAGTGGAATAAAACTATTACTCACAAATAAAATTGATTTTCCTTATAGAATCGTGTTTGTAACGGGAAAACAGGGCGGGCGCTGATATTGATATCAAACACTCCATCACATGGCAAGCCCACTCAGTGCTACCATATTGGACATCCCGTGCGCCCGTTGATGCTTGCGACATTTGAGCTTACGAAAACAATCACACTAAACCGGTCGTTCTAAATCAGTGAGGAATGGAAGAGTTGTCAAGTGGGAAGCTAAAGCTCGGACAGAAGGACAAATGTGTGTTTTTATCAATTCAAATTCGTTTAATTTTATATATAATGGCCTCTTGACATTTACTTTGATGTAACACCTGAATTTATTGAATGTATGAGCGCTGTTGTAGGAAATGATTCATGTAGTGGGAGATGGTTCATTAAGAAGTGGTGAATCAGAGAAAAAGGTTAAGAACCACAGCTCTAAACAATCATTTGGACGCTGCCGATCACTGATGAAGCGGAGTCGAGAAAAAACAGTTGGATGGAGCTAAGTCAAATAGTAAGGCCTGTGGGCATGAGGAAATACCGCCCTGAGATGGTGCAAATGAATCAAGTTGGCTCACGTGGAACAAAATAATCGAGCACTGAATATAACAACAACGAACTGAGAAAAATACTATTCCAATATGTCCACTTTAATGTGTTCCAATGTTTTGAATATAGAACCAGTGTAGGACAGAATTGGTGATATCCATAAGTCGGCCATGATTGAGTCTCGGAACCAATGGAGAGATGCCACTTACCTGAGTACACAGGCGAGCACGATGAGATGCTGGGGAACATGCACTGTGTTGGTCATGAGAGCAGTGTCGCAGTGCATACAAGATAGAAACACACGCATGCGCCGCTTTTTCTCGTCCTCGGTAGTACTGCACATGCACACGCACCCAGTAAAATCACAACATCCGCAGAAATCAACACAGAGGCACAACTTGGGTGTTTTGTAGTGGGAGGAAATCAAGCAGTCTCTACGTGTGTGTATGCTCTTTATGGGCAAACACGTTCAAACTCGATCAGATCCAATCAAGTGTTTACCATCATCACTCGCACTTACAGGAATAAAACCGACACGATTATTGGCAATGATAGTTAATTATTTTCCATGAACTAGAGAAAACCGGCACTGAAAAATAGGGAAAAATCCCGCAATTATTTATCAGTGATATACCAGCTTGGCAACTTTACTACTTCGCAAACCATCGCACACAAATAACAGCTCCTTCAGTAAAATGCCGCTACGTGCCCGTGGCATGAAACAAATTCTGATAGTTAGGACAAATGCAATTAGGTAAAAGAGCATTTGAATAACAATTATTCCAGCAACAAGTTTATTTTAATGAATGCAATCTGAATGTACGAATGTGTGTATGTGCCTGAATGTCGAAAACTGACCCGAACCAAAGTCGCTGCACGGTGGGAACTCCCCAACCCAGGGGCTCGGCTGTAACCAAATCTGGCTGTGTGTACGGATTAGATCGACTGTACACCCACTCGCGGATCTAGCACCCGGTAACCGCATACACACACACAGACACACACACACACATATATATATATATATATATATATATATATATATATATATATATATATATATTTATGTAGAAAATATTCACATTAATTCTACCAACTGTCCGACGATGGATACCGGTAGCTCCGAAACGGCACAAAGCATAGGCCAGCTATTGAAAACCACTAGTGACCAAAAACCTATACAAGGGTGACCAACCTATATGCTTGGTTACCTAACCCATATGTATGTACGAGTACTCGTATATATGTGTGTGTGTGTATGTGAACTGGCTGCTGGCCTTGTATAGTGCGATCTATATGACCTGTTATAAAAGGACTGCCACAAGGAACAAAGAGAACTGTACGCGGCACATGAGTGCGCATGATAGACGGCAGATGAACGACCCCTGGTGCAGAGTAGAAAGGTCACGCGTATCATGAGGCGATACTAAAACGTCCCTAGGCGATCCACGTACGAAACAATATAATCTGCAGAATGTTAAATGAGCGTTGAGGACGAAGCGGTTTGCACCGCCTGTAAAATGCGCCACACAAGTCCCTAGCGAATAAGTGTGAATGTGTATACGTGTGTGTGTGTGTGTGTGTGTGTGTGTGTGTGTGCGCTTCATACTCGGAATGAATCAGACTGGCAGGCCACCAAGTACACATGTAGTAAATTCCTCAGCGCATTTCTCTCATGACAAACACACACACACACACACACATCTGCTGTACTGGCCAACACACTCGTGATGAACTCACATGTACAGCCCAATGCAACGAGACAAAAATAAATCGACCGCTCAATGTGAAACCACCTCCGTGTGTGTGTGTGTGTGTTAGCACATTCCAAGGGAAATGGCAAACGGCCGAGTGAAGAAAAAACGGTGACACGTCAGGCCCCTGTGCCTGTACTCCAGGTGATATTCAGATGAAACTATAGAAGACATAAACAATAGGAAACATCTCAACAGACAAATAGGTCACAAACTTCTTCACACTATGAACCTCACAGATATAAACCTTAATGAACAGAATATGAAAATCAATTAAATTAAAACACCCACCTAGCAATTTGACTTACTACTTAAAAATACAACTAATCCATCAACGTTTCAATACAACCTTGTACTCCTTGTACTCAAGTAACTCCTTACATATTTAAGCTTCACATCCAGAGAAAATTCCCCTGAATGGGTACCTCTGCTATGTAGGTCACTGAACACATACATACACAAGGTATACCGAATAACATCATCTCCATAAAACAATGTAGGCAAAATGATGTGGAGCATTTGAAAGTGAACGCCTATCACTCGTACACAGTTGCCGAACTACAAACAATTGCCAACTGCAAAACACACCTCAATCCTGAATGAATACAACCATTTCCACTGAGGGATCCAGCACGGGGGTGGCTGATGGGGCTGAACCCCCAAAAATTTCCATCAACTCTTCATAACCAAGATATTCACTAAAATGGGCCAAGAAGAATATCTCTCTGTATAATTGGTAGATATAAGCATTATCGTTGCATAATGATGCATGCACATCACTGATTGCCCCATAAATTCAGCCACCCAAAACAATTTAATTCAGCCCCTCCCAAAATTGCACTCTGGAAACGCCACTGACAATTTCGATGATGAAAAAGTGGCAAGGCGACACTAATAATTAGAATGACCTTTTGTTGCAAATACAACTTTTTATCATAGAATCTGTTCATAATAAGGAGCCAAAAATTAATATTTCATTGATCTGAAATAAGTATTAAATAAATTATAAATGCAACTTTTTGTTTTAGCGCAACTTTTTCATTTTTAAGATCAACTATTTAGATTTAGGACAATTTCGAACTTTTAGAACAATTATTTCACACTATCCAGAACAATTGTTAGTTGTAAAGTTGTACAATGCAGCAAATGTTCATGTATTGTCAACATAAACTCGATAAACATGTATCTGCAAGGTGGGTGAATATTGTGTACGTGTGTGGTGCTAGACATCCTGCGTGTGTATAGCACCACATACGGACACACACATGTATAGACACAATACAGACAGAATATATAATATAGACATACATCTCTGATATAGACACGTGCATTTGTGCAATAGAAATAAACATTAATTTTTATACTTTTCGAGCAATCTTAGAGCAACTAGTTAGATCAACAGTACTACAGTACAGTAACAGTACTACAGTACAGTAACAGTACTACAGTACAGTAACAGTACTACAGTACAGTAACAGTCAATATAATTACCGCATAATCAGATGATATTTTATCTGCAAAATCTATTTAGACCTTGACACATTTAAGAAATTAGCATCAAGTGATAATTTCAAATTATACTGTGTATTTAAATGTCACTACCAGGCATCAGTGCGACAGACTTGACAGACTAGACAGGCATGTGAAACACACAATCTTAACGCAACCGCGATTGCTCAATATACATTAAGTAGAAACAAAAACGTGAAACTCACAAAGTGTAATGTTAATGAGTGATTTCAGTGTTTAAATTTTATTACCCTATTATTTAAAATTGACGATATTTAGCGAAGCATTGAGCTCAACTTATTAGCGCAACTATTTGCGATTTTTAGCGCTTCCAAATCGCCAGGGAGGTGACAGTTGAAGTTCATGAAGCATGCAATCCTAGCACAACCGCGAATGTTCAAAACGTATTGTAGTAATAGTTATCCAATGTAAAAAGTACAAATTTTCCTCACAAAAAGTGTTGACCATAATTAAGTGATTTTCACTAACCTTTTACGGGCTTTAGTGAAATTTTTGCACATTTTCAAGTGCAACTCTTTAGCGCAACTTTTAGGATTTTTTTAGCGCAACTTTTCTTAATTTTTAGCGCACCGCAGGGTCACCCTACTAATAATAGAATAACAAGCGGACATTGGAGCAAATGCTCAAAGGACAACACCTGACCACATGCACGACATCAACACCACTTGAAACCACAAAACACAAGCTCCGCAACGAGATCCGAGACCTGACGCTAAATTCTCGTAAACTGACGACACTGTTCTGAGAAAATCTCACACTGACTGCACTGCTCGTTGACATGTTTGTCTCCACTTTCCTCTCCGTGCAGACAACTAGGGAAACACTAAGAAGAGCTAAGGAAACACCTTAGATAGTACGAAACATGGGCGCATATTAGTATCCAGGCTAGGGGAGGATGATGACCATCACGCTCATCACGACGTCAACCATTTTTGGTCAATTTAAATACAATACACATTGTTATGAAAAGAATGTCACGTATATGATCACAGAGAAGACATATCACCATAATTCATAGCCATTGTTATGCATAGACTAATCATAGACAAGTGTACGTATCAAGATACACTGTCTTGGAGTATAATTGCACTGCCATCTCACAGCCAAATGCTCCGGCATATATACCCTATCCCGCAAGATCTACGCCTATCGACTATAAGGAGCCAATAGTTAAATAGCGTGCGTTTTTCCTAGTGTACCTGAACATGAGGAATCTGGTGACGTTCTGTCTGCGGTAGATGTTGTTGCTGGTTGCTCAGGAACATGTGGTGGTGGACGTTGAAGAGCACGGCGTACACTCGTGCGCGCACTGGTCGGTAAAACAGCGCCCCGCAGGGCAGATCGCAGCGAGAAGTATCATCCTCCAGTGAAACAGGCACCTTCAACTCACCCTTAATATTCCGACCACACACACACACACACACACACACCAGACAACACGCACAACCATTGTCAATGCACACACTTTAATTGTGCCAAATTTCATGACTTAGCAAGTACTGGCAGATGATAACTCCAAAGCTATTTCATTTGCATTCAATATATTTGCGACAAAATCAAGTTCATCCTTTTCATTTCATGATTTTACTATGTACTCAATGCATACCGCTGCAAAAATCAAATAATAAGCAGAGCTGAAATGAACTGTACGCCTAGAATATGACGTACTGACGTATTGGTCTTGTGAATGGCATAATTGAAAAAAATCACACAGAAACAATAAACGACGGATGAAAATATTCCAGAAATGTCATTATACCGAGTGTAAAAGGCAAATACCGCAAACAAACAAATGATCAAATTATTCAATCAAATGATTTAAACGCACAGTAAAAGTAGAACATCCAGCCATTGAAATGATCTCCTGTGTACTGCCATACATTGACAATCAATCAATACGTCTAAATATTGATGGATAACCTAGATATTCCTACAACCAACAGCCTGAACACAAATTAAATCTAGGACACACGTATAAGGTATGCTGTGTCGATTCTTGCATAAAAATCAACTTGCATACACTGGCGATACATCAAACACATTGATGTGGCATACACACACACGCACACAGAGACCAGATGACATGGTCCTGAGCAGCAAAATTATGCAGACACATGGGCACACATTGGTGCACTTAGCGTACAAGCAGAAGCCCACACACAGCGTCACCGTGGGATGGCTGCACAGTGAGTCTATCTCGCTACCACAGCAACAGCCCACCGACATGAGTCAGCCCCGTAGCATTAACACGCTCAACCGATGACCCCAACTGGCCCCAGCAATGGTCTGTCGCCACTAAGTGGCATTACGGGACAGTGACACATGACCGCACCTATTACCATGTGGCGAAATACTGTGACAAGCAGTACGCATGCGCTCCAGCGTTGCAGTTGCCACATGATCAAACAATATCAGACAAACATTGCACTGCGCGACTATTTATCGCCAAATATACGTCGTTCCATTTCGCAGGGGAGCAAATTCTCACATCAAAGGAACAAGTGAGCAATTCGAACTGGACATGAGTTGTGAATAAGAAGAAATAATGTTACAATACCTGTCAATTGTTGCGAACAATCACTCCCGAACACGTGAAACCCCGATAGTCTGATAATCTGGGACTAAAAAATTTAGCGACCTATCACTGAACCATCGTGGTACTTTCATGCAGAACAAGAAACACCGCAGTACCTGAGGTGAAAACATGCGTTCCTTGAGCCAGAACAGCATTTCTGTTTTTTTGCATTAGGGGAAACCTAGCACGCTTGAAACATCCAATATTACTTGAGCCGTGCATCCGCCAAGGGATTATAGCCTATCGACAATTCACGACCCACCAAGAACAACCAAAACCGATTTGATGGCTATACATAATATAACCTTTGTAAGAGCGCAAACACCTGATAAATGATATGAAAACTGGAGAGCAGTTTTTGTCAGTGATGTCATCTAGTTCGATACAGCTCTATATATTAGATGAAGCCAGATAATAGAAAAAGTTCCCTGAGCACAGCTCCATGTAGTTTCCTGAGCACAGCTCCATGTAGTTCCCTGAGCATAGATCATCAACATCATCAGCGAGATTGGAAAAATCAGATGTGACACATTTGAAGCAATATTTGGGACCAATTGCGATTTGATCATTTTGGGGGTAAAATGATTTTGGCCTTAGGAGAGTTGGAATCACTATGTACAAGAAATTAGTGGATTATATAGTGGATTAGTGATATAACTATTAGAGCATTCGTTTGCGGTCATTTCAGTGTATGACTAGTTTTTCTACGTTAAAAATGAATGTGTGACACAATTTCTGCCAAAACCTTTCAAATCATGTTGCACAAAATATTTGCAATGTTTCAGAAAATTTGTCATGATTCACCATATGGACAGATTTTGGGGGCAATTTGCGATTGCTCGAAGAAATTGGGGCAATTGGTTACAGCTATCTCTTCCATAGCTCATATATGGGAGTATTAATCCACGAGCGCATTTTTCTCATATATATGGGCGTAAACTAACGTTAATAATTGTATCATTTTTATCTAATCAAATCCACTTTTTTACATTCCAATTGTTGCGCCGCACGTGAAATGATCTATTGTGGTGTATTGCTCGTATTATTCCAATTTGCTTAATATATGAAAATTTAACAGGTCCTAAGTTGATAGTTTTCGCTCAAACCGAAATGGCTGGACGCAAGTATGTTTTTTTCTAATAATTTCCTAAATATTGCGTCAAATTCCTGTTTGAATTCGGGTAATAGTTCCTGAAATATGTTGTTTGGCAATGGAGTGCATATATTTTCCTGTATTTAATTTTCTCCTACTTTTTCCATCAGCTAAAGTATTGCGCCCATTTAAATGGGCATCCATAGAGCTCTGCAAAATTCGAATGTATAAGTAATGTGCAGGGATAATTTTTGCTTCACTCTATAAGAGTATATTTAGAATATTTACAAATGCATTCATGGATAATGTTGCAGGAATCCAAAAAGTGAAGAGGCAGTGATTTATTTGTTTGAATTGTCTGAAGAATACGGTTCATGAGTGGAAGTTGAATTGGAGCTTCCAAACGATGGGGAAGAATCAGACGTCGACGACTTGAGTGAGGATGTGGTCGTTGTTGATCAAAATACGACTATTGGGAGCAAATATTCTCGCTCAGTCACCTCATGTGAGATTTTCAAACCGCAGCAGTCGAAAAGAGCCCTCCTCCTCATGTACGACATCAATTTTTGACATACGTGAACAGACTGTCTCTGAAAGAGCAACGGACGATACACCAACAAACAAAAAGAGGAAATGCTCGAAAATGCATTATGAGTGAGCCAAAATTAACTTAACCGCCCGTAGTAAAGACGAATCAGGCTTGAAATATACCCATACACCAAACATTGTGGCAAAATGGATTGACGAAGGGAAACCACCAATCGGCATCTTCAAGTTTTTTTGATGAAGATTTGATGCAAGTTCTGGAATGTGAAACAAATCGGTATCTTCAGATGAAGTTTGGCAAAGAGTTGAATGTGCCTATCGAAGAACTATACCAAGTACTTGGTATATTCCTTCTATCTGGTTACAGCCCAGTCCCGAACCGACGGCTCTACTGGGTCAAAAAAGCCGACACTTAAAGTACAGCGGTGACGCAATGTGGAATGGCAATGCATCGTTTCGAGGAAATCGTACGAAGCCTACATTTTGTTGACAACACGGAACCACACGTCAGCGACAAGACTTATAAGATAGGAAGTCTTCTTGAACATTTCAACAAGCTGTTCCTCCATGTGGCTCAACCCCTACAAATGACATGGGCCATTGACGAAGCCCTGTAACCATACTATGGACAGCACAGCATGAATCAGATCATCAGATGAAAGCCCATTTTATTTGGGTACAAATTCTGGTGTCTCTGTTCCCGTGAAGGACTCCTTATAAATTTCAGCCTTTACCAAGGAAAAAACTCAGGATTTGAAGAAGGCCGTTGTGGTCGGTGAATCTGTTGTACATCAACTAGCAAAAAGACTTGTGCCCGAGAGAAGTAGTGGATTCATCGATAATTTATTCACTACGCTGCCTCTTCTCCAGTCTTTTCAGAAGGATAACATCGGGCTAACAGGCACCATTCGGAAGGACAGAACCAAGAATGTTCTCGTTTCTGGAGAAAAGGAATCGAGAGGAGATGCCGAAATATTTGAAGACGGTGATAAAAAACTCTTTTCCTAACGAGTTTTTTCCTTGGTATAGGCTGAAATTCATAAGGAGTCCTTCGCAGGAACAGAGACACCAGAATTTGTACCCAAATAAAATGGGCTTTCATCTGATGATCTGATTCATGCTGTGCTGTCCATAGTATGGTTACATGGCTTCGTCAATGGCCCATGTCATTTGTAGGGGTTGAACCACATGGAGGAACATCTTGTTGAAATGTTCAAGAAGACTTCCTATCTTATAAGCTTTGTCGCTGACGTGTTGTTCCGTGTTGTCAACAAAATGTAGGCTTCGTACGATTTCCTCGAAACGATGCATTGCCATTCCACATTGCGTCACCGCTGTACTTTTTGTTTGCGTCTGGAATGAAATTCCTACCAACAAAGCCGACAACAGGACATTATCCATGGGAAAATGTAAACGTTGGTCGAAAACTGAAAAAGAAGTGGTGACAATTCCCCATCCAACCATGGTGAAAATGTACAATGAAGGAATGGGTGGAGTGGATTTGTTTGACCAGTTTAGAGGGAAATATAGGTCAGCATTGAGGAAGAGAGTTTTGTACTATCCCATTTTCCGTTTCCTCCTGAATGGATCTATCGTCAATGGGTGGATACTATACAGGAAAATTCACAATTAGATTTCCTGAGATAAATTGTCAATGGCTTGCTGAAACCGTGCGAAGAATTACGTAGGTTTAAGCCACTTACGTTATCCGATTGTGAGCGTTATGGGAGAACGGACCATTATGTTGAAATGTGTGAGACACAACGACGGTGCGGTGTTTACGGGAAAAATGTCAAGCCCAAATGCTCAAAAGATGATGTGGCGTTGCATATTCAGTGCTTTGCACAATATCACACAAAAAAATAATCGTATTGTTCATTTTACTATATGTTTGTGCCACCTATGGAACCTTGATTACATGTCATGCATTTTATGGATTACATTGTCATTATTTTTTAAAATCATTCATACTGGTTTCAATTTTGCATTTAATAAGAATAATTTATTGAATCCAAAATGATATGTGTAGTTTTACTAATTAAGGCAAGCACAGGCCGAAATTATAACATCTCTAAAACAGAAAATGTCAAGGCCTGCACGGAGCTCATTTAAATGGGCCCATATTTATCATTTGAAACTGACAAATTTCTGGAAAACGTGATATTGCTCGATTTTGAGACACAATCGATAAATTCTGAAAAAATGAACTAATTCGGGCAAGCGGAAATTGTTGTAAGTTCTCGAGGGTTAATGACACCACATCATTTTGAAAGTGGAGTGTTTTACGATCGGTGTGGGGATAATTGACGATCGGGGTAGCGATCGTCAATTGCCCCACACCGATCGTAATATGCCCCATCCCCGATTTCTGTTTACCCCTATAGCGATCGTCAATTGCCCTGTAGTATGCCACGTGCACCCACGTCATGCATTACTTCGCGGAACCCGCCAGGTGCCATAGTCGACTAGAATACCGCGGCGGCCATGCAAAAAACGTCACTTAGCTTCCATAGAGGCTGTCCTACACTCTAGAGGACGTGGTGTGAGCCCCCTCACAAAAAGAGGAGGGTCATTCCCATGAGCAGATGTCATGGGAGGGTCATGTAATAACTGATGAGAAGTGCCGCCAAAAGATTGCAGAGATGAACAAGTAAACAAGATGAACGCCATAAAACAAGACCTCGCAAGAAGAGGGTTTCTACTCACACTGAGAAGTCTAGGAAGGAAGAACCAAAGAAGGCAAAATGGAAAAATAGAAAGTTGAAAGGGGATGACTCGCACTTGGACTCAACAGTTGTCTCCAGTGTCGCAATGACAGAAGCAAATACATCCAGTGAGTTATCCCTGGAATATCTGCTGAGAGATGACATTGAACATATGCTATAACGGGAGAAAAACACTCATTTTTCGTAGTGTATTATGTACCAGCCCTAAGGCCAGGCTAAGTAAGCCAGCATTGTGATGTATTTCAGCACTATTTCATCTTTGTTTTTCGTTTGAACATATTTAGTTGATAATTTCTGTCTTTATCTATCATTTAGTATGCCAAATTAAACGAATAAATAAATAGAAGAATAAATAAATAGAATAAATTTACCCCACTGGGGTACATGACGATTGCACCGCAAAACTCGATCTCTATTAAAAAAACAAGATTTTCAAAAGCTTTCAATACGGGGATAGAAACACAATGTATCAACACACTGTGTGGTACTTAGTTTATTTTTAGTTTTTGTAGTTAGTTAGTTTGTTTGTTTTTCTATCGTAATTAGTACACACGCTGGTTAGATGTGGAATTAAAACGATATTCATTTGCCCCGAATGCCTATATGATCAATGTTTGCAAATTGAGCATCTTCAAAAGCGTATCAAATTATTTTTATAATGAAGCAGTCATCGTGGTGAAAGTGGCCAGTAGTTTTTCTAACGTCCACCACTGACGATTCACTGAGAGAAGACAGCTATAACTAAAATGGCTGATGAAGCAGCATATCAAGCTGAAGCGGATCGATTATGTTAAATCATTTTGTCATGGAAACTATTGGCTGGGGTGAATACATCAAGTTGGATGATTTCGACCCATCCTGTGTTCCAGCACTGGAAGCCATCGCTAAAATCGAGCCCGAATCACTTGCTGGTTCAGTTGGACGCATCCAACACTCGCCAGGCAAAAAACAGTTAGAACGTTGTGTGTGTGTGGGTGTGTAGAGAATGGGTTTATTGACAGCACACTAACACCCTTCGATTGATTCACATACAGAAAAGTCAGCCGCACAGCATAGCAACACACACACGTATGCACATATTGCTGACTGCACATGCAAGATCCATCGATTGGCCACAAGTGATCACTTTTTGCCGACAGTCGTGAATAGTAAAATCTATAAAACTATGTTCACATTCTTTCCACGAAAACTAATCAAGGAGTATGCCCACGGCAACACCGCCCATAGAAACAGTGAGCACGGCAACAGTTTCAAGTAGTTTGCTAAACGCCTTTGATTTTCTGTTGGAAATTCAGATGCGAATATAAGCAATACATGTGAATACAAATTTGTTGTCGATACACATATAACATTGGTATACAAATGAACAATTGAATGCTTTGATTTGAATATAAATTTTGTGATTAAAACTGTGCAAAATTCATGTAATGTATAAAAATAATCGCCCATATTTGATATAGCGAATCACATTGAAATGTGTATCAAAATAAGTTGATTAACTAAACTCTATTGTGAATGAAACCCGTTAAAACACACTTTTCATAGAAAAAAACTTAGGAAAATTGCCTGCGCCGTGGACAAACACATATTAGAGTATTGTTAAACACACCAGAGCGATGTTTGTAACCGCTCATCAACCACAAAAAGACCGTTGGTCAACCTTGTGCAGTGAAACATTCTCTATCACCGCGGAGGGGAATCAGAATACATCCACAACGTCATCTGCGTGTCGTAAGAGGCGACTGTTGGGTTGTCGGATTGTCGGCAACTAAAACAACTTACCCACTGGTTCTACCAGTGAGAAGAGTGGCTAAACACACAACAGGATCAAATACAAAGGACCAAGAACAAGTCTCTGTCAAAGGGCGAATGACCTTACTAAAGCCAACGACCATTTAGTTTGAGGGTGAAATCTGAACTCGGTTGAACACAGCTGTGCGATTATTATTATTATTATTAATTACAGGCAAATACAGTGGCAAGCAATGTGAAGTGACAATCTCTCTTCACATGCCACTTTGCGGTGACCCCATGTACCGGAAGCGCCCAAAAGATGTAGAAAAAAAGAGTTCGAGAAATTAAAGTTTAGTCAGGATGATTAAATATAATGAAAACAACAAATAAACGATGCATAAAATGAAATAATCTAATCAGAAGACTTCTATTGCGTTCCAGCCATTCAACGATATTCCCCTTCTGTCCAATACGAAGGGCTCAAAGTTAGATTGTTATACCATCCTCATTATGATAGGTACTGGTCTGATGCTAATGGTCATTCTGCCCGTCAGGTCAAGCAGGCGACCTAACATGCAGCCTACCTATCAAGCAGACGACCTAACATCGATGGCCAGATCCAGAACTACATGAACATGGAGTAAATATGTGACGGCCAGGACTTCTTGTGCAGCAGCTTAACGGCAGACCGAGCTCAGAAGACTATATGTCTGCAAATACAAATGCAGTCTGCAAATGCCCTGTTGTCTACCCCTCACAAATGGTGGTCCACACTTGACATTCAACTGACATTTAACATTTCACATAACAACATTCAATGAGCCCAACCATCTTTTCTGGCTCTTCGTATTATCTATCTATCTTTTCTGGCTCTTCGTATTATCTATCTATCTTTTCTTGGCGACTAATTAGGTTGTCTGAAAAGTTTCCCTCGTGTTGACAAATCGACAGCATCACTGTCGATCCCTAAAGGTCATTCGTCAACCGAACCTTGTAATTATCGGCCTATCTCAATAACACATTTGTTGACAACATTAAGATTTGTACTCTTGAACACGTGATTTCCCGTAGTTTCCTTCACTGTATTAAATCAGCGTTTGATGTGCTATCTAAGGAGCCAATCGCCTCAATATCTGCGGAAATATCGACATTGAAGCGCCCTTTCAAAGATTAAACGGCCCAAAATTGCGCACTTGTTAGCGTCGTTTACCGCCTAACAAATGCACCGGTGTATGATAGTCCGACCTGTATCTGCCCTATCTGCCCTATCTGCTCCTTGCCGTTGGTTGTTGTTGGATACGCAAATTTCAATATGCTTTCCCAGCCTAGCTCATTTAGCCTACTTAGAGTTCTGCAAAGCTACCAGCTGTCTCAACTGATCAACGCTGCCGCTTACCTCTTTACCACACCCTTACTGTTTGATATCCTAGTGGCAAGCCTACCTGCTGAGCATAAGTATAACCTGATGGTCGACGACGCTCCAATTGGCGGTCACCTTCAGTTTTCTGCTGGGTTTCGAGTTCGGTTCGAGCAGACTGCGTGTCGTACAGCAGTAAATTACATGCCGGTCGTTTCGAGAAAGCCGCTACCATCTACGATAAACTCAGGGTTTTCACTGCTATTTGACAACGCTGCAATGTCCTGTAGTCCTACAGTCTGCCCTTAAAAACCCTTCGAGCTAAGCCTTTCCGCCTGCGATGCATTGCACTATAAGAACAATTTGCTTGAAAAGATGGAAAACTAAAGGGCGTATGCGGCGTGGAAACAGTCGCGTAACCCTGTCCAACTCACTGAATACCGGAAGCTGAGAAATTATGCCAAACGCACGATCCTTGCGGAGCGAAAAAGCAATCCCACGGAGCAGCTTGCGGACGAGCCAAATGATTTTTGGAGGGGCATCAAATACTTTATTGAGTACACGAGAAAATGATCGCTATTGATTCTCCTCAGGATGCTGACGAATTGAACCGCTACTACGCAAACGTTGACGATCATATTATAGCGCCACTACCATCGACAATGTTGTTCAATACCGGCTTTCAACCGTTGTCTCATGCTGGTTAAAATTGGAGCAAATCATACTGCCGACTCTTTTGAGGCATGTGAATTCGCTCAGTGACCTCTAGGCATGAAATTCAACTATTTGCAATAAAGGAATGTTTGCATTAGTCTGGCCTTTTCTGCTGAAGTTGGCGAAAAACTAACTGAAAACTAAAGTATTTCCGTAGGAATGGAAGACAGCTGCGGTCACTCCTCTGTCTAAATCTGGTGACTTGTCT
This sequence comes from Sacculina carcini, assembly GCA_916048095.2. Taxonomy (NCBI): domain Eukaryota; kingdom Metazoa; phylum Arthropoda; class Thecostraca; family Sacculinidae; genus Sacculina; species Sacculina carcini. The sequence goes on from OU696573.1 coordinate 8,229,131, forward strand.
GATCCGGTAAACAGTCGACCGATCTCCAACCTCTGCAGTCTGAGCAAGATGCTTGAGAAGGTCGTCTGTCGTCAAATGACCAACTATTTCAGGCAGCGCAATATATTAAATCTCAGGCGGTTCACCTACAGACGGAAACACTCGACGGAGTACATGCTGTTAATGATGACTGACGTGATTGAACGTGCCATTGACAACAAGAAGATTGTCGTTGTTATTTCGTTTGACGTAGAAAAATCATTCGACTGCATCCAGTACAATATGAGAGCATGTCACATAGGTGTTTTGGTACGGCATTGAGTCACAGTGGTTCCTTAGCTTCTGACCGGCCAAAGTCAACGGGTCAAATACGACATTGAGACTCTTCCGATGAGTTATGGCCTCCCTCAATAATCTGCGTTGGGTCCACTGCTCTTTCTGATTGCCATAAGCGACGTGAAAAACCACATTCCTCACGGAAACATACTCTGTAACGCTGGCGACCTTCAGTTGGTGCTAGTCAGACATACATCTGGACCAGCTGGAGCAGCGAGCTGAAAGTTTCCGCCTTCTGCTGCATGAAATAATTGTTCCAGTCGAGTGCATGAGATTACTCGGGTGTACGTGGACTATCATCATGGAGCATACACGTTGCTGAAGTTGTTCGCCGCTACAAAGCGATTATAATAGCACGCTGAAATTTCGTTGCACCTTCACTCGGGATATCACCAGCAGGATTATTGCGGTAAATGTATTCCCACGGCTTCGATATTGTTTGCCGGTGTGGGGATGTAAGATGGCCGCGACAAGATGCAACAACAAAATGAACATTGTTCTCGTATTGCAGCCTGAGTAGTTGATTGTCTCATTCAGTTTGATCATGTCTCACTGTCTTTGCGGCGATTAAATTGGCCTACCAGTGAAACATGCTGGCGACATGTTATCAACCAGACTTCAGATCGAACTGTTAATCGTGCGCTGCATGAGTCGCCTCCGTCACGCATCCTTGCCGATATGTTCACTTTTCATAAGTTAGTCCCATGCAAGAACACGAGCAACGAACCAGGGGAGTCTGGAAATACCGCTAAACAGACTTAAATGCACGTCATCGTTTTTCCGTACAAGAGCTGCAATAACCTCTAACCACCTTTATTTTGGTCACATTATCCAGCCATTTTAGACTTTCGTACTTATTTTGCCAACTACAATCATCTTACTCGAACATTTATTATATTATATATCTTTCGAACTTTGTTTTCTGACAATATTCTATCATATTTATCTGAAAAAACTCTGATATAATTGCATCGAACCGTTTTAAATTTGCAAGAATTTTAACATCGTGGTGTTTGCTACGTTCGATTGTAAACGGTTGCGTGAAAAACCAAATTATGTAGATGCAAATATATATTGTCCGTTCGTTCGTTCAAAGGTGTGCCACAAGGAACACACAGGTCAAATTGAATAATTAGAAGTTCTTGTGTGTTTCTCGGTCTCGCACGTCGAATTCTTCGATCCTTTGTTGGTCGATTGCCGCGTTGTGAACGAATATGACGAACGAAAAACCAATACAAATCATCAGAAAACAAATATTAATAACAACGAGAAATACACGCTCAATAGAAAACATCGATATATCATCACAATAATCAAAAATTGTTGGCAATCAGATTACATGCCACTCCGCCCAGAAAACTCAAAGATACAGCCGACCACCTCCACGTATGAGTGTGTGTGTGTGTGTTACCTGTGTGAGCACCTGGTGGACCCAGGGCGACATAAGCGCGCGCCGGTGTCGATGTAGTGCCGTGCGCAGTACCTCGGCGGCCACCTGTGGCAGCGGAGGAGGCTGCAATGACACGCGTGGCCCTTGCGCCCGCTGCACACATATGCAAAACATATATGTACAAATTCAAACAGTGTCTGAATGAAATATGATGAGTGTGTACGTAGAAAAATAGTTATTTGAAATGCCAAACTTACTGAAAATTGAAATATAACACAATATACACACATTATTATTATTATCAGTGAAATAAATGAATAAAGTAAAAATATTGTTCTCCATGATTTCATCTCATAAATATTGGTTCTCCATGATTTCATCATTCCAAAGCCTGAGTCTCATTTTTATAAGTCATCATCAGTCAGTATTAGTGTTCATCATTGGACAAGGTATGGTCGCACCCAGCGGTTAAAAGCCTAAGTGGCAGCTGCTACACGGGAAGAAGCAGAATCTTATTAACACACAGGTGTGCCCCGTGCAGCTCGCTGCCACCGCAGAACAGACCCTCTCCACGTTATGGCGCCACAAGGACGGAAAACGTTTTAGAGAACCCACAACGCATGGCACAACACATGATTGATATCTGGTACCATCATTTACTGCTGGGTGGACAGGGACTGTTGGATTATATAATTCGCCCAATGATATTCTCCTCGGCCGGGATTCGATCCACAGACCTCCCGCTTGTGAGGCGCGTGTTCTACCACTACACAACGGAATTCAGTGCGGCCCAGAAACGCCAAGCAACAAGAATAAAAAGGTCCAATGAAGAGTACAAATGTTACAAATTGCACGCCTGCAATGTCCGTACACATTAATCAACAAAAGAGAAAGAAGAGCAATCACATTTGAAAAAATCACAATAGAAATGAAATAAAGTGAAACGAAAGCGGAAATGCGGATAAACACACACACACATACACAATGTACAATTAGTCTGACTCAGTAATGATTAAATAAAAATATAAATACACATTACTTTACTACCATGAACAATCATATATATATATACCTAGTGTGAATATGTACGAGTGTATGAATGCACTAGTGATGTAAGACTAACAATAGGAGCCAGAGTGAAAAGCCAACGCAAAAACACAGTGCAATAACAAGTTTTTAACAAGGGGACGGACATTCTAATGTCAGTAGAAATATAAAGAGCAAAATGAAACACTACAATTAACCGATAAAGTAGATGACGAATAAAAATAAATAACAGGCACTTTGGAAGCATAAAAAGCAAGCCATAAGATGCATCGAACAGCATTCGACACAAAAAACCTGGTGCGTTTGGTGAAATGCATAAGGCAAAACAGATCAAAATTTGCACGCGCACAACTGATCCCACGTGTATTCAAGCAAATATATATGAAAATGCATAATAATTCATCATCTCGCAAGTTGAGCGTGAAAGCGCGAGCACATCGCAAGCACTCCGCAGCCAGCAGAAATGGACTACTGATGATGGTGCAAACACCAACGTCCGTAAATCAAACTCGACCACAGCGGCAAAGCGCTCACAACACGCATCCACCACATAGACCAGGGCTCAACCAACACACGTACACGAGCCCCCTGGGATTGCTGAAGCGACGTGACGAGATGAAAACTCGACATTCACAACCATACTCGACATCCAATGACCGTTCGACGTGTGTGCGTACGTGTCTGTGTGATGTGTGACACATGGCGAGAACAGGAAACACTCGCGAACGCAGCACAGCCGATCGCCAACAATGCGAGTGGTGATCAATGACAAGTGATGGTGGCACGACACTCTAGGGCATCAGCGCCACCATCATCTCACTCTCACACGTATATGACAAACTACAGATCCCGCAGTGTGACGGCCATATGAACGACAGTGGCACTGTACTCAGGGGAGAACTGCAGGCAAACCGAGGAGAATCAGCTTAGTAATAGTTCCGAAGGGCGGACGACATATGGAGTGATGACGATGCATTGTATAGGACACAAATCGTGGGCAAGACAAGGATTTCCAAATCGGTGAAAACGAGTGAAAGCAATGTATTAAAAATGGAGAGTACAAAATATAACCAATGTAACACGCACGCACGCACACACACAGGAAACAAACACCTGAAACAAAATGACAAATAGATTATATATCTCTGTATACAATCCAAAAGTCTATACAGCAAGCGTTCTAACAAACATTCAAACCGATTCCAGACCAAACACATCTTCGGCATCGGGATTAGTCTCTATACCATTTGCAATTTGATTTGAGAAAAGTGAAAATAGAATTGAGAAAAGTGAAAATAGATTTGAGAAAAGTGAAATTAGATTTGAGAAAAGTGAAATTAGATTTGAGAAAAGTGAAATTAGAATTGAGAAAAGTGAAATTAGAATTGAGAAAAGTGAAAATAGAATTGATCCATGTTATTTCAAACATATAAATTATCGTTATAACCCGAAAATGCAAATTTATTTCATATATTTGTTTAAAAAATAATAAACTGAGAATCTTGTAACATCTCTAATATCTTTATTGAACAGAAATTCATTGAAATATCATAATCAGACATCAGACATTAGCAGTGATTCCACAATACGTGTAAACAGCCATTAAGTACAACAAAATCAGTTTAAATAATCGCAAACGAATTATGGATGCGTGTAGAAACGAAAGGGATTGGAAGAATGTAGCTAAAACACTCGGTGTTAACATAAAACGGTCTTTTACTGGCTGAAATCCAACGAGGATTGCCCAAAACACCGGGGAGGCAATCGCGTGAAAAAAACGCCACAAATGATTAACACAATAATATCAGCGGTTGAAAAAACGCCGTCACTCACTCTGACAGACCTGCAGCTCATCATCCACTCGCAGCATGTATATCAGGTGTGCCTAAACACAATCAGGAACTGGCTTGACGGGGAGTTGTTGTCGCTGAAAGCCTTGCGACCGACGAATGATCGCATGAGCAACGCCGACAATAAGCGAAAAAGGGCCGAATACATGGAGGAACTCTTCCGTATTCGGTCCGATGGTCGCACGCCAGTGTGGGTGGATGAGACGAACTTCAATTTGTTCTGCAAGCGCAGCCAAGGACGGTCAAAAGTGGGGAGCAGAGCTGCTGTGGTTCTCCCGGCCAGCAAAGGCACCAATCTGCACATCATTGGCACCATGGCAACAACAATACTCGTCCTCATGTCCACCAGGCGGGGCTCGTTCAACAAGGAGAGCTGTGCTGAATGCTTTCAGTGTCTGGTGGAGCAGTGTCGCCAAGCTGGAATCGATCGCCCCACGGTAATTTTTGACAACGCCCCAGCACACAGTCCACTGGAGGCAGTGTTTGAGGAGCAGCAGGACATTTAGCTGCTCAGAAAGACCCCCTACTCGTACCTGCTCAGTCCTATCGAGCTTTCATGGAGCTCAATAAAGAGCCACGTGAAAAGAAGTTTAAGGGAGAAAATGCCCGATGTGCTGGCCATGACTCGAGACAACGCCGGCCCGTCCATTACCGAGCAGCGGATGCAACTGCTGGAGACGGTCGCTCTCGAGGCGATCAGCCACGTGGATACAAGTCGTATCCAGTGCATTGTATCATACAACGCACCTGCAGAGCTACGCCAATCGGGTAGAGCGTTACTACGCTGCAGCGTTCCGCGGAGAAGACCTCGTCGAGATTGCTTGACTCATTAATTTTGTATTGTTTGTGTATACTTGTTCTCTTGATTAATTTCCGTTCATCAGCTGGCGTGACGTTTCAATGCTATTTGAATTCAAACAACGCGTGTACTTAAATTCAAGCGAAAAGGCAAGATATCACCACTCAACACAATCACAACGCAACATGGCCCACTAAAACACCTTCACTAACAAACACGCACGAACGTTGTGCGCAAACAACTGCCCTATGGCGCGCACTGCCCCAGTGGCGCGCTGGGCCCCACCCCCTGCATCCCCACACCAGCGAGTTCACTCCTTGGAAATGCTGCGCTCGCTCATAACACGTGCATACAACATACATACACTCACACTACCTCGCACACACAAATAGACACCATACACAAAAATATACTGTACAATATTAAACATAGTAAAGATGGCTAGCAACGACAAGCGCCATTCGCACGTGATGCCTTAACACTTGCCATAAGCTGGATTGTACCGTCTCTGAAATTGTTGTTTCTGTAGATGTGTGTGTGTGTGTGTGTGTGTGTGTGTGTGTGTGTGTGTGTGTGTGTGTGTGTGTGTGTGTGTGTGTGTGTGTGTGTGTGTGTGTGTGTGTCTGTGTGTGTGTGTGTGTGTGCGCGCGTATGTGTACACGTGTGTGCACGCTTTGCTTGCGAGTGCTCTCCGAGAACAGTGGCTCTATGCAAAATCGCTGACAATGATATATTGGCTGATAGAATTCCTCATAAAGTAAGCACATGTACGGTACATATATGTATTAAAATTGTAGTACATAGTACATATCATTGCACATAATTGTATAGTACATATTAAGTAGTACATATCTGTATTGTAATTGAATTGAATATAATTAAATAATTTGTTATACATATTTAAATGCACTGGAGAGCACAATAGTGACCTTATAGCTTAAATAATTAATATATCACTTAATTTTATGTAACACTTCTAAACATTTCAAATGAATACTCATAATGTGTAAAATAACATGGATCAATTCTATTTTCACTTTTCTCAAATCTAATTTCACTTTTCTCAATTCTAATTTCACTTTTCTCAAATCTAATTTCACTTTTCTCAAATCTAATTTCACTTTTCCCAAATCTATTTTCACTTTTCTCAATTCTATTTTCACTTTTCTCAAATCAAATTGCAAATGGTATAGAGGAGCCTCAAACATCAAACAAGTTTCAAACATCATGACTAGAGTTGGGAATTTTATGTGATCACTAGGGTCCCCTTTTGGTGCACTAAAAACCAAGAAAAGTTGCGCTAAAAAGTTGCACTAAAAATTCTGCGGAAAATTCCCTAAAACACCGTAAACGGGTAGTGAAAATCACTTAATTATGAGGAATAAACTTGTGAGATACTGTTGTATTTTACATTACATAACTATTACTACGACTCGTACAATACATTCGCGGTTTTTTTCATTGGCGGTTGTTCTAGGAATGCATGCTTCATGAGCTACAACTGTCACCTCGCTAGCGACAAGGGTGACATTTGGTTGCGCTGAAAATCACAAATATTTTGCGCTAATAAGTTGAGCTCAATGGCGGCGCCAGGATTTTTCCAATGTGGGGGCTGAGGGGGGCTAAGGAAAAAGTTGAGGGGGCTTGGCGAATCATGAAGAGCTAGACTCGAACGCTGACTATGCCAAGCCCCCCCCCCCAAATCATAATCATGGACAATAAAATTGCTTACCACTGTAAATGAAGTCCTGTAAGTTTGGTTCAAATTCGAGGACTGAATCATTGTGCCCCAGTTCCTTATTATAATATTATGTAATGTCCATGATTATGATTTATGGGGGCTTAGGGGTGAGGGGGGCTTGGAATATGGGGGAGGGGGCTCCAGCCCCCAAGTCCCCTCTTGGCGCCGCCACTGGTTGAGCTCAATGTTTCGCTAAAATATCACCAATTTTAAATAATAGGGTAATAAAATTTGAACACTGAAATCACTACTGAATATTAAATTTTTGGGAGTTTCACGTTTTTTATTCTACTTAAGCTGGTGTTTCACATGCTTGTCTAGTCTGTCGCACTGATGCCTGGTAGTGACATTTAAATCCACAATATAATTTGAAATTCTCACTAGATGTTAATATTCTTGAATGTTCCAAGGTTCTAAATGGATTTTGCAGATAAAATATCATCTGAATATGCGGTAATTATATTCAAGTGATGTTGATCTAACTAGTTGTTCTAAGCTTGCCCGTAAAGTATGAAAAATTAAGTTTAATTTTATTGCCCAAATGCACATGTCTATATCAGAGTGATATGACAAGATTTTATTATCGAATGTATATTATGTGAACGTGCGCATGCACACGCAGGATGTCTAGCACCACACACGGAAACAATGTTCACACGCCTTCCAGATATATGATTATCGAGTATATGTCAACAGTACATGAACATATGCTGCATTGTACAACTTCACGACTGAACATTTTTCATGATAGTGTGGAATAATTGTTCTAAAAGTTCAAAAATGTCCTAAATCCAAATTGTTCCTCTCAAAAATAAGAAAGTTGCAAAAGTTGCGCTAAAAACAAAAAGTTGCATTTATAACTTTTTTAATATGTACCTCAGATCAATAGAATATTGATTTTTGGGCTTCTCAGGATGAACAGTCTATGATGAAAAGGTTGCATTTGCAACAAGAGGACACCCTAGTGATCACATTAAACATATTTTTTCACATAAAATGTCATTTTTAGCGAAAAACATAAAATGTCATTTTCACTGAAAAATGTTGTCCAAATACACAATTTTATGGGTTGCACCTGAAATTAATAATTGTTAGCTCTGCTAATATTTGCAATTACACAAATATCACGGATTCAAGATGTTATGATACACTCAAACACTGCATATAGGTACAATATTAACTGCTAACCATGAAAATATAGCAACGTTCTTGATAAAACCTTCCAACTCTCTGAAAACCAGAGGAAACTAGTGAGACAAACTGAGACTTATACATACAAGAGAAACAAAACAGAAAACGCTGTAGAATTTAACAGAAGAGAGATATATATATATACACACACACACACACATATATATGTATATATATATAGTTATGTATATGTATATATATATATATATATAGTTCCTCATGCTTTGCCAAGTCCCCGTACCTTTTTCCTTAGACCCCCATCGGAAAAATCTTGGCGCCGCCATTGCACCACTACAATTTTAGCAACGTATTATGAAAGTTTCACCTCTCTAATGGTGGCTACCCAATGGAATGTCGCTGGATACATGCTTAAATGCAAATTTTACAAGAGCCCAAAGATCACATATGGTGAAAATTGAATAACATATCTGGGGGATTTCGACAACACATTTTGCCATTTTTCGTCACATAATAAAAACAAAAATCCCCAAAAATTTTCACATAAAATTCCCAACTCTAATCATGACACTTTCGACATACAACTGTGGAGCCCGTGACATCTATCATCTTCCAACTTCACTCCTATGAAAAACGAACGCCTGTAGAGGAGAGGTGAATACATATTCGCAAGATTATTGATCTTCGAGATTCTTGTAATATCTATTATCATGTCCCCTCGGGCAATGACAGCCTGCAAACACCGCTGGAGCTTCGCCGTCAACTAGGGACTAACCAGACCCATACTCGGTGGCCGATTTACAGCGGTTATTATGTGGATTAACGAACGAAATTATTGCCTGATTCGCTCACGCAACCCGTGTGAGCACGTGAGGTGACTGTTGCGGCAGCTCCGACAAAAGCCCGGCGCCTAGGTATTGCCCGACAAGCTTTTTTCTGCGCCAGAGGTTCGTGACCACCTGATCGGAATATTTGAGTTAAAGGTTAAACTGCCTCAAGGGACAGCTGCTACACGGGAAGAAGCCGAAGCTTATGAACAAACAGGTGTACTCCGTGCAGCTTGCTGCCACCGCAGAACCAACACTTTCCACACTAAGACGCCACAAAACGGAAGACGTGTTAGAGAAGGCCACCTCCCAGAATGCATGGCATACCACATGACTGATACCTGGTACAAATTTACTGTTGGGTGGACAGGGGCTGTTGGATAATATAAATCGCCCAAAGAAATTCTCCTTCGCCTGGTTTCGAACCACGGACCATCCGCTTGTGATGCGGGCGTCCACCACGGAGTCCAACAAAACGGCAACCTCTAGTCCCGGGGTTCTTAAACGCGGGAGCTCGCATCTCTAGGGATGCGAGACCGGTTCCCAAGGGGTGCTAGGGTTCCTGTGAAAAATGCAGGAAAATATGTTTTACCTATGCATTATACTTTTTCCTGGATAAAAACCCCAAACGAAACTTTAAGCTATATGAAGGAAAATTGAATAAAACAAAATTATTACGTCGTCTGCAGTTTACTTTATATATAGCTGTTGAGAATTCAGAGGGCGTGAGAACTGACTGCTGATTTGAACAGGGTGCGACCACTGGATAAAGTTAATAACTACTGATCTAGTCAAAGGGAATTCATTTAAATTGGTGCGACGCATCAGTGACTGACACCCCCACTCAGATATAAAAGTACAATTCCACACATCTCCAGGAGCGAAAAATAAGCAGATCGCATAGAACCTGGAACAGTTCCTGTGCAGTTCAAACATGCAAAAACACCCGCCGTGTCATATCATCAACCACCTCAGCTGAATGAGCACACACACACACACACACACACACATGAAGATATACATCGCAGTGTCAGCACTCGAGTGACGATAGCTTGACGATATTCCAATTGAGACAGACAATAAAATAAGCCAAGGTATCTGCTCTGATACAGTTCGCGGCAAATAAAACCAACACGAGTGCCGCTCGTCACAAGCCAGCCGAATAGACATATATTGACGAAAAAACACGCGGCTCAGTGACAAAGACGCGCGGCCAAGACAACAGGCCTCGTCAACAAACAAGATCGATAGACGTGAGAAAACACCACAATGATGGTGAGACAGGCGGAGTGGACGCGTGCAAACGTCAGGCGTCAGAGCAAGCGGCCCACTTGTATTCAGCCAGCGTGCTCATAACGACACGCCGACGTGCATCAAAACTTCACGCCCAATAACGACCCCGACCCACACCCGCACATACACGACGCATACAGTGGCGCGGAAAAACGAGCAAGCGTGCCAGTGAAGCGCGTGGCAGCGAGGCTTATGAGAGCTCGACGACAATAGACACGCAGAATACACATGTGTATGCGTGTATGTGTGTGTGTTACTAGGCGCCAATTCGGTCGGTAACGCATAGCTATGCCTGCCTGTTAGTGTGCATGTGTGTCTGTGTGTATCTCTGTGTGCATGTAGAAATTCGTGAGTGCTGTTGCCAAGTGTGATGTATGCGTGTCGATTGTCCAATGACCTAACCAGACACACACACACACACACACACATGCCGGAGGCGTGCAATGAAGGTGGAAACGATTAGCGACCGCTCGCCAGCAATGGTCAATGATGACCACTCGGCCGCTAATGAGATACCAGATTGCACCGTCAAACGCAGTGAGCTAATGTCAATAACACTCACACACATGAACAATACAACACATATTTCCACCCGTCGCCAAATAACCAGGCCACTGAAACACGGCCTGTTCATACGGCCGCACAAATCACAACCACAATCATCCAGCTTGGTAATGTGGTCTCAGTTCAGCAATGAGCCAGATAACTTATGCAAAAAACCACTTAGGACATCACATGCTAAAGCTCATTAATCGTCCCTCATGTCTTCTCTCAAAGGAGTCTGCGTCACTGCTGATAATCCAATATAATATAATATAACGTGGTTATAACCTGGCCGGGATCATAACTTCTCTTGTTTAGAAAAACATATAGTCATTTAGTACATCAGAGTCATATAGTCATACAGTACATCCCGGACATAACAGTTGTCAGAAGAAATCATCTATATCCAGTATATATCCTATCTATCCGGGTTCTAAATCTATATCTATAGCATATATCCGGGTTCTCTTATATCTCCTATATGCAATTGTTCAACATTTTGCGGTGAGCAGTCGCCGTGTAAAATCATACATGATTTCAATCATCATGATTCAATCAATCATGATTTAGCAAAACCCTGCCAAATACCAAATGCCAGCACAAGGTGACACGAAGCGAGCTAACATCAACCTGGCAATCGGAACAGCGGGCCGCTCTAATGAAAACTCGATGCGTATTGACTACTAACAGGTCACAGGTGCACATATTAAAACCACTACAAAAATGAATGAATACCTATTGTATTTAAGACACAACATATTCTTAGGGAATACCAATTTTCCTCCTAATTCCTTGTCCTTTCTCTCATCACACTCTTCTCAATGATATTCTCTCTGATATAACGTGCTGGACCACTTCTCGTCGCTTCATTCAACACTTCTAAGTCTGAATTTCTCATCCTTCACCCTCCGCGTATTTCTCCTCCATTATTCCCACTCGCTGTATCTTCCTCTGTTCGAAACTTGGACGTTATCCTTGATTCCAACTTGTCCTTTTCAAACAATGTTGTCTCTATTTCGCGCACCTGTCGTTTGATTTTACGCTGTATATACCCCATTAGATCCTGTTTAGACCAACCTTCTTCCATTAAATTGATACAGTCTCTTGTTTTTTCTCGTCTTGATTATTGCAGTTCACTCCACCACTCTGACCAACAAATCCCTGAAAATCCTTCAAAAAATAAATAATTAATCCTGTCGTTTTGTGCTCCATCCTACACCTTGCCGCCATACCTCTCAATTCTTGTTCAAATTCCACTGGCTTCCCATCATTCCTAGGATTCATTTTCGGTTGTGTTTCTCATATATAAAATTCTTCACAATAGCTCTTCCCCGTCCTATCTTCTTGATCTTCTAGTTACTTTTATTCTCGTGTTCATCGTCCTTTATCCTGTCCTCGCGCTATCAACGAGTCACCATGGTTCGCAAAATCCTTTTCTTTCTATGCGCCTCGGGTCTACAATGATCTTCCTTCCTCAATCACTTCCTCTTCATCCTTTAGTAGATTTTCCCCCTCACTTCGTAAATATCTTTTTGCTAAATCTTTTGATCCCATTTCTCGCACTCTTACACCTTACGCTTCCCAATGACTCTGATTTATAATTACTTTTGTTTTTATTTATTTTCATCTTATTTATCTTCATTTTTTGTTCCTTTCTGTGAATTTTCTACTTATTTTCTCACATCTTGATACCGTGTACTGTTGTTCCTCATTGTTGTCTCTTTCGCGCTTGTTTCTATGTGAGCGCTATACAAATACATTGTTGTTGTTGTTGTATTTTTTTCCTGACTGAAATCCACTCAAATAATTTGTTGTTTTTGTCGTTCAGCGGCCAGTACGCTTTTGGCTAATTCTCGACAAGACTTTCACTCAAAATTAACTCCTTTTTCCGGAAAGAATAAAAGTATTGGAGATGAACCCGAATACGCTCTTATAAACAGGTTATATGATATCCAGGGTTAATCAATATATTCAGGACTGCTGCTCTATTCCGGAGCTAAGAAAGATTCTATTATATCCGGGGTACACTGTTGGCTCCAGAGCCCCACGGTTTGAGCAGACTGGGTGCGCCTCTGCTGTGGCACGAGCGTGACGATGGCACTAGCAGTTAACACCTACGTGCCACCTATCACCAGCTTATATAAACAATATGCACAATTCAAAATTGAGTATTCGATTGTCACATGACGTCTGATAATGGAGATATTGAGCTCCAACATCACAAAAACACAAAATCGATCAATTGCTGAAAACCCTAGATACAAACTCTGTGTGAACGCAGTCAATTTTAGTCTCGAGACACTCACCCGATCCATGAGCCCGTTGACAGGCGACGTTATGGCGTTGTATGAGCCGGGAGCCGGATCATCTTCGTTGTCGTTGTCTGAAACAGAACCATTGACAATAATGACACCTATACACCGAACTGCTATTGGAGAGCCCCACATGGGGTGCTGACAAACGGGCGACACGAAGTTGACAAATGACAGCACCGCAAACAATCACCGTGGATATGGAAATTCGCACCTATAACATGCGTGCATATCTGATATACAAGTCTCAGTGAGGAACACCGATTTCAAGCAGACGCCCCAATGCCCAGTTAACAGTTGCCTGAATGGAACATCCACACGCTAGGTATTGGGTGGATGATATCTCCTATCTCCCTATAAAATCTAGTCGGTCAAAGCTCGACAAAAGGGCATAGTCGAGAAATATATGATCGAAACTGTGATCAAAGTCGGTTTAACCGCGACAAAATCATTTAGCTAGTTGTACCCTCACTATAGCCAAGTGGACCATGACCACCAATACCGCAGTAGACCGGCATGACATGGTTAAAAACCCACCGATAGATGGCGCTCAAGTAGATACTATGACTACATACTACGATCCCCTAGGCCAAGGGTCCGTAACTTGTGAGAAATTGGCACTGGTGGGGAATGAAGAGACTGGAAAGAGGGGAATTAAGACTGCAAAGAAGGACAATTGTGTGTTTTTATCAATGCGAAATCATTTAATTTCGTTTCTAGTGACTTGCTGACATTTAATCTAGTAGAACAGCTGGATTTATTGAATATACCAGCGCTGTTATGAAAAATGAACAGTTGGCTCGTTGAGAAGTGGGAAGCACGAGAGAAAAAGTTGTCGACCACTGTCTTAAGCACAAGCCGTACACATCTTGACTAATGACTGCAACCAGCAGACCGGCTTAGCTTATAGTTTCGATGACAGACAACGCAAAATAAACATTTCAGCAAATAAATGACAGCAATTCACCTTTGAGGATTCTCTGGGGACAAACTGCGACTTAGTCTAGTATCTAACCTCCACCGGTCTCGGTTTAACACTGAACACCGACACTCAGCCAGCTCTCACCTTCCACCACCAACTTCTGCAGCTTCTCGCTGAGCGATTCATCGTTGGTGGCGGCTGTGTTGGTGGCGGCTGTGTTGGTGGCGGCTGTGTTGGTGGCGGCTGCAGACGAACATGGCCGATCACCGTACGAATCTTCGGCCAAGTCATCATCACCGCCTGTACACACACACAAACACACACAGACACACACACATACACACACACACACACACACAAACACACACACACACGAAATCCAGTGAATGCAATGTAATTGTTCCCAAATATAAATTAGATAAAGTTATGCAATGGATTGTTGATTAAATGTTGAATATAATAGTTATTTCTAAGTGTACATTTGTGATCAGTGTGTGTGTGTGTGTGTGTGTGTGTGTGTGTGTGTGTGTGTGTGTGTGTGTGTGTGTGTGTGTGTGTGTGTGTGTGTGTGTGTGTGTGTGTGTGTGTGTGTGTGTGTGTGTGTGTGTGTGTGTGTGTGTGTGTGTGTGTGTGTGTGTGTGTGTGTGTGTGTGTGTGTGTGTGTGTGTGTGTGTGTGTGTGTGTGTGTGTGTGTGTGTGTGTGTGTGTGTGTGTGTGTGTGTGTGTGTGTGTGTGTGTGTGTGTGTGTGTGTGTGTGTGTGTGTGTGTGTGTGTGTGTGTGTGTGTGTGTGTGTGTGTGTGTGTGTGTGTGTGTGTGTGTGTGTGTGTGTGTGTGTGTGTGTGTGTGTGTGTGTGTGTGTGTGTGTGTGTGTGTGTGTGTGTGTGTGTGTGTGTGTGTGTGTGTGTGTGTGTGTGTGTGTGTGTGTGTGTGTGTGTGTGTGTGTGTGTGTGTGTGTGTGTGTGTGTGTGTGTGTGTGTGTGAGTGTGATAGTTTGTGCGAGTGATCAGTGATTGAGGTGGTGTTGTTCATTATTCATGCTTATGTCGTTGTATTGTGTCTATGATATCATATTTTGTGTTGCTCTATTTGTCTAGTTGAGAAATGTTGTTGAGCTGCGTGTCCGTTTGAGAGCTATAGCTCGCCGGAGTAAAGTGTCATTAAATACTTAATCGCTATATAGAAGCTTTTGGAAATGCATTATTTTGAACTTGAACATACAAGAACAAGCAGATACACCTGGTTGATGTTGAGAGAACACCCCATTTACTTGTTGTGACATTCTTCAACATGTTCTTGCTCTTGACAAAATTGAGATATTTCCCTCAACAAACGACAATATGATTAGCCTGTGCTAAAATAACAGACGATGCATGTGTTACGCCATACTTCCATATGGACAATGCACATCAGTTGGATATCACACAGAAACAACCGCAAAATGTACACAAGCAGGAAAACAGTGGGGGAAAGAGTGCGAGACAGCACGAGTGGGGATGGGGGAGCTGGACATGCTGGATACACTGACACACACACACACACCTGAATGAGCGGCAGACGGCGGCGATTTCTGGCGGCCCCACGGCCCCACGCCCAGGTAGTACTGCACGCTGCGCTTGAGCTTGGCGATGCGAGGGTCGGTGGCCGACTGGAAGACACGCGCGCCCACGTCCTGCACGTTGTCGACGGACGGCAGCGAGCGCACGAACTTGACCGTCAGTCGCACTATATCGTCAGGAGTTGGCTGATACATATTGATGCACATACACCAGTGACTACCAGCCCATGCAGCGCGAACCAAACATGCGCCGCCAATACATTTTATTTAGTCGCTAAGTATCAGTAGGAAATTTTTTATCCACTAAAATAAATTATAATTAGATACTGTAATAATCAAAATACATGATGTCTAGTGCTAGAATTTTGAGCAGAATATGCTTGAATTTTATTCATAATTTGATCGATACAGATAGTGATTAAATTAAGTTACGATTAAACGTATAATAATCACATACAAATACGATGTAGATATAAATACAATTTCAATTTCTATGTAGTCTCCTGGGTCGCGATGCTCAACTTGTGTAAAATTGTGGGTGGCACCCTGATATACACTGACAATAGATCACTGACACACACACACACACACCTTGTGCACGCCGGCCTGTTGTGTCAGCGAGCCGACAAAATCGGCCAGCTCATCGTCGCGCAGCAGGAAATTGCCGAGCAGCGCGGCCAGCACGGCAAAGCGCGCCGGCTGCAGGTCGAGCGCGCGCGCCGTCTCGTGCACGATGTACTCGCGCGTCTCCAGTGAGCCCTTGTAGGTGAGCTTGAGATGGCGCGCCGAGAAGTAGCGCGCCGGCCGCAGCGCCAGATACTCGCCGCTATCGCCGAGCACCCCATGGTAGCCGTGCGCCGCACAGAACGCCGCCACCTCGCGCACGTGCGACTCGCTCGACTGCAGCGTCTGCACGCGCAAGTGACGCAGCGCCAGCCGCAGCACGGTGTGCAGGCCGGCCGGCGGCTGCCACCACACCTTGGGCGGCGGCGTGCCCTTGACGGCCAGGTGCTTGAGCGTGTGGCCGACGTTGAGTCGCCGCTCGTACTGGCCGGCCACCCACTCGGCAAGACGCGGCAGCTGCAGTGCGCCGTCGACAAACACGGCCAGCTCCATGTTGTTGGCGCGTGTTGTCTGCAGCAGCACCGACAGAAAGTGCACCATGCGACTCCACTGGCCGCCGCACACCCAGTCTGCACACACACACACACACACACACACACACACACACACACACACACACACACACACACACACACACACACACACACACACACACACACACACACACACACACACACACACACACACACACACACCTCACTAACCCAGTGGCTCGATCGAACCCCACACTGTTTGGCCACACTGTTTGTTTGAACACCACACTGTTTGGCCCTGATATCTGTGCTGCAAGCAACGCGGTCCACTCAGTAGTAGTCTACTTGTGTGACTGTCTTGATGGTACGTGATTTGTGATTTATTCTATAATACTTCAACCACTAAGGCCGGGGACACACTGGGCGTTTTTGTGCCGAGCGTTTTTTTGCCGTCGCCGTCGTATCAGTAGTGGCGTGCATGAAGCTATTGCGCCGTACACATTGAGCGGCAAACTTGCCGAGCGTTTGTTTTGTCGTCGACGACAGCAATGTTGCCGCTCACTGCCACTACTTTCACGACGGCAAACATGTCGTCGACGTTTTTTTTGCCGCTCACGCGGGTGCTGGCCCACGTGACTCAATGCGCTGATACACACTTGTGCTTGTCGCTGACAGCATAGCGTGTTGCAGTGTTGATTCTATCGTGTTAGCGTCATTGTTTCAGCGTGTGTTCTGCTTTAACTTTGTATTGTCAGCATTTGTATTGCGAGCATTTCCACCGGCTGAATTTAGTTCCTCAGTCTGGTATTTTCACGTTGTATGTGATTTTCCAACATATTATGCAGTTCGTCGAATGAAGAGATAGACATTCTGAAGCAATTGAAAAATTTATCTTCATCGTTTCTCAAGTCAGGAAACAGTGTGTAAAAGGCTCCAACATTCTCTCTCTTTTGATTAATAGGATGAACCCAAAATAACCTGTTTTTTCGCCGTTTCTTTGCTTGACGACGATATAATAACAATGCAAGCAATTGTTTTCTATCCATGTTCACTTGAAATAATCGGGAACACGCAGTACTAGTAGCAATATATACAACACTGGTACGCACCCTGACTGCACTGTGGTCAGTGATCAAATGAGTGCCGTCTGTGAGTGAACGGACGAGAGGATGACAAAATAAACGCCAAGTGTGTTCCCACTTGAGCGGCGACGGCAAAACGAACGCTCGGCACAAAAACGCTCGGCACAAAACCGCCTAGTGTGTCCCCAGCCTAAGGGTTCGATGAAGGCATGCATGCAACTTGTGGGGTTCAGTACATGCACTAAGGTTAATAAACACATCACTGACCTGAGAAGAAGCCGCCGTACAGCCGGTCGAGACAGCCCTCGGCGTCAACGACCAGACACAGCTCGACGGTGGGCGGCGGCCTGAGTCGACGTGCCGGCGTGCACGGCAGGCGCAGTGTGACGCCGCGTGCTATCTTGAGCAGATCGACCGACACACACGCGCCGCTCACGTGCGTCTCAATGTAGCGCTGCAGATCGTGCACGCCCATGGCTCAAGCAGCGACGGCGGACGGGCGGGCTCGATGAATTAACGAGGAATCAGTGACGACCACAAGCCGGCAGTCAACGTTGCCGAGATGTCAGCGTTGGAGGGGGGAGGACAGGACAGGGAAATGGAGAATAGAAGGGTGACTGGCAGTTGTCAATTCTTCAACCGGCAATTTCCAGCGCTACTGTCTCATAGACAATCTCTTGAGCTGGCTAGAATAGCCGTCACAACCAGGTTACACCCAGATCGGACCAATGTTTATCAGTGGATTGCACTGTAGAGTTGGGTGGACAAGTGGAAACCGGCGTTGCATTGGCACAGTGCATCGGCTAGGCACTATCGAGCCCATTGAGCAGACAATGCATGATGGGACGGATCATGTTTTCAAAAATCTGCGTACACAAGCACACACCAACATACAGCTCGTGTACGTACATACACACACACACGCGGACAGATATGTATCTATGTTCTATGGGTAAACCCGGTCAGTCATATTCGCTGACATTTTGCAATTCATCGCCTGGTGACTAAGACTCAAGAGGAACCCAGAAATGACTCAGTGATGCCCGCGAGGTAGTCAAAAGGTAGTCACGATGACTCACTATGTCTTACTCGTTCAGTCGGTGTCAGCTTCAGTC
Source organism: Sacculina carcini (assembly GCA_916048095.2). NCBI lineage: Eukaryota > Metazoa > Arthropoda > Thecostraca > Sacculinidae > Sacculina > Sacculina carcini. Next base: position 8,248,169 of record OU696573.1, read on the forward strand.
ACCAATCAGACTCGAATCGACCAGAAATCAAACAGTAAGACTACAGATGCACACGCGCGAATACGAAGCGCGATCGCAAGTAAACGTGACTACCAAACACGGCATGCTATCGCCGTGCACAGCACGGTGTACCAGGTCAAACGCGACACTGTCTGAATATGTGGGGGAGTGACATTGTAATTTATGTCAGTGATTTGACATATCAAAATAAACTGGCGTAGAAGTGACTCCAAATCGACCAGCAAGAGTGCAAGCAATGACAAAACCACACACACTCTCAGTACCAGCTGAAAAGACAGGAAAGCAAGCAGGACAAAAAAACCGACCCGCATGCATATCATTAGCACGTGCTCACTACACATAGGAACGAACTAATAAACACACACGCATGCACACACGTACATCACATCTTACACAGCAGGTGTGATAAATGGAGCACAATTACACACATATACAAACGCGCACACACACACACCGTTTACGCACATATGCACTTGGGAACTGTATTTATAGACGACAAACTGATGAAGCGTGGTAAACATACACATATTCACCCATACACACATCCTCATACACACACACACACACACACACTCATCCACCCACCCACACACATGCACACACACACGGATATAGCTGTCAACAAAACGGACGAAAGACAAAACGTGGAAAGAGAAAGACACAGAAATCCAACATTTGCCGATGCAAATGCAAGTGCCCCATAATATTTTCCCAGCGATAAATCGTCCACGGCAAAACATTTGCCTAAGGACAGAGTGCCCACGGATATTTCATAAACGAATAAACAAACACATGCGAGCAATTGGCCACAGGAGAAACACTGCTCACAAACGTTGTATCTAGGGGTCATGGAGAGTTCTCTCCTCATAGATATTCATAATTATTTCTCCCCAACAATATCGAGCCCTGATTTCGATGTAAACTTTCTGCAGCGTCCGTACGAACAGCCCTAGCATAATCACTAACTACAAGAGGCCATCAGTGAGAAGCATCGACAGCCGGAACAGTGCGAAGAAGAGAAAGAGACTAGGAGACAACACAAGACAGAGGACAGCAATGCAGTGCGGAAGTATAGGCAGACAGCCAGCAACTACCCAACGAAGTGCACACGCGCATACAAACCGACAGACTCACAATCGATAACCCGCCGGCGTCGCACACACATACATAAAAATGTACATAGTAAGTGCATGTCCTACAATCGGCTGATTATGAAACAAACGTTGCACACAAGAGCCGTAGTAAATTGGACACAGGGAGCGCAGCAAACCACTGCGACAAGAACAGTGTCCATGAAGAAATATACCCGAGAACGAACAAGTATGGCCAACATTTCATTATTAGTGTTGCTATATATACATAGTCGGCCCTCGGAGAAAAGTCCGCTATTCGGAGGTGCACCGTGCATCAACGGGTTATCGCATCGGACCAAAATAGTCATCCACGTCTTTAATGTGGATCCTTCATTTTCACAAAAATATTCCCTCATTGTTTACCAGTTTGCATCTTTCTCAAATGATTCTGCCAGGATTTTTCATTACCCCAGCGTTCTCCTCTATATGCCATGAATTTGGTATGCTGCAGTTTGCATGAGAGTTCCGTTTCATCAATGTTGAACACATCATTGTCTATTATTCATCACAGTCGAACATCATCACGAACATCATCACAGTCTATGATTCAATAGCAATTGGATTTGACAATATTATACGAAGTTCTACATTCCTGTGTGATTGATGTGCGGGACCTCCGTCAATACGAAATCCTAGGAGGCCGCCTAGTTGTCATATGACAAAAACCGGCCCTAATAAGTCACTCGTCTCTGCAAATCAGCCTACAACAGTCAACTGTTGTCACTCGACAAGCTGACACATTCTATACATCATCTATTTGAGAAATACACAGATCACTCGTTTTCCGTTATTGGGAAGTGCTATATGACAGGGGATCAATAAAATATTCCACTATTTGATGGATTCCGCATTTTGAATTAAGCTATTCGGAGGTATAATTGAAATGTATTTGATGGGCTTTTGATGGGGACCAAGAGAGCACTCCGCTATTTGGAGAGTCGAATGTTCGAGTGTGCAGCAAATGCCGAACAGCGAGAAAAGACGGCTGGTCGGATGAGAAAGAGGAGTGACCATGAGGACTAGGCGCTCGTTTACAATTTGCTTAGTAAAGAGCCGTGCGGTCCGGGCAGTTTGACGAACGATGGGCTCCCGCGTAGTGCCCACAAAATTCCCGGTAACTGAGAAAGCACCGGCTGGTCTTGTGGCACAGTCCCGCACATCGCTAACAACGCGCAACCCAAAACCAGTCATATAGCGAACAAGAGCAGATGTTAACGAGTAGACGACCTCCAATGAGCGGTATTACCTCACGTGCAGCAGGAGAAACAGACAGTACAGCGTTGAAGGTTCAGCTAGATTCTCAGCCTGAAGGTTCAGATGATGAAGCGGAGGACAAGAGAGCGTGCTACAGACGCACGGATGTACCGAAAAGACTCTCAGGAGTCCAATCGTCTGGAATGTGACCAACTGTGACCTTCGACTGAATTGTAGGACTGGGAACGATAATGTTGACACCCGGGATATTTACTCGAACAGACTCAGCCACGTGCTTGCCATGTTAACATTTGAAAAACATATATACATGTTGCGACGCATTCCGTGATATGCAAGCATGTGCGCGCGAATCAGCGAACGAAAATCAGCGGTCAAAACAGGCAAACACACACAAACAAACAGAAAAATAGACAAATTTAGCGGTATTTGCGCAGTTTGTTATACTGGCGCGACATGAATGCATTGATCGCACTCAGCCAGCAAACGAGATAGAAGTATCAAATTGGCAGTGATGTCGCCCAACTACACATTGTCGAACATTATTCAGCTGCACAGAAACATAATTGTGAGCCCACACCATATATACATGGATAACTTTCTGAGAAGGCGAAAATTCTTCCTTGCCGAATCACAAATGATACTACACAAATACGAATCACTCGTACTAAACATTCTAGCCCGAACAAAATCGTGACAAATTGGCACATCATTTGACAAACAAGAGCCAACCGAAAAAATATATAACGAAAAACAACCTGCAAAACACAAAGCTCACAAAACCCACCACAAAATAGAATCAAGGTACTTCGCTCGGTTATATTTAATATTCGCTTAGCCATATGCTATTTTACATGCATATTGTACAGAATTCTAAAAACTAAATATCACGGATTCTTTATACGTGTTCATTATATCCCACGAAGTTATCGCGCAAAACAAATTAACGCCGGCCATAAATGTTATGCAAAGTAAAGAAAACTTCGACTAGCGAAAAAGCACGCCGCACATAGTGAAACGTCGCAGAGAAAATAAGCAGCAAATACAAGAAAGTGAGAATAAATCCGCTTGACTCAGGACGAAATATGTGGATTTTGTGAAAGGCAATCGAAAGCTCGTTGAAAAGCTGCAATCATCGTTTCTTCGCTGTTGCTGCCTTTCGCAAAGTATAGCCAAATTGTCGTAAGGCGGAGTTCTCGTGTGAGCGCGCAGTCGTGAAGTTTTCTGAGTGCTGGCCGTGACTGCGTGATAACCCGTGTGTGGCGGCCGGACCTGTGGTGTGCCAGCCGGAGCCGTGAGGCTTTGCCCCCCGTAAAACTAGACGTCAGCCTAACCTTCTCTACAGATGTTCCAAAAAGTAATGATATGCACACGTGCTAATTATATGCCCCCGAGACTGCAGCCTATATTCAGCCTGACAACACCACATATCAAAAACGAGTTGTTTCGAATGTGATACATCAATCCAGCCTGTATGCATAGGTGTATATTCCTCAAGGTCAATACAACTGACCTATTCATTCCCACATAATCTTACTGAAACGCAGCAATATGATCATGACGCGAAGGAAATTCACAGTCCAGATATTTCACATGATCACCGGCACAGTATGCTCTTATAGCAGCGCGACCATGCAGCTTAGAGTTCATGTCGACAGTAACATATCAATTGGTATCATGTTTGACTGAGCATTTATTCCCAATTATTCCAAGATCCCAATTATTCCAAAGCACATAGATAGAAACAGGTTAAGCCAAAGCATCTATAACACACAAATGCATCTTCACAGGCCTTTGCAGCGTTCACCTCTAATCACTACCAGGGCCTGCTCTAAGCATAGGCAATCTAGGCGTTCGCCTAGGACCTACGATTGATGGCGGGTTTCAGATTGCAACTGCCATTGCCAGCAAAGCACATTTTGGTATTTTTGGTATACGGTTTTTATTTTACATTCCATCGAATTTCACCGAATTCACTTTACCTAGGGCCTCCAATTATCTAAGACCCGCCTTGTCACTACAACGATTAGTTACCACAATAACCTCAATCACCACAACACAGAACGACTGTGATTTTCGGAACTAAGTCGAATTGACTTCTTTCAACATGAAATGTTAAGACAACAAAAGATATGCAAACCAAACGTATACAAATAACTGAAGACATACTGCCAAGACACGCCAAAAATGACAACGACCTGGCCGGTCAAAACATTTCCATCAGTAAACTCAATGAATGTTTGGGTATAACAAACTGCAATCACAGTGTAATTTACTTGAATAAATACTAGATCCAGGTACAACAAACATACTTTTCTCCGTATTACACACCGCACAATACCGCACAAACCGAAGCACAACCAACATTTTCTCGGGTTCCAAGTTATCGGAATGCCGATTGTGGCGCAACACGGAACACCGACGTAGTGTATTATATATGGGACAACAATGGAAATTAAATGTGACTTTGAAATGAAATCAACAACTATAGTATTCTTGAGCTATTTCGATGAAACAGTTATTCTAAAATCGTGAGGTACAACCAAAAAGGAATTCTGAGATATTCCCCATATATATCTGATGCACGATGAAAGCAACAACTAGTAATGGGAAAATTGTACAAAATTTTCGAAAAAAGCGGTATATTTTGTCAAAAGGCATGCCCAGAATTGTATGTGAGGATTTTAACGAAGAGTGTAAGCTTCGTCTTTGGTTGGTCTTTGGCAACTCTATGAAGAGAAATAGCGGCTTTCGAAGTCAACAGTTGTTCAGCTGGGCGGTCGTATGATTTCGGTGGTGTTTTGCTATTTCTATCAGAAGTGAGTTTGATGAAATGACATCAACAACGAATACTGTTGGGCTCGGTGGCAATGGGAGAGTTTCGAGCAGGTGAGTGATCTATTTGTTCCAGTGCTTCCTGTATTGCATGCATGATAATGATAATGCACTGGTCCGAGGTGCTAATTTTCAAAGCTTGCTATTTGCTTTGAGATTTTGTAGGTGAGTACGTGAACTCGATTAAATAAGCAAATTTACAAACCGATTTCGAACATTTTTGGACCTAGCTTGTAACGCATGTAGTCAGTGGCGTATTGTGGTCGGACGGCACGATTTAGGGGCGCCACAAGAGCTGATCAACACGTTGAATTATCGTTATCTGAGTCCGATTTCTCAATATAGTTTTTCATATCTGCTGTTTTCATCTCAAATAACTAAGCGGAATGAAGAAAAGATCGGTTGAGAATAATTATTGTCAATTGGGTGATTGGAGGCATGCTCAATACTTATTACAATTATAAGGGCTTCGTTTTCCAGGTATGTCGACATATCGACCTGCTAATTAATTAATAGTCGTGTTGAAGCGCTCAATGTCTTGCGGTTTAGCGACCTGCAAGCTTCTTTGGCGGCCGGTGGCAAAAAAATTACTGTATCGGGCGGCAGATTGCCTAGCTACGCCAATGCATGCAGTTTTTGTGTGCTAAAATCAACCTTTTGCTCTCGAGGCGGCCCAATTAGGGTCGAGTATATTTACACAATTGTATCTGGTCTCGTGTATATCAACACTGGTCTTTGAGCTCTCGTATTCATGAGTACTACTCCCACAGATACAGTTGACGTTCTGGAAGAGACCCAAGTCTTGAGCTCGTAAGTCTGGTTCTTTGGTGGCCGGGTGCGGGAATATCTGCACTCTATAGTTAAACATTGATCCCTCTTACTCCCGCACTTCATCCAGACGAGTTTTACGATTACTTACTGTATTCGCATTCAACACCCAACCTGAAAGATCATTTCAGTTGTTGATGACCGCTTGAGAAAGCATACTTTCTAATGTTAAATCTTGGTTTCATCCTTAAATTTCGTTGTTTCTTTTGATTGTTTCATTCACCCTCATTCTGAAACCCCCTTTTGTACTTTCTTGGTCATGCTTTTGTGTTATAATTTTGTCTGCTAGACTTAGGTCTAGGTTTTCAGCCTGCTTTCGTAGGAAAGTTCTCTGAGGCGCGGGACCAGTTTGGTGGCTCGACATTGGGCATTCTCCGAGGCCTCGGCAGTACTCGACAAAAATTTGTAACCACACCCATCCCACCCACCCCCTGCCAAAAACAGAACGAACGACAAAAAAATATCACAAACTAATACTTTATTTGGCCGCCCTTCATCTTCATAACACTGGAGACGTTTGGTGAGAGAGAGAGCAAGGTTGTAGACTGTGGCAGCTGGAATATGGTTGCAGGAATACCGGATAGCTGCATCCAGCCGCGGTATGGAGCTGACGTCCTCGCCTTGTAAGTATTTTTGACGATAGTCCAGATGTTCTCCATAGGGTTGATATCAAGGCTATTGCCAGTTTAGTCTTCAATAAATGGTACTTGATAATCCCGTATCCACTAGACAACAGGTTTAGCAGTATAAGCTGGTGCACCGTCCTGTTGAAAGACATTGGCTTGGCTGGCCTTTGCTCTGTTCGAATGACTCTACGGGCTGAATTTTAGCTGATCTGTTTTTGAGTTTCCTGGCCCGAGGTGAATTTGTTTCTACGCCAACGTTTTCTGCAGACGCCGGAACATATTTTGGCTATTATTCGAGACTGAGTCATGGCTTAGTGATTTTGTTATCAGTATGAGTTTTTATTTCTGAATAAACACTTTCACTCATAAATATTTGCCATTCGTTTAGTTGTCGTTTGTCATCGGCTATTTGTAGTTCTTATTTTTCTGACTTTGCGAACTTTCATCGAACACTTTCAGGTGTTATTTTTCGGCTGGTTTCAATTCGTTGTGAGTTGCGTGGTTAGTGGCGGTATATTTTGTCCTGGAACTCTTCTCATGATCGGCGGTATTTTTGTTTAGTCTGGTTAGGAATTTGTCATCTGTTTGTGCATCGTTGTTGTCAGTTATTTATGACGTGTAATTGCTGCATCATCAGACTGATGCGTCTGTGTGCTCATACACGCGTATGCTTGTTGACAAGCACATAGTATGTTTATGAGAGTCTCGCGGCCTTAGCACTGAGTAGATCGATCAGTCGCAGAGCGCGACAGATGGCCGACTCTGTGCCACGTTATACAGACGGCTTGCCGAGCAGGTGGCGATAATTGGCCACTATGTGACGGACAAGTCTATATCGACCTGAAGCACCGAGCTAATGCACAGTGAAGACTCAGCACAAGTGGCGGTGCTCATTGCCGTTGAACTATGGTACCGGAGAATCGTACACACTCAAGTACAATTGCCCATAAGTGCTATGTAACACTGGATAGAAGTCCATGATCACCGATGGGCATTCTGGTTCGTCTGATCAATGTAGTTGAGTTTTTCGGTTGAATTCGGCGTGTAGGACTCGTGGAGATGAGGCTAAGAGGTTATAGGGTGGCGTCGAGGAACTTGGTGAAATAAATATGCAGTTATCACCTGTGTGAACAGTGTTCACATCACTGTTATGCTAGAGTCTGGCGGGAGTAGCAGGTCAGGATGGGACCATAGATCACAGATGGTCGTTTCACTGGGTATGAATGTTGACATAAAATATACCAGGATGATTTGCTCCTCCTGATGTTCGTGGGCCATACCTAAGCCATTGAAAACATATCTTTGGAGGAAGTAAATGTAGTATTTGTTTGGTAAATTGATATTAACGTATATTATTTGCTACTGTGTTGTATCTGTGCCTAAATCAGCATCTCTCACACAACCAGTAGTAGGCTGAGGGTTGGATGTTGAATGTGTAATCCTCCATTGAACAAACGGGGTCCTGTTTGAACAGCGAGTGTGCACTGACGCAGGTTGTGTGTAAATTGGTCATTCAAATATTTGCAGTGTTTCAGCGGTGTTCATGTGTTTAGACTGACACATGAGAACACGTTCATAGTGGCGAATAGTGGAATATATTCCATAGGATAGTCTCGATTACAGCATCGTTCATTGGCTCCACGTTTTCCACGGTATAGATGTCGCAACGGTTTTATAATGCATTGTTGCATGTTCGTTATTTGTGTTTATGGGGCACATCGGCCTCTGGGACCATACGGCACCCCCCATTGGTGCATGTATTTGGATTTTATTTTCCGCTTTGTTTCGGCTCCCTCGGCGTCCAAATGTATTCGCTGTCGATGTAGTCTGTCGATGCAATATTCAGTGAAATTGTGCATGCTTGTATGTTCATGTATTTGCATTCACGCGGCGTGTATTAACATGTTTTCAGATAGTGCTCAACTCCATTGCAGTTTTTTGTCGAGGTCCTTGCAATTGTGAAGTTACACGCATTTCTACGTTTGAATGAATTCAAAACATGTTTACCAGTTAACACATTGTATTGGTAGCGCATTGCTTTTGTGGTTTTCTGCTTGTTTTTTGTGCGCTATTTTAGCCCCATACTTGCTGTTGCGGCTTTTCGCCTTGGTTGTGAATATTTGAGTGTAAGTGTAAAGTGTAAGTCTGTCTGTGTAATTCTGCGCGTGCATGTGTGTGTGCTAGGGCAGGCTTGTTCCAGCGTGTATGAGTGTATGTTTGTGTGTGTGCCGCGCTTTGATTTTTGCTTGCGGCGGTGCGTTCTTAACCTAATCGCTGATTGGCTGTTGGTGGAGTGACGTCACTTGTGTGTTCGCGTTTGAGCGGTCAGTAGTGTGAGTCTCGAGTCTATTGAACGAGGTGTAGCATACAATACACACGGTCCACATTGTTATGTTGAATTGGGCGTAGAAGTGCCCACACTTGCCTGGCTCAATTGAACTGTTCAATTGGGATCAGATGGAAGCCTAGTTTGGGCGCCAGGCTTGGCTGTTATCGTCTGTAGGAAAGTAATCAATTTCTGCGGTCCACATCACAGCCATCAGCTCATTTGGCTTCTCGATTTTTTTATTTTTTAGTGTGTTCACTTGTTTGTATGCCGCATGACTCAAGTCGCCTTCGAGTTGAAATTTTTCTTGTTGCATGATTTGCTATGCTGCAGGACTGTACGGTTACCATGCGCATATGCGGATGCTATTTTTTTCGTACGTTCGTGCAGCGTGGTGACTTTTGACGGACACTTTTCGGAAATTGTTCATAGGCTGGACACAGGGTGCTGGGTTTATTCCTGGATTTTCCGCTACTCTCCCTTTGTGCAACAGTTTACATACGATAAAACTCGTTGTCCAATAGTGGAGAAGCTTGACCACTGGACGCATGAAAGGATGAAAAGGAAAATGATGTGAAATGGATTCATTAACAGCATTTCCGATCAATGATTGCCGTACGTTCTTTCCAATAATTTTGCCGTACATTTCTGATGCTTTGATTACGATTTTGCTTGGCCTAACGGTGCGATAATGCAATATGCTTATTCCACGAAATCGCTCGTCGCTTTATCTAGGGTCTACAGATATCACACGTATGGTCTACGTATATTGCATGTATCATTTCTTAAGCTGTTGTTGTCGATAGATTCTTTGTTGTGCCGATCACACTACGGATTCTGGGCATCCTATTACGGCGCATAATGCCTCTTGTTCAGTTGAAACATTATCTGTTTCACATGTGCAAGATTGCCTCATAAGAACAATGGAAGAACTTGTTCGACGAAAACTAGTGTCTGACAAAGGATGATTGTTTCTTTCGCCGCTTATAACAACGATACTCGATACTACTTATAACAACGATGCTCTTCAGATCTCATTTGGGACAAACCAGCCACGTTTAGACTATGTAGGTGTGTTCTTGTATGCGTATGAGTAAGTAGTCAGGTGTCTGTTGAGTGTGTTCACCTAGTTGTATTCAGCTAGTTGTATGCTTGGGCTAAGCTCATACTGTCCTGCCTCATATCGTCCAGTCTATTTTTGAATATCGTTTTTGTTGTTTGACATCACAATTTCCTCAGGTAGATTATTACAATGATCTATACCTCTAACACTGAAACTTTATTTTTAATGTCTTTCAAACTCCGTGATTTCCTCAATCGTTGTTCATGAACCTTTCTACTATCATCTTGACACACTAGGCCGATATCTTCCGGGCTAATCTTTCCCATAAATGCCCTATAGACATTGACGAGGTCCCCTCGTTTTCTTCTCTCGGCCAGTGTTGTAAGGTTCAGTTTGATCAATCTCTCCTTATACGGCAATCATTTCAGACTATTGACCAATTTCGTTGCCAGTCTTTGCACGTTTGCAGTCTTTGCAACGTGTTGCACCTCATGAGGGCTCCAGACCACAGCCGCATACTCAAGTATCTAATCAGTGGTCTAAGCATTGATATTATGTTCTTCCTCAGCATGTCCTCGTCCATATTGTAGAATACACGTGCCATCTTTGTTAACAGGGTGTAAGCCTCTGAATACATGTAATTAATATGTGCTCCTGGCGATAATTTGCAGTGTAGCAGTGCCAGTCTGAAAGTGGTTCCTGTCTTCGTTATGGAACAATGTGATTCATAGTGCATATAGTGTGTGTGTGTGGGTGTGTGTGTGCTTCGGTATAGATCCATGAATCGTGTCTAGAAAGTGTGTATCATGATTGCGCCATTTTGTGACATGTCACGCCGTCCAATTGGTGCACAATGGCCACAGTGTGTGCGTGTATGTGTGTGTGAGTGTTAGGCAAATTATTGCGCTCATGAATCGGTGTGACCTGCATCCTGCGCTAACACACACACACACACACACACACACACACACAAACACGTTGGTAATTGACGATATCAACTATGTACACCGGAGGTTGTTTCGCGCCACTGCGCATTCGTGTGAATTTCCACTTCCTGTCACTGTGTTTGCGCGCGTATGTGAGAGCAGACTGCAGAACTACAATACGGCCTATCACGTGGTATCGCATGATTCGGCGCGCGTGTATATTTATTGTGATGAATCTTTAATTATCTCTGAACATTTCTGCATCGGAGTCCGATTTGTTTTGAGTTTCAAGCGCTCCATTCAACTTCATTGAACTTCTTTTCAATTGCTTGTATAAATTTGTGTGCATGATACACTTTTTATGCGGATTTGTGCAATGCAAAGCTTTTCCGTGCTGCGACGTTTGTCAATGCTGAATGTGTGTGTATAATGGAGCCAGCATACCGTCGCTAGCTATTGGTCGATCTGTGAATGTGTGTGCAATAAGCGATCAGGTTACACTTGGTTGCATGTGTTGTGCTCTGTTCTCTGGAGTGAGTGAGAATTATGCTGTCTCGTGCAATGCGGCTTACTTCCTCCATCCTCACTGCCGCCGGTATGTTCTTCGGCATCATAATGTGATGCAGCAAGAGCCGGACGTCGCTCAAGTGTTGCCATTCCAGTTTTCTTGGCTTGTCCGGCAGAAACGACCATTGCAAAACCAATGAATCTTCTTTTTCATATCTTTCTACAGCTTCACTTGAAAGCAGTGTATTCGGTTGAACAAATCAATTGCATCTGCTTTTTTATTTCTTCAACGATCCTGTCAAGCTGTTCGCTTGTCTAGACAGAGTATATGGATAGCAAACCATGATGTACACTTTCTATTTTTTCTACGAAGTTTGGATTTATGTGCTGTGTTTTGAATCATACAGTTTTTCACTTCAGGTACTCAATCGGGGCTTTTCGATAATGTTTTATATATATTGAAAATTGTTTTTGAATAGCTAACAATTTCCAGTGACGTTTCCAGTGGAGATGATGCTTTTATGTCGTTTTATTCGTGTCAGCAAATATATAGGCTTTAAGAAAATTAACTTTTTATCGTTTTTCTAACTGATGACCGAGGTTACAGCGTCGAGATTTTTCTGAATTAGTTTGATTTCGCGAACCATACGACACCTAATCTGCGTTGTTATATACCTATATTGTTCATCGATGCTTTTGGTATATTTCTAGTGTTCTGGTCTGCCTACTCCGAACTCCCTGAAAGTCCGCTATAAATTACTGTTAGTTATTGCAGTTTGGGTATTTATTGCTTCTACCAGCTGCGCGTAATGAGTGGTTTGTGCTTGTTCCTGTTGTCCAGCCATTTCGGGAAGACAATGCGTTTTTTCACCTGTCTTTTTCTGCGGATGGTCGTTAGCTTGAGCGACAGCCGGAACGGTTCGTGTGCGCCGAGTTATTTGACAGGAGTGTAATATCGATCTTATAGATTTGTTGGCCAGCAGAAGATTCGTTAACGACTTCTGTACCGAATTCATACGCCATATACCAACGGTGCTGGTCGTGAAGACGATCCGTGAGTGTTTTGTGCTCAGAGTATCACCCAAGCGTTATGTGATTTTTTATGCTGAACATTCTATCACTCCTGTTGGACCAAGGTGTTTTATATCGAGTGTCAGTGTTTTACGGAGATGTGATGCGGAATATTCATATGGAGTTTGATCTTATTGTATTGTGTTGTCACAGTGACCCCACTTTATCCTGGACGGAATTAATGGTTATTTACCACTGGCATTTTGGTCTGCTTTGTGCTATTCACCTCACATAGTTTAATTTTTTGGAGTGAACAGTGGTATTGCAGCTGGGTGGATCATGTCTACGTTGTCCTCATACGAGCTATATCCGCCAATACAGAGGCTGACCTCATCTTGTGCTTCATACCCACTAGGGTCGTAAAAAGTCTTGCTGACAGCTTAATCATACCCACACCAGTAGTTGAGCGTGGTATCTGTTTAGCACCTTCCCCTTGGCTCTTTGGCGTACAGGTCTCGTCGGTTTATGGCTTGCTGTTTTTTCGCGTACAACCTGCAGCCTACACTTCGCCTGTTTCTACTTTGCTCTTTCGTCAGCTGCTTGCCGGAGATATCCCCATGTGACCTGTCTACGCTGTGCGAAATTACCGGTCCGTGTACTGGGTGGCGTTTTAGACATGTTGGATATTGTTAACGTTGATGGCTAAAGGTTAGAGGTCACGATAAACAGTCGTCCCCATGGTAGAAGGTATGAGCTTATCATCACCATACGGTATCTTGTGCAAACGAATGCTACTTCGTAGCCGACCTTCGCTGCGCCCGGCCACCAAAAGATCACATGCACAATAGCATCCATAGTAATCGTCCACCAATAATTAGCAACTGGGTGTTAAATGATAATGAATGACTAAACGCGTGTTACTGGTTATATCAAACTGCTGAGAAATCACTGCGTCACACTTGAATTCAGTACCGAGACAGCTACGAGCTAGTGGCCAGGCTGCGATGCCCACAAATTTGTTCAGTTGATTGATTGAATGGGTTATGCTGTGGTATGTGTTGAACTTTAACGAGCATATTCCAACCTATGCTCACAGTTGAACTGGCTGTGTATGTGTCGGTTTGTTATGCGGCCCGGCGCTGCACTGAATGCTCCAAACATTTAGAGTGTATTCTGTTATGCATCTGTTCTCTTGACCTTGCATCGAATGCGCTATTCCACATTCCAGCTTCGTCGATGACTGTTTCAAATGTATATCAGAGCATTCCAGTGAATTAAGCTGATATATACACGCTGAAGATATACACGAAGCCACCGTTGAGGTTATTTGCCTCCGTGTCACTAGTTCAAGGCTTCTCAACCTCTTGATGGCTCTGTACCTGCAACGGTTTGTCGAATATGGTCCCATACCTCTTTTAATTGACTGCTAAACCAATTATCACCAATCCTATTATTTGTCAGTATGTCTTCCAGGTACGAGTGTTTCAATCACTTGAATTTACTGTCATTCTATCCCACTGTTGGTTTGTCACTCCACTAATTCAACGTTGCAGTCGGGACTAGCACAGCTCAGCTTGGCGCTGTCTGGGGTGTTTTGCGCCGTCTGCTTTTCCATAACGGTGACCGTCTAGCAAGCGCAACTTCTCGTGTGCGTGCGTGTGCGTGTGCTGTTTGTGCGTGTGGCGTTTTTGCGTGCCAGAGTAATGAGCCCGAGTTTGAGACGTTTTTCCACCGGACACCGACGGCTGCATATGTTGAATGTTCATGCAACGCATCATGAACATTTTCCTGCGCGTGTGTGTCTGCCTGTCTGTTGATGCGCCTTGTTTTGGCCATAAAAATGACTGCTTTCATATAACAGTTCTATTGGTGTTGTTACATGAGTAGGTCAGGTTCTTTGTCGGCGACTTGCGGCCGGTGGTTTCCTAGGTTGACCTGCGTGTCTTTTCGTCGGTAGTTTTTCCTTGTTAGCTTCGTATTTTTGTAGGTGGACGCTTGTATGGTGTATTGCATTCTTTTAAGTATAACATTTTACTGAAAAGTGGTTCGTTTTATATATATAATCTTCTGCCATGTGTGGTATTCCTATCTTTTGGCGCGCTGTATGCGTTCTGACTATTACAAAAGCGGAGAACCGCGGTAATTACGTCGCGCGTTTTCAACTGGGAGCAAATGAATTAGCTTATGATAGATTTGAGAAACAAGAACAGCCATTTAGACATGATGTGATATGTGCTAAATTCCTTGTTGAGTGTGTCAGATTTATCATTCCCCAGCTTACCGGACGTTTTATTGGTTTCCGAGTGCAAGCTTGAAATATGTTTGCCATCAGGAGTGGTATAAAACGTGCTAATAATTTCGCTAGGAAGGGGCGTTATTACACAGGAACACGGACTCCATAATTGATCTATTTGGGTGACAAGCGTCGAGTGGAAAATGGCGTTGGTTGTGTCGGGTGCTCGTGAAGGTCGTTGAGCGTGGTGAGGTGCAGGTGCTATCAATGCGAAGCTTCCTTCATCAGAACGATCTACACTGATTGTCTGGTTCAATTATGGACAGTCCAGTAGTGGAAGTGCAAGTTTTCACGCCTGGGTAAATTTAAGCAGGTGTTATCGCCATATGATGACTTTAAACATATTTTTATGTAAGCGAACTTTGTTGTCAGATATCATTTATCATCTTCCATCTTTTTACGGGTGTTCTTTGGTTTCTAAATGCTCTTTCTTATATTGACCCGGCGCTTGTGCGAGCATGGGAAATGGAGGAAAATATTTGAACAAATGACTCCAAAACTTCCTGTCATGACTTTCACTTGACGATAAGCTCTTTGGTGGGGCTATCTGCGGCTTTTTAAAGTCCAACATGATCAAATAAATCATGTTCGTGTATCACACGTTTTCGCGTGGATGCGACTGCCGGTTTAATCTTAGGCCTTTCAGAAGCGCTTAGCCCAATCTTTCATCGGTATCATGTGGCCCGTTAGACATGTCGGTGACTTCTCACAGAGTCGACCGTGATATACGTGCCTCGGCGGCTGGTACGTTTTTGTTGCTCCACTATGCACGCGTTTTGTTTGGTCAGACTGCAGTGATGCGCTGAGGATTTCATCAGATTTATCCATGTGTCGGCCAGCAGCAGTGGCTTGCTTGTGTGTGTTTATTTGTGTGGTGTATGTGTATACATCACTGGAGTTAATGGTCGTAGTTTTGTGTATGCGAGTATTTCGGCTGTTGCTATTGTTTACGGCTATGTGTGCCACTGTTTCTCACCGCCGGAAGTGTGGCTGATGCATCCCGCTCTTTCTTGTCTCTGTTTCTGCGCATCGTCCACCGTTCCTACTGTTGTCCTGCCCTCTGTCAGCAGTCGCGTGGCCTCTGCGTCTATTCCCTGTCCCTCGGCGTTCGATGCACGTTTCGCCCTCTAGGAGCCAGTTGAGACAATCACCACCAGGTGGCGCTAAGGGTGCTTGCGTATAAAAGTCGTCCTACACCTGCCGGCGCGCATTGCAGTGCTACTGGTCTGCTGTATTGTGTGTGTGTGTGTTGATCGCTGATCGTCGAGGACATTCATCATGGTTCACGCGTACTATGAGTTCCAGCACGTCGAACTGTCCAAGGTTGGCAGCGGCAAAAAGAAGTGAGTTATCAAACACCTTGCTTCTCACCATTTCCTTTTTTCATGCATTTTTGTGTGCAACGGATGCGTGTTTGTTCTGTTTTTCAGTGTTTGGTTCAATTTTTTTCCGTGGTTTTGCATCAAACGGTGGTGAATCAAATATTTCACGACATTGTCACGTTCACTAAATTTCCTCGCTAGTTTTATGGCCATAATTTCCTCGCTAGTTTTAGAATGTTTCCAGTTGCTCTCGAATCAGCACAAGCTTAAAGTTGCCTGTAATTTGCTATTCTTTCTGGGGCCTTTTTTCGCTCAGCTAATTTAACCAAGACGCTTACGATGAGGTGGTGTTGACATGGTGCTATTGTAAGACACATAGCAAATTCTCGCTGGTCGGTAGTGGGTATTTTATGGCACACTCCCATATTAAGGTCGCTACGGTCTGCGAGCTTGTGGGCGTGAAATTATCAGCCTTCAACCACCCAACACAGGACAGACGTGACTGTTGTTCGCATGTGCCGATTGGCGTATTTTATGGGATTATCCGGTGTGTTTTAAAGGCACCATATGAGATCGTATCCACTGATATATACTTTTTGTTGTGTGTACGTGTGTGGGTGGTTGTTTTGGTATTTGAATAGGTGTTATTGTTCGGTGTGTGTGTGTGTTCGTTCGTGCGTGTGTGTATAGGATGGGTGTGTTGTGACCAGTAATTACTGTTTACTCGAGAGAAGTGATGTTACGAGGTGTACTCCCTAGGTGCTCTATGGTGAGACATGTGGTTGAATTGTCATTCTGTTGTTCTGTTGAAGGCAACTTATGAAACAGCACGCTACCATTTCCCGGTGGGTCATTGTACTAACCTTCCTGGGGCATTATCGGTTTTTTGTATGGCTGTGTCGAGATTAGTTAATGAATATTCACTGCTTGAGTCATCTAGTGTCAAATGACGTTGCCTATTGCTTTATATTCGACTGCCAATAAACCCCACGGGTGCTTCGAAATATCACCAGTAGAATTGGGAATTATATGTGATAATTTGTGGCGTTTTATGTTTTTACTATGTGACCAAAAATGCCAAAATATGTTGTCAAAAGTCCCAAAATATGTTATTCATTTTTCATATATGTGAATTTTGCACTATTTCGTTTTAATTTTATTTGCTTTTCAAGTATGTATCCAGCGATTCCATTGGGGAGTCACCCTTAGGGAGGCTAAATTTTCGTAGTACGTGGCAAACGTTTTACCTTGATTAGGCCCTTCCGATGAGGTAGTGGTGCAGTGGCGGCGCCAGAAATTTTTCGGGGGAGGGGCTGAGGGGACTAAGGAAAAAGATGCGGAGACTTTGCGAAACATGAGGAACTATACTCCAAATGTTCATGGTAGTGATACCGCTGTTGGGATGCCATTTTGGACTCCGAGGCGCACTAATCCCATGATTCAATTCTGCATGTGTAGTCGCGTTTGATGTTAATCGAATGAGCAGCCGATTTGTTGTGTTGCTCGAGTTGCGACTTGTGACCGGCGGACACGTCTGTCTCACATGTAACGCAAAACATGCTCTTCCCATCAGACATGTTTTCTGGGAAATTCTACGTCACATTTAATTCCTTCAACCTTTTGAGCGTGGCAGTACGGACGCCATTTCAGCAATTTGTGTTAATTCCGGAAAATATAAATATGCATGATCCTATCTTCCCAAAAAGCCAATGACACATTCACCTAGCTTGGAGCGATTTGGTCACATCAATTAAGCCACACCCACAACCCATAATGTAGTTATCTAAGGTTATAACTTCGTGCGACACTCATGGTGTCCGGCGCAACCTATATAATTATATATTTGGACAACATTTATCAGTGAAAATGTCATTGTATGCTAAAGCTTAAAAACGGCATTTTGTGGAAAAATATTTTTATGTGATCACATAAAATACCCAACTCTAATCATCAGTATTGTTCATTTTGTCACGTGGTAGTAATTCACAATGTGTCGACTGCTGCAAACATCGCAACGGAAAAGCGGACTCTGTAGTGCTGCAATGGCTGACACACGAATATGTATTCGACGAGGAATTGTAGTTACTAGCACATTGATTCTGCAATGCTTTGCAGTCGTGTTGCTTGCGACTTGTGCACGCACACACGTGTACATCGACACAATGGATACCTGCGCATACGTCAGCGGCACACACACACACACATGCATATCCTACACACCTGTGTGGGGTCGATTTGTTAGCGCAAAATCCATTTTGTTCTTGTGCGCGTGAAAATCATTGTAGATTCTCCGCTTGGCTGCACTTATGATAGGGGTTCGGCACTAGTTGTGTGGATATTTCGCTGTTGTACATCTTTCAAAGATTGTGTTCAGTCTTCTTTCTGTTGAATTGTCAGTTTTTGTGTCGTTAGATTTGATTAACATTTCCTGTGTGAACATTTGTTCCATAGTTGTTGCATGGCGCCCTGTTCCATTTCTGTTCTATTTATATTTAATTTTCTCTATTTTGTGTATTTTTGCACTGGTTTCAGAAATGTAACACTTAATTTTTGCAAGTTTAGATGTAGGGAATTGTGCTCTTTAATGTAATATAATTTGTTCAGTTTTTGGAGAACAAGTTTAGATTGAGGTCATAATAGGGAAGCCATAATCGGTGCTTTCAAAAGTCATAGAGCCTAATTGTTAGTTCATGATTAATAAGTAATTTATCTGGATGCTGCTAGAGAGTTCTGGACCAGGCACTGTGTACGTTATTAGACTTATAAGTATAATTTGTCAGTGGTAGCGATATGCTGGAGTTAATAGAGACATACGTTCAAGTTAATTGGGATAACAATATTTACAACAAAGTGAAATGTGATTCTTTGAACGTATCTTGTGTACCATTCGCTGTGTGAGTTTTCTCAATGTTTCCTGGAATGCATTTCAGCGCTCTCTGCGTTTGTTATTGTTAAGGCTACGAAACACCGTTCTATGCACATTATTACGCAGCAGATGTGTTGAGTAGGAAGTGCATCTTGCGCTGTTGTGCACGTGATCATTTTTCACGCTTCTACTGGGAATTTCGACTCGTTTCTCGAAGGTGTGACAGGATGGATCAAGTTTGAGGACTGTGGCGTATGTGAGGATTAATGTCGTTTGCGATTTCCGGTTGTGCTTGTGTGTGTGTTTGTGTGTGTGTGTTACTTCTCTTTTCTGCACTTCCGTCATAGACTCCTATTGTCAATTTGTGGCTATGTAGATTTTTGCCAGGTTTCAACGTTCTGCTGCGTTGTCGACTTGATTTGAAAATATTTTCGAGCGTGATGTTGGAGGCTGAATAGGCTGCCTTGTATTGTTAATTTATGGTATGATTCCTGAATGTTTTTCTAGCCGTCTACTAATTTATATAATTTATAGAATGAAAAGTGACCGCGTTTTGCTGGCTTTAAATGACAGGTGCATATTTTTCAGCCCAAGTATTGCTTGTGGTGATAGGTTGAGAACTTCTATGGTATTACAAGTGTCGGCCTTTTGTGTACGCTTGACTCAGCGTCTGTATGTATTTGTCGTGGTTTGTCACACTTTCACAAATGGCTTTCAATTTGTCACATGAGCTGCATGCTGAGCACGCGCGGTCGGGCACGGTTGTGCGTGTGCTCCTCGAGGTGCTTGTCTTGGCTGGCTGTTTCTCGTTGCCATTGTCCTCGTGCGCTGTGTGCTTGTTTGTTGTGTCACTTGGACAGACGCGGTATTGTCGGAATGCCTCCGCACTGGCACCGTCGACAAAACACGCACGCACGTACACCGGCGATTTACCGTTCGTTGCTCCCGCTGCTTGTTCCATTATTCTCGGATCAATGGTGCTTTCTCGACATTGTGTAGGCTGCTAGTTGCTACGGTCGTCGTTGTAGAATGCTAGCATTACGTTGTTTTGTGTGTGCGTGTATGTGAATGTGCAGGATGCTTGCACATATTGTCACGTAGTTTTTCAGTTTGAACAGCCAGTTCAAGGGATGTTTGGTATTTCGTTTTTCAAGTCTGCAAACGTGTATAACGCACACGTAACATTGGCATGTGCTCACAAGAATTGAGCATAGAACTTATAAACACCTGAAGGTGGAATTTTCTGAAATTGAATGGATGAGCGATTTAATGTAGACTATTCTGGAAAAGGAAACTTATTTTCCTCAACGAAGTTTTTATTTTAATGGAGTTCATATCGGGACCCAAATACTAAATATTTTCAATATATTGTATCTGATATCCACTAGTTCATTGTGGATTGGATTTGTTTTCAAGATGTTTCTCGTCTGATTTGTCTTGCAATGTTCATAAGGTTTGTGTTTTATTTGCGTCATTCTGGATGGCTGCACCCGTGAGAGAATCCTGGTACGTCTTTCTGCTTCAGCAATTTCGTCGTTTTCCTGGTGTTTCTATCCTCTAAAGCACCACATCGTATTTCCGATCTCGGGTCTCGGAGCTTCTCTTTATGTTCGCTCATCTTACGCTGTCCCCATTCTTCTCGCGGAGAGGTTTCATCCGGTGCAGAGGTTCCGTCCTCAGCATTATCGTACAGATTAAGTGATCAGTGTGAATCGTCATGGATGTCGTCCTCTTGTTCATTCTCGTGCACTACAGGCATACGAGATGTAGATGTAGATATGCTATGTAGATGCGCTGTGTGCCGCCGTACTCCACTTATAATTGGCTGTCGAGGGAAAGATGAGCGTAGTTCTATTCGCTCCTGTTTCATCGGTGGTCGATGCGTGTCTTGTTACACCGGTCCCCACTGGGGTTGGTTGTGCTCGAATATGCGTGTGTTTGTTTGTCTGTGTGTCTATGTGTATCTGAAGAAGACAGAAGGGCATACACACACGCGGGCTCTCGCAGGTACTAATAGAAACGTTCGCGACATTCCCGAGTGCCATGTGGTGTGTTTGTGTGTGTGTGTGTGTGTGTGCATGCGCATCCCTCGACACGCACGTGTGCAAATGACACACGCGGCACACGAGATTATGTATATATAGACGTTGACGACGGGCGTCGTTCGGCCATGCTTTGCTCACTCTGTGCGTGTGTTTGTGTGTGCATTCGTCGGGTTAATGTGTAAGCCAGCACCATTTTTCTATTCTCCAATGTATGCTTGTATGTACATGTGTATATGTGTTGGCTGATTGCTACGCTGTAGTGAGCGAAATATACGCGTGTCTTGGGTCGCCATTCTTGCTAGCTTGCCACCTGTACTGTCTGTCTGACTGACTGTATATGTGGGCTTGTGTTGGCGCTGCTATATATACCTATGTACATGTTGTTTCGCGTTTGATTTATAGTTGGCAACTGATGTGTGTGTGTGTGTGTGTTGTGTGTTTTGATACAGCTGTGCACGCTTGTCTGTGTTTCTCCAACTAACCCACATTGCTTGCTTGCTTGCTCTTCATTTCTCTTGTGTTGGTTTTTGGCAAATTCGCACATTCGGCAGCGTTGTCATCACTGTTGACTGAGCTTTCCCTGGCCTGTGCTTGTGTGTGTGTGTGTAAACAATGTGCAACTGTGTTCTGGGGACAAAACTGAATTGTGCAATGCTGTAAGCGCATTTAGCTTCATTTGTAGATAATGATGCGCCTTCGTTTGAACCTTCGTTGGCTCATTGGAGCACAAGGAGCACATTGTTTTGCACACCGACAGACTCACACTGAAACACCGATGAAACACTTGCTCTCATCCAGTACATTCACGCTTGCTCTCATCCAGCTCATTGTGGTTGCCATTCATCATTTTATTCTACCAGTATTTTCACTCTTATATTATTCATATCCATACTTCACTCTTATATTGTTGTTTATATTTATATATTATTGCATATTTATCTTCACTCTTGTATTTCTTCATATTGTTTCTTCGGATAATCTACTCTTGTACCTTCTATAGGGCCTTTGCCGTTTTGTTTTGCGTATGCTGATTGGATGAGTTTATAGAGGTTCTTTTCTTACTGGGTTGGTATTTTCGAACGATGTGAATGTGTTATCACTTATTTCGTTAGGCACTCAGTGGTGTGTCCGTTTGCAATTGTACAGTGTTCGTAATCGTGAAAGGGAATTCCATGTGACCAGACTTCAGTGTATTAAGTGTCAACGTGAGTTTGGGTTTTTGCAATTGCTGCGCTTCGTAGAGCTTTGTTGTTCCGCCGTGTTTTCCATGGCAGGGCTCGACATGGATTATGATTTGCTCGTGTTTTCAATCATTTTTGACCTGTTATACTGTTGAACGCTGTAGGGTAATGAATTGGTCGCCTCTTGTCATCCATTTCACCGTGTTTTGCTTGCGTCATCGCATATTCTCTGATATGTTGCCGCCGCTCATCAATTTCTTTGGTGAAGCTATACAACGTCGTTGTCGGCTCATTGGTTGGTCTTGGCGGGCGCACACATCGTATATGGAGTCTACGCGCGCCACCCGTGTCATGTGCCGACCTCGGCTTGTGTTGTGTGTTTGATTGCCGATAATGATCGCCTTTGACTGGCGGCGTGTGCACGTGATAATTATGATTATGCCTGTGTTGTTCAAGCTACCGGACACACACACACACACACACTCACGCATACACACGGTGTAATTCGTCATTGTTGTCGGACTTTCACCGCAGGACCACATCAGTCACACACTGTGTTGAATTGACGAGTGTTTTGGTCGATGTGCATCTTCGCGTGCGTTATGGAGTCATCATCACATGCACTTGCCATTAACTACGCACGCTGTGTGTCTATTGTGCTATTTCACAATAAGTTCGAGGCAGTTCCCTCCTCCTGCGATTCTTGCTTATCTGGCTTCTATTATATTATCTTGCTCGGTAGTTTATCGTCATTACTTTCGTTTGTTTCCCTTGCGGTCATTCGTTCATTGGCATACACCATTGAATAACATACACTCCCAAAGTACACTCCTAAACTCTGCTTCTTGACTCGCCCCTGATTGATCATTGTGTCAATCTATTTTACCTGAGTGAGGAGCGGTCTTGGAGAATATACTATATGATGTAACATTAGGAATTTCAACATGGTGGTTCTATTCAGCAGTCGTTTAAAAGCAAACATATTCATGAAGTACTGTACTGTATTGGTCCTAGTCCTCCACTTAGTGTAGCTTTTACATGGTAGTAGTACCACGGTGATAGTAGTATCATTTGATGTTGATGTCTCATTGCCGGGGTATGATAACTTTTGATTTCAACACTTATATTCCAATTTTATTGCAGCCTTTTTTGTCATTGGTTTAGTCATTTTTTGCATTTCAGCTGTTTTCCCACGACTTTGATGTGCCGGTATTCCTCGCAGCAGACGCATTCCTGTTCTACCCGCTCATGTACACCTCACATGCATGGCTATCTATGGCTTGGCCTGTATCAGACCTGATGTTGGCTGTCAGTTTCCTCGTTCGCTTCAACGGCCGGTCTTTGTGCTAGTATTATCGATGTGGTTTGTATCGGTCGTGGCGATGTTAACGCTCTGCTCAGGAGCCGTTGGTGTTATCTCTTATGTTGGTTGTACAGTGGCTTGTGATAGTATTCAGTGAGTTACTGCCATGTGGACTTGTTGCGTGATATGCGACCGACCATTGTTTCCTTTCCGCTGCGGGAGCCACTCGTGCGCGCTGTGCTTCGATCGAATATTTCCCCTCTGCTTCTGTTTACGGTGCAGCAAATTTGTTAGCATGCCTCCCTTTATATGCTTTTGCACACGCGTGTGTGTGTGCCTCGTTTCATGTGCATGTCTGCTGATGATTGCAAGCCAGGGGATCCATGACTGTGATCGATCTATAGGGGTGTGGTTAATAATGACGAGTGGTCGTGTGGTGCTTGGTCGCGTGGTCTGTTCTCCCTGTGTGTGTGTGTGTGTGTGTGTGTGTGTGTGTGTGTGTGTGTGTGTGTGTGTGTGTGTGTGTGTGTGTGTGTGTGTGTGTGTGTGTGTGTGTGTGTGTATGTGCGCCAACTTAATTACAGCTGGTAGGCAATATTGTGTGTACACTTGTGCACAATGCTGGCCTGTGTTTGTGTCGGACATTATTGCCAGATGTGCACATTTCTTGGCCCTCTCTCACATTGTGCACACGCCGACGACGAATATGGTAATCAACAGATAATCACAGTTGCTTGTTTTCCCATCCTTTCTCCGTTGGTGCATACCAATCTGTTTCCGATGATCTGTCAGATGTGCCATCAATAGACCTTTCGTTCAATACATAGCGGTGTTTGTTTTATATTCTAGTCTGAATATTGTTCCAGATTACAATGAGTTGATATTCTACATATATTTGGTACATTTATATACACACGTGTATATGTACTTCGGTAGTATACTACGATACTATGTGTGGTGCAGCTTTTTCTAGACTGAAGCTTGATGTGTGTGGCTAATTGGTTTCCAATATGCACTGACAGATGTAGCAAACTACTAATTTTCCGACATTTCCACGACCAAGGATTATCCTCGTTATGTTTGGAACAGCCCTGAACTGGTCTTTGCATAGCCAACTGTGTTTCCATGCATCCACTGGGACTTATCACATCTAATTGACATGGCCTCGTTAGGCTTGAATTGACTGAGATAATTTTCGCATCGCATCACTCTGAAACAGTGATTACAATTATAGCGAACCAGCGATCTTGAAAACGAATACTTTACATAACGGCAGCCAATTTTTGCTCGCCACGGTTATTTCAGTTGTTAATTCATTCAATTTGAGTTTGTTGTTCGTTTTTAATAACTGATAATTATTTCGTCTTCCATTCTCACTGAACTCTCTGAACTCCCTTTTTCTTATGACCTTTCAGATATATTTAATTTTGATGCACGTGGCAAACAGACATGTGTATTTGTGCGGCGACCATTTTCATTCAGTGATTTGGGCTCGCTCGTTTATCTATAATGGCGTAGAGAGCGTGTCCACTCCAAGTTCTATTAGCTTAATGAGTATTAATTCTGGTGTATGGAAGGTCAGCGTCGTTGATGGAAAGTGGGATGTCGATGCGTGGGAGAGATTCTTATTGGGTTCGATGGAACCTTTTTTGCCTAATAACTGTGTCTAATGTCTGCCGCGTTGTTTTGTATCGATGCATCGCGGAATGTGTTTCATGTGATCATGTTTTATGTTTTATGTGCTCGGAGCGTGTACTCGTTGCATGCAAATGTCTATGCCTTTTCTTTAAGTTGTTATACTTTTTGTGATGTGTTTTGTGTTGTTGATCCAGCTAGATTGATCCGAAAGATTCGAGTAAATCCTTGTTTTTGGACCTAGCCACATGTGCAAATTTTAAATCTGCCACTTTTGTGCAAGCTGTAGGTTGATTGCTATATTTGTTGCATGCTGCGCTGCTTATAGCCATATATTTGGAAGACAATCTGCGAATCATAAATTGCACGGAAGCAGAGCGTGCAAATGTTTTTGCAAGAGTTGTTCGCACACCCAGAGCGGTATTTTTGCATGTATGTGTCACGTGCACGTCTTTTTGTTTCTCACTGAATGATGTTCTTCATCATGTAAGATGTATTTATAGTATGAGTTTTTCGTCGTTCAGCGGGAGCTATACTGTACAGTACAGACACGATTCTCTTGATTTTGCAATGTACAATTTTACATCGATGTGCAATGTCGCTGCATGTGGTTGGCCACGTGACCACGTTTAGCGTGATGGTCGATCGTGAGTTGCAGATTGCGTCAGACAGCAGGTGTCGTAGTCACCCGCCTGCCCGCTCCCTCAATGCTTGACCACCAGTCTTGGTGGCTAGATCGTCGAGTTTTCTGGACAACTCCATGGAGATTGTTGGCCGTGCTATTGAACCACCCAACACTAGTGGTCATTCAAATTGTATTGCCATCACAGCAGCGCAGTCGCGTCAGACAGCTGAATAAACACCACATTCTGTGAGGTGACTGTGAGGATTGTTAGCTACTCATGCAGCTGTGATGCAATTCGCGCAACTAAGTATTTTTGTGTGGAAGATGTAAGCGTCGGGTCGGGTCGGGATTTCATATGAAAAACACAATTTGCTTGCGTTGCTGCGACAAAAAAAATCGAGAACTCACTTGCCAATATTGGAAATTTTCAAAAATAGTCATATGAAGGAGTTTGTGAAAGATATACAAGCGACGAGTGACGCTTAATGTGGTGAGCTTTGTTGCTATAATAAACAAATGAAATAGAACTGTGAGACATGCCATAACTGTATCTGAAGTATCTGACACTTTCACTTTCTTATCTGGAGTATCTCAACCGTTGAGAAGCTGGAATTACAATGGACTAATAGGTTTTGGACGTGGTTTTATCGTAGGTTGTGTACGCACAGTGGAAGTGCAAACTGGTGTATTGTCATTTTGTCCCTTGAGTGATTTGAATATTTGAATATACGAGTAAGCGTTTTCCCATTTCATTCGCTTACGTAATAACTGATTTTCAGCGGTGCCGCTTAATGAAAAACTTTCCCATGAAGTCAATCATTAGTGAATCAAGAAATGATTCACTGTTGAGATACTAGAACCGCCAACTCTAAAAACTCCTATCAATCGGTTCGGTTTACTGTTTAATCAAAGCCTATTGTGTTATCATGCACAGAAAATAATGTGTGGACTGGCAGGAATAAGCCTCTCTTGTGATAGACAAATTATCTGGTAGTTTAGCCACAGTGATCACACGTAGCCATTGTGATGTGTTTTTACGACGCTCCCAATGCCGGCCTTTTTACAGCAGCGCCATATAATTCAGTTCTGAGTGGGTTATTGTAATTATATGGAGGATAATCCACTGTTGTTGTCCTTCTGATGTCTATTGTGCGTTTGCATTGTGTTGCCGCTTTCCACACTTGGTTCCATACTTAGTTCCACGCTAAGTTGGTGTAATCACTGGTGTCTATCTGCAAGTGTGTTCGTGTTGAAGTGCTCTTGGATCCATTTGGCGATAGGGTGCGTGTCTCTGTATGTATATGTGTGTGTGTACGATTGTGTGCGTGTTTTATTGCTGTATGCATGGTGGCTCACAGTAGGGTGGCATAATGGCAGCTGGTGTGTTTGCGCGAGCTCGTGAATACAAACGCATGCAAACATTTTACATTCGCAGATACAGCGATATGTGTACACAAGCTAGAACTGCCGGGTCCCTGGGTAATAGTCCACTCCGCGCATTATCGTAAGCAGGACCTGCAAGCTTTTCGCTCGATACAATCACGAACATCCTATCGATCGCAAGACTTTATTCTTTGCTGCTGAAGGGGAGTTAATAAATGATGTTTGTCTGTGTGCGTATGTATGTGTTCCCTCGACTGAGTGCCAGCAGGGATGTACCGACGAAATTTCATGTCGACAGACGAACTGACAGGGTATGTCTGTTACCGTGTTGAACCGGGTACATCCATAAATCTTTCATGGGTCGTTTAGCAGACACGGCGGTAGCGTGGAACGTGCGCCTGGTGGAGAAGCAATATCATCACCCTCCTCGTTCGTGTTACCGGTGCTTGTCTACCCTCTTGCACATCTCCCTTCTGGGTGTTTGCTATGCTGTTCACGGCATGGATACAGTTATCGAGCCGGCGGGCGTCTGGGGAAATAACCCGGGCATCTTTTCCGGTTGTGCTGGTGCCGTAGCGACGAGGGGTTGGTCAATAAGCCTTGGTCATCGATCCAGAGCGGCAAGGATAGGGCCTGTTTGCGTTACTGTCGGGGTCTCCGTTTGTGTGGCATGTTCTTTATTACCAATCGTCTACCACAGGGGTTCTCGTCCGTTCTGCTGAAGGTGGATACTGAGAACATGGGTGCAAGGATATTCATCCATTTTTGTATATTCTGAAGAGGTTGAATGCTAATTTGAATCATTCTCCGCCATGTTTTGCGTGGTCCTTCACCACTCAATTTTGCTTTCAAAACATTCACTGGCGTTATGAACGATTTTCTTTGTTTCTAGAATTCGTTGTCTAAGGTGCGAGAGAGTAAACCGGTAAATCCATTTCGAGTTTGGATCATTCACTATATTTTTGTTTGTTGTTTTTATCAGTGGCTATATGATAAGAGCGGTACACAACATTGGGTTGTGCACTTGCTTCCACATGCTGACCCTTCGTGTGTGTACTTGCGTTTATCTAGCGTCCTTGTTGTTGTTTGTTTCGTCTCGCGTCGTGTTTGTTTGTTTATGTGTTATCTTGTGCATGCAATTTGCGTCCGACTGACAGCTATCATTTGCGCGCAAATTAGCCCGGTTATTAAACCGCCCAACTGCGTAGTTCACGTGTTGACTGCGAAGCTCGTGACTTGCGGCGATGTAGTTTGCTGCATCCCTCCATACATGTTCTCTTCTCTACCGGGCTCTTCTCTTCCATGTTGATGCAATCATCTGATATGTTAACTCTGCCAGCGGTGTTTTTCATAGGTGATGATTCCCGGATGTAATCTGCATTTTATGCTAAATACGAATTCAGGGGGTCATGCTTTTTGCTTTAAGCAATATGCAACAGTGTTGATTGAGTTTTGTGGTGTTCGCCGTTAGGTCACACACATACACACAATACATATAAAAACACACACACACAATGCAAAATTGGTTTGGATTTCCCATAGCGTATGTCCAGTCATGTCCAGCAGTATTGGACAACTGATTTGATGGAAGGGAGCAAGAGCAGAGTGAAACAATCTTGATGTTTTCTAACATCTCTTCCTTGTTGTTCACTATGACTGGCGCCATAGTGTGAAAGTCAATGGCGCCGACTGTAGTGTTTCTTTTATGCTTTAACCCCGCATTTATCTTTACGCAATAGCTAACAAAAACAATGTGTGTCTGATTAATTCCGGCGATTCCTTCCTTTGATACAAGTTGAATCCGCTGGGCTCACATCCTCTCGGTTTTTCTTTTGTGCTTGTGCAGTGTCACGGCTGATGAACTCACCCGGCGATTAAAAGGCGTGCTCCGCTCTGTGCGGTCATCTCATGGGTAGAGCTAGAGTTTGGGAGTTTTACCGGCAGACATACATCACACCTCTACACATGCACGCACACAAACGCTCACCGGATGTGCGGTGTTTGCGCGTTCCAGTGGTCGCACAGACCAATGTCTCCAAGTGCTTTTCTTGCTTCGTTGTTTTCTCTCATTTTCCACTCTGCCTGTCACTGGCTATTCCCGCTCTGCTCGCGGCTATGTTGTCATGTGCCGTGCGCCAGTTTAATGGCGTGTCGTTAGTCTGTCACGCCATGCCGGTCCGGCGCCGACCAGGTCACTGTCCTCGCGAGACTGGTGTCTATCGGCTCTCTGTCATCGCCTCGCGCATGCTTGGATGGCCATTATTGGTGACGAAAGTATTGCGTCCGTGTGTCGCGCTGTCGTGAGGCATGCGCGTGACACGGTGAGGTCCTCACTGGTGGCACCCATATCTTGGCTGTACCAGCGTTGTGCACAATATATGTGAACTGGCCCGCCTGATCTTAGCGTTCACAGGCGATCCGATGGACCGCGCGCACCAAGTTGTCATGTCAGTCATAGTTGAATCGCGACTGTGTTTTTGCTCCATGTAGCGACAATTGGCGGTTGTCCGGTTTTGTCTAGTCTGTGTCCGCTTCGCTTTGTATGGAAGCGAAGCGCAGAGCCTTCGCGGAAGAGCAGCAGGTCTACTCTGCTGCTCTTTCTTTCTCGACGTGATCGTCTCTCTCTCTTTCTGTGTGTGTGTGTATACGCATGGTCTTGTTTTCTAATGGGAAGTTGTCCTCTGTCATGCGGTTTGAGCGATATTCGCCGGTCAAAACATTGTGTGTGTGTGTGTGTGTGTCTGCGTCTGCCTGTGTGGTTATCGTCCTATGCTTTTGTGCCGCGTCGATCTAGCAAAAAGTGTCACCCGAACAAGACAGTCCAACCGTGAAATCGGACCTGGTCATTAGGATGTTTTTTCTCACCGACATTTTTGATACGTGCCAATAAAACAGCCCGGCAGTGTTTTGCATGCATGTGTGTCCTTGCCGTCTACGTGTTCAAATGTTACTGCACAGGTCTACTTCACGTTGTCGGTGTTGGCTCAAGATATTGCATTTTCACGCTAGCTTTTTCATTTAT
The DNA here is from genome assembly GCA_916048095.2 of Sacculina carcini. NCBI lineage: Eukaryota > Metazoa > Arthropoda > Thecostraca > Sacculinidae > Sacculina > Sacculina carcini. Next base: position 8,278,332 of record OU696573.1, read on the forward strand.
TGTGCCACACAGTAGCGAGATCACGATAAAATTGATAGCATGTTTGCTATAATTAATATCATATGCTCTTCTCTAACAAGAGTGTCCGGTTTCTGCGTCCAGTATGTAGACGAGCTCGGTGCTCATATTTATAGCACGACCTGTGCTGTCGCCGTGTCAGCTGCAGGCTCTTGTTTTCGACTGTCCATCAACTTGTTTGTTGTTTTGACTGCATTGAATGTGTTGGCTACGTTGAGTCGTCCGCTATGTCTGTGCTTTTGACAGCGGTTTATTTTGACAGCGAGTTGTGCGTGACCAGTGCTACACTTGTGGCGCTGCACGTGCACGTCCGGTCCACTGTTGGTCGTGATGTGTTTGTCTGCGCCGTCTGCTCGCGAGTTGCTGCGGTTGCTGGTATCGTAGGGTCACGACTTTCGGTCTCTCGGGTAGTGGCTTCTACGAGGCACTTGGGTCAAACTGAGGCTCAGAAACCGAATGTCAAATATGTGCATTGTTGAATGGTTGTTGAGGTTTTGGCTAGCATACCTGCAAACAACGTCTACCAACAAACTACGCCAGATATCTGATATTTGATGTAATAAAAGGCGTCGATGATTCATGTTGCGGAAAACTTTCTATTGACAGATGCGGCATGCTATAGTGGGAAATTTCATTGTTGATTGGTTTCGTGTGTTCCAGTACGTTTGTGATTGACGCTCGATAAAGCAAATAGTCAACTTCTTGTTTTTGTGTGCGTTTTCAAGCTGCCTCTACAGTGCAATACGTGCCGAGTACTTCGAATGTACTGAATGTTAGCTGTGTGATAATGAAGCGCGGCGAATTCCGTGTAATTCGTGTATTACTGTAGAGCCGTGCGTGAAAGCTCAGTAACGTGTAGGTGTATGTGTGCGCGCTCTCATACGTGTGTGGTCAATTTTGTGACTTTGTGCACTTATCATGGTTTTGTACATTTCGGGGCTCTTCACTTCAGCAGTGAATTAGACATATATTGTTTTTTGTATTCGTGTATTTCTGCGGTGTTTTGTGCAGGGTCGATCGTTTTCCTGCACATTTGAGGCTGATCTTGTGTCGTCCCGGTTTCAGACAACCATCTAGGCTTGTTTTTATCCGAGGTTTGAGTGCAAGTATGATGCTTTGTCGTGCTATGTCAAGATGTTGTTTACATGAAGAGAAGATGAGATTAATTGACGAGTGGACAGTGGCCAGATTTCTGTGAATGAAAGACACCATAGATATTGTGTCATTGTCAATCTATATTTCTATACTGCTCTTTACGTATTATTTTCGATTATTTTTCAATTTGCATAACTTTGCATTGAGTGTAGGTTATAATTGTGAGCTCTGTTATGCTGTGGGTTATGCATTGGCAATGAGCTTTTTTATCTACATAAATGTCGAAGGAGTGGTGGGCGAACACTAGAGGATCTAGGGGAGTGCTGCAGTTCTTTTTGACTGGTGTTGTCCGGTTTATGTCAGAAGAAAATGGAGAATATGCAGGAAAGTGTGTGTCAGCGTTGCCGGATATGCAATGTAGTCTGCATGCGCCGGAAACTCTAAATATCTCGGTCTTGTATTCACTTGATGTAGGTGGATGTTAGCGGTTGCATACTGAAACACCTGCGCGTGCTCAGTGTTCAGAAAGTCATGGTGTGACTAACGACGGCTCGCCATGTAACGGGGACCACGCTGACGAATATGGCGTGAAATTATGAGCGCGTGCGCGCTGATGCATCAGTGTTGATGAGCGAGTGAAGACAGAACAGCACGAGGAGGAAGGAAGAGCGACGGAGTGGCCAATATGTAGCGACAACTGTGAGCGTCACCTGTGACGTTGCTCGCAGGCACACAAACAAATACATCCTGTTTGGCGGTTGCACTTGGGAACAGCTTGCTTCACAGACTCAGCTGTGTGTGTGTGTGTCTGTCTGTCGGTCATTCTGTCAGTGAGCAGTTGCTGGTTGAATGACGGAGTTGGCCGCAACACCTGCCACACCTCACTTGTGTATGTGTGTGTGTGTGTGTGTGTGTGTGTGTGTTGTCGCTTGTATCATCGGTCGTATCTTGCATGTGATTGGTTTACACGTAAAACTTATTTGCCATGTTATCGGCGTAAACATAATGTGTCAAGGCAGGGCCCAGAATATTATTGGAGTGGAGCACATTTCAATTATCTACGAGCATACACTGTTAAAGTGTGAAATTCTGATATTTGAATTTACTGATAACTGATATTCTGATTTTGATTCTGATATCTGATATCAAGAAAAGCAGACTATTCGTCGTGTGTTATTTGGTCGCTGCTTCTTGTTGTGTGAGCGTGGATCTTTTTCTTTAGTTGGGCCCACCATGGGTGTACTTGACATTAATTGAGTGCCATATTTATTCGTTCAATTGTTTCAACTTGGCCGCTCGACCAATGAAGGCAGCTCAGTTTTTTCATTTTCTATATCGTTCCAATTATTGTACATACATACGAGGAATGAGTGTGTCGCCTGTTGTGCATACTATTTTGGAGTGTTGATCAATTGTAGTTCACCAGGCGCGTGATGGCATAGATGGCTTCGCACTTGTGCGCACTTGAGTGGTTTCACAGACACATGTGTATGCTGACTGCGATCATGAATTGGTTATCTCATCATATATGTATATAAGTTAGCAAACTGATGTATCGTATTCTTCATGGAGATGGATAAATGTAGACTTTTGTTCGCCCATAATTATGTGTTTTCAGGGAATGGTTTGTAATTATCAGTTGTTCTGTTGTTTTACAGTTTTAATATTTTTAATTTTTACATTTTTTTTAAGTGTCACCGCCAATCTTTTGTTGGCTGATTCGTTTTGTTACGTTGTTTCGTGGATAAACCAACCTGATGCGGAATTTCCGGTGATTCACCACTGTGTTGTGGGTTGTGTAGGCGTCTTCTACCTTTTATTATACTGACTCATTGAGGATTATCCAATATCACTGGCGGATCCATAGGGCTCAGGTGGCTGAAGCCCCCACAAAATGTTTCCATTAACTCCTCATAACCAAGAGATTCACTAAAAGAGGTTAAGAAAAATATGATGTAGACTTTGTTGATATCAGCATTATCGCAAAGACGTTGTATAGTGATACATGTGCATGACTGATCGCCCCAAGATTCAGCTCCTCCAAAATTTATTCAGCCCTCCCAAAATTGCACTGGATCGGTCTGATATGATATATGGTTATGTGTACGGCACCAGTCTTGCTTGATTGCACCAGTTCTGCCTGATGCTTTTTCAATTGTTTCTAATTGGCCAGACTGGAATCAGATAACATGAGAACTAAGGGATATATGCATTATATCTCGGAGGGAATATTTCCTACTGGCGTTGTGTTATATTTAGTTGTATCATGCAATGAGGATCACCAATTATTTGCCTAATTCCAACTTTGCACGTAACCGTCTATTCATTGACAAAAGTGTTCCATCAGTCTAGTATTCTCTCCGAATGCGTGATACTCGTAGACATTTATACGTGTTGTTGAGCTTAAAGTGTTAATTGGTACGAGTGTGTTTCAGTTAGAGCTTGCCATGTACCATATTACATGGTAAGGATTTTGCTCTTGTTTTTGTGTCCGTATTCTTCCACTAACGTTCGACTTGTCATGTGTGGTAGGGTGTTGAAGCCCCCTGGTGGTGCATCTTCAAACTTGTTTGGCGGTTACGATGACAGTCCATCGCGTCCGGCGGGAACTGCTCGCGGTCAGCGGGGCATGGCCTCCAACATCTCGCTGGGAGACTCGAGCTCTGAGACCAACAGCAACGCCTCTTCTCCGCCGTCCACTCCCAGAAAGCCAGGTGTGTATGTGCGGCTGGTTGTTGTAACGTCAGTTGTTTACGCTTCCGAAATAATCACAGGAAATATCGACGTTACACACGCTTCCATGTATAATTGTTATATAGCGAGATTGGTTCAAGGCCAAAGTCGTCAGTCCGCTGAAAAGTATCGTGAGTCTATCTAAACTGTCAATTATCTAGGCCAGTAGTTTCCTAAGTTTTCCTCTCACCGCCCCCTTCACCACTGGACTGGAGAACGCTAAAACTACAGAAATTTGTGTAATTTTTCGCTTTCAATTCGAAGAGCATAAAACAATTTAACAAACAAATGGTTAACACTTATTTTTCATCATAAACAGATTTGTATGCGTAATGAGTGGGCTTGGTGTATTACTATCAAACTGTCAATGTTTATACTTAGGTTTGTTAGGAGCAGTCTCAGATCAACACTTTTTCTTGTGCTTAGTTTGTTCTTTGTTCGGTGACGAGTCTGTACACATCGCTGAATCCTCTCTTAACCAGGGAGGATGTCGGGAAAGCAATGAAGAATAGCTTGATGTTTTCCACAGTGTTCGGTAGTTATTTGAGATCACTGGTTGCATCCATAAAGTTTAATAAGAAACTATGGACATTATGGTTTGCACTATGGTTTGAGATTCTAGTCATTTTGCCAACTGGTAAGTTCTTCTTCTAGGTGGGTTGGAACCTTTGTTAGGTTCAGTGAACTAGTTGCAATGCAGTTCGCAATCTGACTGGCTGTGGTGTTTCACCCAATGAGCACAGTACATAACAATATTATCGTGCTTCTCTCATGTTCCTTCACTCCATTTGTAGTTCGTGTTCGTTGTGGAGGGAATATGAGTTTAAATACATTTTTCATTGCACCGAAATCTTGAAATTGCCTATTAATCACACAAAAAACGAGCGACGATGTCTTGCTCTTTCAAACATTATGATGGGTTGTAAGAAAATTCCTCTCGGGCCCTGTGTTTGAGACCATTGATTAACATCGTCATTTTACTAGAATTGGTCTAATTTTAACGATTTGAATACCCCTATTCGACAGTTTACTTACGCACAGTTAACTCAAGTTTACGTCTCCGTGAAAATTAATATTGCCCATCGAGGCTGTGCCGCCCACTTCTAAAACCAATTCACTAGAATTGTTGTTGCCTTTGGCGCGTATCACTGTCCAATATCGATGTTGTGATGGGGGCAGGCTCTCCGAACCCGCCGGCAATGGCCGAGGACGCGGTCGACAAGAAGCCGGTGACAGTGACGGCCGCCATGGCCACCGTCCACCAGATGCCTCGCGAGCAGACACCTCAGCAGAAGCGGGGCAGAGTGCCGCCTGGCGGGCACAGCACCAAACTGTGGTAGTCGGGTGGGCGTGTGAGCGTCGCGTCGTAGCCAGGGTCTATTTGTAACCGTGGCGAGGCGCGCGCATGCCGCCTGGGTGCAGGGTGCAGTGGTCATGGAGGCTGTACTTACCGGTGACCAACGCCAAGCAGGCGTGTGTGAGCGTGTGTGCATTACTGTAGATTTCCTCAACTCCTCCATATTCTCCCATGCGCCTCTTCGATTCACACATCATATTTTGCTATATCTAACAGAGGTTTCTGGATCAAACAGCTGTTCTCACTGCTTGTGCATTATCGGACGGCTCTGTGTTGCTGTGTCTTGAGTGAGTGTTGCCGCTCATTTCAGTCGCCGCGTTAGTAGGGCGTCACTGGTGCTTGCTTTCGCTTTTGATAAAACCCGTAGTTGGTGTGCCAGTGAGCCCGGAGGATTTATGATAATTTATACTTTTCGTCTTGTAGGTTATTTGGGATTACCTGTTCCATTTTTCTATATTTCATTTCAGCGTGGGTGGATTCGGTTTTTCAGACACCAAGGTTGATATTTATGTAGAGTTGTTTTGTGTTTCATTGTGCTAAATGCCGTATTTTCTTGGTGCTGCTTCTATAAGCTTTGCTTCGCCGTTTGTGTTCGTGTGCCGCTGGAAATGTGCATTGTGATTTAATAAACTATCCTTACGTATGTTTTGCCGTTTGTTACACTGGCCGATCTCGGCATTACGTGGTATTTTAACTTGGGTATTTTATGGTTGCGCGATTGTTTTCCGATCTGCTGTAGTTCATATTGCTACGTGAGACTAAATCGTTACATAAGCTAATAATCACTACGTTTTGCTAGTTCATAGTGCATTCACGTTTTACTATGAACGTGTATGAAATTGATCATTGGGGATTGGAAGATGTAAATATATATTTTATTTTAAGGAGATCCAGTATATATTTTTCGTATAATTTCGTATACTTTTTCAGTATATATTTCGATAGATTTGTCTCTACACTGAAGGATTAAGTGGATATGCTTAAGCTTTAATGGCGATTAAGTATGAATCAGATACTTGGCTTTGTTGGAGTGATTTGCTACGTACGACCATAACGCAGAAGTAGGTCGTCTAATATGGTGGTAATCCGATAGAGATTATTAATTGAAGCGGAAGCTTCACAACGCAAATTGAATTTGTTCCAACGGACCACAAAACAGCAGGATTCATTGACGTGGAATACGTCGAGCGTATCATGTTGGCATTAGTCATCGCAGTGCTCAACATCAGTATCACCAGCGACGTAGCATTGATGACTGTGATAATCCGTCCCGTTCAACTTTGTTATGTGGGCTACATTCTGGGATGGAAGATGCGACAGATCTGGGTTAGACTAGCTTTTTGTAGTAATTAATTTCCGAGACATGTGAAGTCTTTCAGGAAAAAACTTCACAATAAAACTGGGTATTCATTATAACTCGACGATTTCGCTGCTCTTATTCGTGGAAAAATCAACACTAATCACTCAAGGACACGCCTTTCTCAAGCACGATGCCCTTATAACAGGGATACACTTTCTACATTACGAATAGATCGATATATTCACAATTATTCCAGTGTTCAAAACAATGTCCAACATATTAGAATGGCCGCTTAACTGATAAGTTAAATCCCTGTTGTGATGCAACGCTTACATTACACATTACAACGTTTTACACATTACAACACATTACAACACATTTACATTACACATATTACACATTACAACACATTTAAATACAGTCCATTCGAACACTAACAAGCACACATTCCCTTATGGCAAATATTGTTCAACAGACTTCAACACGAACACTGTCGGTGCACCGTTAGTCGGTCCACCGATGTCGACCCTGCAAGAATGCTCGTGCAACATCGTCGCTTATCAGTTGCATCACATGTGACTAACCGCCGTGTCGTTGCATGCACTGTTATCGATCGCGGAAGTGATGAAGCACAGAGAGCGGGTAAATCCCTAGATGGGAGGGGTTTGAAGGCAGGTTGTGCATTGGCGTGTGTGAGTTGACGCCGGAATTGGCAAGGTGGCTATACATTCACGAAAGCTAGCAAATGCAATCCAGCGCGCTGACTCGATACAAATTCATAACTGACCGCACAGAGTCACATTCGCGACGTTGTGCGCGTTTTTAAGCGCATACTGGCACGACACAATTCACCCATCTTGCTGCCTCATTGCAAAACCCGATCGTCCGCACCGCTTATTTCACCACCGCAGACCCGCAAAACTACCGCACATGAGCGAGTAAGCCAGCGTTGATGGCACATCTATCATAAACCGACACTGCTTGGCGCACGCATGACGCATCCAGTTATATGCAGCTTATGCTACCGAACGTGTGAGCGCGGCTTGTTGGCCGTGATAGAGCGACTGAGTGTCTCGCGCCTCTTCACGTCCGGCACGCCGCCGCCGCTCGCCATGTCCCGCCTCGCCACGCTGGAGGACGTCGGCCGCATAAAGCTGGGCAGCGCGTGTGTCGCTCTGCCGGCCATCTGCTTGCCGCGGCCGGGCGGTCGCGACGCGTTGTCGTCGCTCGAACGCCGGCCAACCGACGCCTGACTGCACAGCGAGCCGGTGGAATTGTGCAGGGCGCCACTTGCTGACGGCGTTTGTCGCGCCACTGCACGACCTCGACCTGTTTGCCGTGTGGCCGTGGCGGTAGATAGTCTGGCAGTGGCCGGCCGCGGTCCGACGACGACGGCGGCAGTGTGGGGCACTCGCAAGCTGGCAGAGCGACGCAGCGAGCCGCTTGCCGCAGCAGCAGCGGACGCCAGCCTGCCGGCAGTCCTCATCGAGCCGCCTATATTGTGCACCGACGAGCAGCCATTCGTGGCGCCGCTGCGCGCTGACGAGGCGGGCCCGTCACGTCGCTGCGACCGCTGACGCTGCTGCTGCTGCAGCTGGTGGAACGCCGTCGGAGCCCTCGAGGACGACGACCGCACGTGCTGGTCGGAGCGGCGCGACGAAGACGCCGTGGCGGCGGCGGCGGCGGCTGAGCGCACCACGTCAGGCGTCGACGACTGCACGTGCTTCAGCTTGTCGGCCGTGCGAGCGATACTATCAATGGCTCGCTCAATGTCGCTGTTGTGACCGGGGTCAGGTCGCGCTGCCGGCTCCCTCGCGTGCTGCACGCCGTTGCATGTTCCCGCTGCCGCCACATCGCTAACGCTGTCTTTGCGGCGCGTCGAGCGGCGCAGCAACGCGTGCCGGTCGAACTCGCCGCACGCTGTGTCGTCGTCATCGCGCGTCGTCGCCGTCACCGGCAGCTCTTCGACGGCCGTCTGCGCCATCTCGACCAGCTGTGCGTAGCGTCGCGACAGTCGCGCCGCCCGACCGCCCAGGTTCGACTCCTCGTTGTCGGAGCTGTCGAGCGGAGCGGCCACCGTTGACAGCCGATGCATCTTCCGCGCGCCGCCGTCCACGCCGTCGGCAGATTCGTCGGCCGCGTCGCGCGGTCGTGGCGCCGCCAGCCACGTCTGGTTGGGCGGCGCGCGGAAGCTGCGTAGTCCCGATGCGCGTCGCACCACCGGCGGAGTTTCGACATTCTCGGCGTCGATGTCCACACGATTGGGAACGGCTGTCGGTTCCTCGGCACCGCCACCGCTGCTGCCGCCCGAGCGTATCTGGTGGCGTTTTATGTGAAACGCTGTGTGGCCGGTGTCGCTGTTAGTGGCAATTGACGGCGCCGGTGCGCCGACTCGCCGCTTGTCGTCATAAGTCTGCACGTCGGGCCTGCTACCACCGGCAAACAACGCTTCCCTTCTGCCGGACGGTACTCCGACAACAGTAGACGGGTTTGCCGTGAGACACGCTGAATTCTCTGTCGACATGCCTGTCAATACGGCGCAGTGGAGTTGAAATAGCTGCGTTATGCCGCGTGCATAGCAACGGGACTTCGGAATAATCAAACCAGGGCCGGTACAACAAACGTTGAAACACAAAGTGGCAAAAAGGTGCACCCAGCTCTATAAAAGTACTACACATACGCCGCTAAGGTAGCATGGGTAACTCAGCCAATATCTACTATATGTTTAAGATTCAACATATTATTTGCGCCTTTTATATAAAGAGTGATATACGGACTGAGTCAGTAAACGACGTGAAATGACATACAGTGACGCCAGTAATTTTGTTACGAAACACTGTAATCAACTAGTTAACGTAGAGTTCTACTGGACAAACCCTACCAACATCAGCCCGCTTATCTCCTTGACCTTGAGAGTGAAGAGGTTCGTGATTCCTGACGGTATCGTTGGTGACGACTGGAACGATATTGCTCGAGGTCTTGCGCACGTAAATGGGAAGCGAATCGTCGGTGACTCTACGTCCCAGGCCCTTGATCAAATCTCTGCGAGCATTTTGGTGCACAGACGATGACGATGGTGTCTGCGGGAAATAAAATACATACGATGGCTGAGAGCAGTGTCGAGTTGGAATCACTAACATCTTGGCTAACACACATGGCTCAATATAGATGACAGGTACAGGTTGACAATATCTAAATATAGATGGCAGGTTGTGTGGTCCACCTGATATTGTACCATGTGCTCAATTGAACCAAGTTAATAGAAAAATACACACAATGACAACATACTAGAGCATACATACATGCATTACCAGCTATATAATGAATTCTTAGTCAAAATTTGCATTTGCTGTAACCAACCAGCCCTAGCACGCTGTGCGATGGCGTGGCAGCTTGCCCACCTGTGAGATGCTGCCGGGTCGCTCACTGCGACCGTCCAGCAATTCAGATGCAGTGCCGGCGGTCGCGACACGGCCCGTCGTGCGAGCACCTCGCCACTCACCTTGAGTTTCTGCCGGTTACGTCAACGCACAGCCACACACGTCAGTCACACTCGAGCCTCAACTTGACTATTAGCGTGATTCATTCAAGTTCCACGGGGGATGAAGGCGCTTTTCCTCCAAGTGACAAGATAGTAATAACGTGAACAGTACTCTCGTTTATCATGAGCAGTGCAAACACTATTGTCAATGCCGCATTGAAGGTGTTTTGTCTTTATCAAGCATTCCAACACTACCGTAGTAACTCACTCAACATTGACTTATATAAAATGGTCTAGTGGGCAAATGCAAGAATACACATGATATATCATATATATCAAAATGAGACTTCTACTACATTGAGGGTGACACTAACTCCGTTTATCTTGTTAAAATATATCAAATATCGACCAAACTTGACATGAAGCTCAGTAATTCAGGAAAGTCCACCCCTAACCTGTCCCACAGGAAGCGCTGTTTAATATCGATGAGGATCTATACAAGAATAACACAGTCGAAACGTCGCCCCAATGTCCCACCTTCAACAGCTTCCAATACGCCCAGAATGTCTTTCTTCTCCATAGAACGCGACGCGGCCCACTCGCCGCCGCTGCGCCAGTCTCTGTAGACACGCTTGTAGCGCGAAGGTTTGCCGGAGTCACTGGCGGCGGCGGCGGTGGGTCCATCTGTCGGATGGTGCTCTTTGACAGTGCCCAGATTTGACAGCTGAGCCGACCGGCCGGCGCCAGTATCCGCACTATCCTCGTCCATCCAGTCGTCCATCTTGCGCCTCCACTCTCTGGTGAACAAAGACAGTCACAGACCAAATAGCAGCAAACTGGAAGCGTGAAACTTATCCCGCAAGAAATGGATGCCTATTGAGTAATGCAGATTCTGACGAAATTGGCACCTCTAATGTTAATTTGTGTCTCGGCAACACAAACAATTTAGATTTAATGAGTTATAAGAACCTATAAACGTAAAATGTATATGAAAATATTCTATATAAACCATTTCAGAAAATAGCGACAAACTTGTGCGCAAATAGTTGAAACACTGAAATAGTTGTCTTTCAATACTTGAATCAACCATCGATATCTGTTGGTAACAGTTGCTGAGATCAAGGACACCGTGTACAAATTCTGTCAGTCACCGTACTTGGGAAATGGCTCGCCACCGTGTGTGTCAAATATGTCTCTGCCTGCCTATAATACCCACATACAAAGATATCCACCGCTAATATACAATAAACCCCACGCTCTGTTCTCTGATAAAACAACTAGCGACAGACGGAAAGGAAATGTGTTGCGGGCACCTTTGCCGGCGTTGTGGCGGCTGCACAGTGACCGGCGTGCCCGAGGCGTCCGTGCCCGACGTGTCCAGCGCCGGTGTGGTGGCCGGCGATACGGTGCGCTCGCGCTCGCCGCCGTTCAGCTGCACGTTGAGACGATCGGGCCGACGGCGAGCCGTGGCCGACCCGCCGCCGCTGCTGCCGCGCGACCGTCGCAACAACGACCGGTCCAGCGAGCCGTAGTTATCTGCCCGCACCACCAAGCACCGGTCACACAAACATACCACTGGAAATCACCACACTGTGTTTCTTCGCCACAGTGCGTGTGTGTGCGTGTCTGTATGCCCGTGTGTCTCTGTATCTGTGTGTCCGTGCGTCAGTGTGTATGTGCGTCAGTGTGTCTTCGTAAGTATCTCTCTGTGTGTATGTGTGTCTGTGTTTATGTGTGTGTGTCCATGTGTGTGTATGTTGTTAATTAAAATCCCAAATTATTACGTGATGTGACAATATGTATGACCGGTACGCCATTATGCCATCAATTTGTAAGATTGTTAATTGTTGTTTGTTAGCTACGTCTGCCAAATCGCCAGTTAGCCAAATCGCCACAAAATCTAAATGCGAGAAGATGAGCCGAACACTGCCTGATAGTGCTGCTGATACAAAAGTGACGCGCCTTAAAACACAAACGTGCCTTCGGACACAGCCAGACACCGGCCTGCCAACACGCACCTGCACCATTGGCAGCTCTGCGATCTCGGACACGATTCGATTCCGATTCTGTTGAGCGTAGGTAGTCCAGCAGTGTGTTCTCATCGCCGCTGGGCATACGGCTGCGCCGGCGCCTCACCGTACCTACACACGCACACACACACACACACACACGCAAACATACATACACACGCAAACACACATACACACACAGATCAGAGTGTGAAAATACACTGTAACACTTACCGCTGATACATACGGCTGAGTTTTCACGCAACACGCATCAGTGTTGACCATGTAGTGATGGCAACGATAAAAAATAACAAAATCTCAATAGCACGGTCCGAATAACGGCAGTCACCCAAACACACACACACACACATACAAACACATATAAACACACATAAACATACACATGGGGAGCTAGTGGGGTGAAAAAGTGGTACTGTAGTGAATAGTTGTCCTGTCATAGTCAGAACGCACCCGGAGAGTCAGCGACCACGCCCAGTCCCGTCTGGTCGCAGTTTGTTGCTGAACGTCGGTCGTGCTGAGCGGCCGGCCGACTGCCACTCAACACACCACTAGTGCAGGCCTCGTCCTCTGACGTCACCGACGCGCACAACACACCACGCACACCGGCCACCTGGCGATGTCATTCAATCGCGAGCGCACACACGCACACACGCACACACACATACAAACATGCTCAGGAACGAAAAACATCAACCAGATTGATTGTATATGAAATGAGATGAGCATACCACGTCATATTAGCATGAATTGAATGTGTGTGTGTGCATTTGTGTATGTGTTCATGTGCGTGTGTGTGTGTGTGTGTGTGTGTGTGTGTTAGCGCGTGGTGGCGCGTGTGATAGTTGAGTACCTGTGACTCCAATTGGCGGTCCATTTGTTTGAGAGCATCCAGTGTTGTCTCGACGTCCGGCTCAGATCCTGACTGAGGCCGATTGGACTGATTCACGGCTAAATTGCACACACGCACACACACACACGTAAGGTTACAAAGCCCAGTATAGGGTAAGCTTCCAGCTATTAGCACAAGGGATGCTAAAACTGAATAAGTCATTAGTTATCAGACACGACCCTAGAGCCGCGCCGAGAAAAGCTGGGAGTTTGAATGAGATGTGTGTGTGTGTGTGCGTGTGTGGGCATGGTGTATAGGTGGTGTGCATGTGGACTACAATAGTGGTGATATATAGAGGACAAGCAAAGCTTAGGTATCATGGTACGCTGCTTTAATGAACGACAAAATATCAATCGTACAATTTTTTTAAACAGTGGCGGCGACAAGGGGGCGGCATGGGAGGAAGGGAATTTCAGCACCCACAAAAGGCGCCAGGACCCCCTAAGCCCCCTCTCCCAACTCCTGACCATGAACATTTCGAGTGTAGTTGCTCATGTTTCATAGGGTAACATATGTGCTCTTTTCGAGGGCTGTCCGGCCTGTCCGAGTTCGTTATATAAGATCCTTAAAATATCCGGGGATTATATAGTTTGAGTAGTTAAATTCGATATGTTCCCTCTGTGAATGCAAAATGGTTTGTTAAGTGAATGAAAAAAGACAATGAAAACATTCGTCATTGGTCTATAAAAATGTCCATTCTTTCAATAAAAAGTTCAATTTTTTGCGCGCGTGCAAAAGTGTCCTCTTTTTAGAGATTCGAAATATGATCACCCTATGTTTCGTCAAGTCCTCACATTTATTACTTAGACCTCCCTCCGCCCCCCCCCCCCCTCCTCTCCCCACCGGAAAAATCCTGACTCAGCCACTGTTTGAAAATGAAATAAAACCCGATGATGAGGAATAGCCACTGGCCGCAACTTGTCACTCACCGCTGCATCGCATCTTGTTCACTTTTCTCTCGCGCACCCGCCGACGATTCTCAATCTCCTCCTCCTTCATCAGACGCTGCTCGTTTTCCAGCAACGCCTTCTTGAACATGCACGCGAAATTCCAGAAAATCTGCGCAGCACCACAGCACAGTTCAGTTGAGTCTGCCGATAGAGACTTTGAGGCAATGTTGAAATCACCAGTACATACACACACACGCACACGCGCAAGCATACACACACGCGTACACGTCAGTGGCAAGAGAGAGGATATAATCTTGATCACAATAACATTCGAGCTTGTTAGAATAAAATCAAATTGATATGGTGTCCATCGGAGGAACTATTCAATAGAAAGTGAGCAGTGAGCATTCCCTTAATGCCTAGGAGACCATGGGCGTAGATCGTGGGGATAGGGGAATATATACACCAGAGAATATATCGGGTATTATGACAATACAATTATACCCCCCCTCCCGACAATTATGCTGAGTAATAGTGGAACGCTTTTTTGAATAACTATGAAAGACAGTGCATCTTGTAGTGGCGGCGCCAGGATTTTTCAAATGGGGGGGGGCTGAGGGGGGACTAAGGAAAAAGTTGAGGGGGCCTGGCGGACCATGAAGAGCTACACTCGAACGCTGACTACATAATATTATAATAAGGACTGTGTCACACTGATTCAATCCTCGAACTTGAACCAAAATTACAGGGCTTCATTTACAGTGGTAAGAAATTTAAATGTCCATGACTATGATTTGGGGGAACTTAGGGGGGCTTGGCATATTTTTAGGGGGCTCCAGTCCCCTAAGACCCCCCTTGGCGCCGCCACTGGCATCTTGATACATGTACTTGTCTATCGCTGATTTATGCCTCAGCACTGCCTATTAATGATGATGTTATATCATATCTGTGATGATATACGTCATATACTTTTCATAACGATATGTGTATTACATTTAAATTGACCAAAAGTGGTTGAGTTCGACTGCACTTTGTCAACTCAGCCAACTTTGACTATCATAATGACTGACGACCGTTATTTCCCCGAGCCTGGACACAAATCTATGTCCATGCCGAGAAAAGCGGGGTGATTTCGAGAAGACATCACCTCGAAGGCCGTCTGCATCTTGAACACGGCTGGATCCTCGCAGAAAAACTCGGCCATCTCGCAGCGCAGTGACTCCAGTCGCTCGAGCAGCTTGTTCAGCTCGTCAATGTCGTTGAGCGCCTGTTCGATGAACGCCTGGCTGGAGGAGACCAGGTGAGTCGGTGTTGACTCCCTGGATAACTGACCTTTCACCTGTAGAAACGGCAAAACAAACGCAACAACAAACATGTATTTGATATAGGGCAGACGATAGATGCACACAATCTCTTGGGGTTTGTAGTGTGACAATCTGGTTTTGGAAATGATTGTAAGGATCTGCAGCCACTGTCAGTTGTTGAAGACCAGGGGTTCAAGAAACTGGTACAAGCCCTCGATCCCCGATATAGGTTGCCAAGTCGCAGGGAAATCAGCAAAACTCTTTTGCCATCTGTATACAACGCAGAATTTGAGATACTTCGTGATAAGCTGAGTAGAGCTAAACATGTCTCTGTCAATGGATATATGGACCCCCAGACAAATGGATCAGAAACCATGGCAAATTTGCCACAATTTGCAATCACCAGTTTGATATCTGCTGAAATAATATATATAAATAGTATATGATAAGTTTAAGATAAAAATATAAATAGATATAAAACAAAAGGTAAAAGATAAAATTGAAAAAATAAAAGGAATAGTGTAAAATAGACAAAAGATATATCCAATAAACAAAAAACACATGGATAGAGAGATTGACGGATAGATAAATTAATAAGTAGATGGGCTGTTCATTGAACACATATCATATACACACACTAAATGTTAAAACACTAAAACAATCTAACAGAAACCAGCACACATCTACACTTAATCGAGCCCGGCTTTACTTAAGACACACCTTGCGCACTGAGGCCGCCAGTTGTGCCACATCACTGCGCAGCTGCTCGACGGTGCAGCGCGAGGCCATCTCCAGGTCTTCCAGCTGCTCGCACAGGCTGACCGTGTCCGGGTACTGTTTGACCGCCTGCTCGGCGATACAGTGAACCAGCGTGACACCCGGCTTGTTGGCGCGCACGTTGACCAGTGTGTGCAGCGATGCCAGTTTAACACCGGCTGCGTTGCCCGCATAGCCGCCCTGGCAACCGGCCGACAATATTGTATTACACAGAAAATGACGCAAAATTGACAAGTTCAAGAGTCAACGTACCAACTTAACTCTTGTCTCTACTTTCACCAGAAAACACGCTATGTTACTACTATGTATGCACGTATAGTTCTATTAATACAAAACAATAAAAACAATATTATATTACATATAAATACAATTAAATAAATATAAATATAATACAATTACATAAATACAAATACAATACAATTACATAAATACAAATACAAAACAATTCCATAAATATAAATACAATACAATGACATGAATATAATTACAATATAATTACATAAATATAGATACAATACAATTACATAAATATAAATACAATACAATTACATAAATATATATACAATACAATTACATAAATATAAATACAATACAATTACATGAATATAAATACAAATTAACACAATTACACATAAATATTACAATAAACCCAATATTTGAAACCTACATATCGCACTTTAAAATAAGGCATGTAATTCGACGTGGTATACTAGATAGTATGATTGCTGTGGTTTGGTACGATTAGTGTTTGTGTGCTCGTATGTCGAAGTGCGTGTTGTATTTATACGTGTACGCGTTTGTATGTGTGCATGTGTGCATAAGAAAACGTAGCATCAAGAGTGGGAAGGGTAGCATTTCCATTTCAAATCACACCGTGCGTCATATACGTCATTATTACATATACATTATTAGCGATACAGTCAAATATGTATTCATGTAGTGATACTCGAGAACGAAGGTGAAATTGAGAAGCGACAAACACACCGAATTTAAGAAGTTTCCGATGCTGACTGTCAGGTAGAGCACCTTATGTAAATTTTCGTTATTTTTCAAATCTGAAACAACACATCAAATACACAAACAAGAAATCAATGTGTCATTTCTAGAGTTGGGAATTGTATGTGATCACGGAAATTGTTTTTCTTCACATAAAATGGTATTTTAAGCGAAAAAACATAAAATGTCATTTCACTGAGAAATATTGTCTAAATATCTAATTCTATAGGTACACCTGAAATTAACATATTCTGTTAATAATTTAAATTACACAAATCATGAATTCAACATGTTATGATACACTCAATCACTATAAATGTACAATATTAACGCCAGCAATACTAACACGGGAATATAGCACCGTTCCTGATAGCTTACGAAATGTGAAAATCCTTTCTGAGCCCCCAAAAATCCTGACCATTAACATATCGATTCTAGTTCGTAGTGTTTCGCCAAACCATCGAATCTTTTTCCTTAACCCTCTAGCGCCGCCACTGCACCCCTACCTTATCGGGAGGGCCCAATCAAGGTGAAACTTTCGCCATGTACTGCGAAAAATTTGCCTCTCTAAGGGTGGCTCCCCAATGAAATGTCGCTGGATACATGCATAAAATGCAAATATTCTACGAAAGAGTGAAAAATGCACTAAATGCACTTCCATTAAAATTTAATGTCATATTCTGGTGATTTCGACAACATATTTTTGCATTTTTCATTACATAATAATAACATAAAACGCCAAACAATTTCACATATAATTCCCAACTCTAGTCATTATCAATCATCCAAATTATTTATAATTGCTATTTTAACGTTTTTCTTTAATTTTTATATTAATTAGTTGGGATATTGAATTAGTACTTTATTATATAAATTCATATACATATTGTCTGAAATGAATATGAATATTATAATGAAACAATGATACAAATTAAAATTCAATACAATACAATAAAATAAGGTAAAATTCAAATAATATATTATAATATAACGGTTTTACTCAATATATTGGATTAATTTAGTAAAAAATAAGATTTTAAAGTAGCACATTAAAGAAAAATAATCTTCGCTGACTATTGCCGATTGCCAAGTGAGGTGATGGTGCAATAAAATTGTTATGTTGCTAAACAAAGCCTTTTTACTCCTGGAAGTGCTGCCCACTCGTGAATGAAAAGATTAGGATGAAAAATAAGGAGATGAAAGTGACTTGCGTTCACGTGTCACTGGGATATAGTGAGTTAAAACTCGTTTCTCAAGAACATTTAAACTTAGTTTATCTAAATTATTTAATCTTAATTAAATAATTATCAATTTATTTACATTAAATTCTATATTTCAAGTAAATATAAAATGTTATTGAATGTTAAAATTGAATGTAAAAAAAAGAACACTGCCGCCGCATCCGATGCATGTTATAACATATAAGACGATTAAAACAGGACTTCTCCTTCTAAAATCATCTCCTTTCCTTGGATGCTGTACAAGATGCGGAACGATGAGCACCTCTCCTTGCTAATTCAAAAGAAATGACCACTTGCGCGCCACTAACCGTCGACCGCGTACAACATGGCGAGCAGCGAGGACTTGAGCGTGTCATAGCTGCTGGCAAACTCCTCCTGCAACAACATCACCTCCAGTCGCAGCTGGTAACTGAGCCGGACAATCATCAATACACACACACACACACACACGCACATACACACACATAACGTGGTCTTAAGAGCTTCTCCAACAAAACACAAACACTTGACATAAGATAAATAGCAAGACGTATGCGCAAAAATAAGAAGAAAGTAATGAGCGGTGTTAGAGGCGGGCCCAGAAAATTTGAATAACGGTGAGAGTCAAAGTCAGTCAATCTTTAGATCATATCTGACTAGCATGCAACAACCAAAATCGTTTCTCTCAACTAGACATACTGGCATATGTGCTGGCATGCGCAGCACTCAGTTATCTTATTCAAGCAGAACGAAATCAAACTCTACCAAATCCTGTATATAATGGCTACATTTCTTGGTTGCTTGGAGAAAGCATGACCTCTGTAATCTCTTCAATCTGCCCGCCCATTGAGAGCCGCCCCAAGTACATATATGTGCTCTCCTTATGGCTCAAACTAGGGGTTCTTAAACGGGGGTGCTCGCACCCATAGAAGGCACGAGCTTGATTCCTAAGAGGCGCGATGATTCCTGTAAAATAAAATTGAAGAAAATAGATGTTTTTCCTATACTATATATTTTTTCTGGAAAAAGTGTTTGTTAAATGCTTTCAAACAGTATGCGAAAGGATTACTGAATTCCTTTTACTAATGAATGAATAAAGCTGCGAAAAACTCCCAATTAAAGCTGAATATGAAAAGCTAATATAAAATAAGATAGGCTAATGAAAAGACGGCTGATATGAAAAGGGTTCAAAGACCGAAAAAGGCTATGAATCACTGGCCTAAACCATTATCACCCAAATAAATACACTGCGTAGAGAAGCTATATTGATAGGGACGACACATATGCTTGTTCGTGTCACGTCTACACCT
Source organism: Sacculina carcini (assembly GCA_916048095.2). Classification (NCBI taxonomy): domain Eukaryota; kingdom Metazoa; phylum Arthropoda; class Thecostraca; family Sacculinidae; genus Sacculina; species Sacculina carcini. Next base: position 8,297,732 of record OU696573.1, read on the forward strand.
CGTTCACGTCACACCTGGACACGCTGATCAGCCGCATCATGAGCCGCTCGGCAGCTCCCAGCTTGCTCACATCTCCACTGAACGAACGCAGCTGATCAAGCTCGTCGGCGCTGGGCAGCAGCTTGATCAGCCCGCGCAACTTTTCCGCGCCCAAACTGCCGCCCTCACCGTTCTCCACAATGTTGATCAGGTCGACACTTGAACTGCCCATTGTCACCGACACACACACACACACACACACACACACACACACACACACACACACACACACACACACACACACACACAGGCGTGCATGTGCACATCAACGCCGATATACATGGCTGGAGCGCTACAACAAGTGCATTGAATTCGGGGGGTCCTATTTCGAGGGTGACTGAAGTTTCATGCTTCTCTGAAATAAATAACTGTCTCTAATGAAAAAGTCTCAAAACTTCTGGAGTGAACCTCGTATGTGTGGGCAATGAGACTGGACGTGCAACTCCTATCCACACGGAAATAATCCCGGCCACCGATACCTTCCTAATGTCGATTGCTGCATAATCTGGGAGTTTCACATATATCTATAGATATATATCATATATACCATTACTTATATTATAGATATTAGATCACTTATATAGATATTATATTATATACATAATATTAATTATATTATAGATATATATTCTGCTACATATACATATATTATACACATAAGAATAACATACATACAAAACAACATAAGTATCATACATATACAATATACATATGTAACATACATATACAATATACATATATAACATACGTATACAATATACATATATAACATACATATAATACACACATATTCTGTTTCACACATACACATGTACGTGTATGTCATGTGCAAAAACTAACAGCACAAAAACCACTAGGAAAAATATAAAAATAGTAAAAAAGATGAAATCATAAACAAATGCGTCCTCGTATGCTCAGATAGTGGTTGAGATACAGGACATACTGATACAGGACACATTCGCGCACGCTTTTTGCCTGCAATCCAGTGGTCTTGGTATATGTGCAAATGAAACGATCATTGCACCCTGGTAGTTATTCAATTGGTAATTATTTAGCTGACGATTACACTGATTTAGCAGCAAATTTTCACGATTATATAAGCTTATTTATTAGCAAGTGTTGATATATTAATGAACACATAACTAAAGTGAGCAAATGCTTTTGATCTGCGATATCATCGTCGAATTGTTTCGACTTTTTTGAGCTTATATTGTTCTCTGGTTTCTCTTGTTTGTGACACGCTGTTAAATGGATATTTTTGTACTTGGGTGTCCTAGTATAAACAAAGTTTGAACAAGAATAAACCTGCGGATATTAATTATTGTTTCATTTATTTGTAATTTATTCATTCATTCATTTAGCCCAAGTTTCAACTTATGTAATTTCCATTTATTCACAAGTTACACTTTATTCTGTTTCCATTTATCAAATAATTGATTTCAATTAAAATTTAGTACAAAGTGCAAGCAGATAACCACTTCCTTGATACTGCCATACATCGGCAATATATAGTTAATAATTACGCAACTATTGATATTGGCCAACAACAATCGACACTGGAGCCGAACTTGATTGGAACAGTTAAGTAGACATCCACTAATCTCGTTAACCAACGACGGGACAAACGAGACTCGTTAGAGCACCTTGTACTCAGGAACAGCACCAGATGGCTTCTGCATGTGTGTGTGTGTGTGTGTGTGTGTGTGTGTGTGTGTGCGTGTGTGTGTGTGTGTGTGTGTGTGTGTGTGTGTGTGTGTGTGTGTGTGTGTGTGTTTGGAAGCATTGTGCTTATGCACGCTGGGTACACGCCACCAGCTGCGCCTGCAACGACCCAATTGTCAGACGTACGCTTACAGCACTCGGCGCCAGGTCAAGGTGACACTGAGTCGCGACCGCTGTGGGCCCGACTGATGGCGGACACACGCGCACAGCATGACCGGCTGTTGTTATGCGAACGCGTGTCGCACTGCCATTGCACGAGGCACGCATGCACGGCTCGCCAAACACGCACGCTCGCAGCATGGTGTCGTTGTCACACTTGCCGGCATCCACGCGGACACACGCGCACACACACAAACACACCCAGACAGGCGTACAGAAACAGATGACAAGCCAGTGAACGAGATTTGTTTGTTTGCTAACGTGTTGATGAATGGCTGAATATGCTTGCAAGCAGCACCTACCGGCGCGTGGTCGACACTACACACACACACACACACACACACACACACACACACACACACACACACACACACACACACACACACACACACACACACACACACACACACACACACACACACACACACACACACACATGTCCTCTGCCTGGCCGGCTTGGCCTCTGGTTCTGTCGAGCCAGTCTGTGCGTGCGTCCTTGAGAGCGGTGCGACATGGCCGGTGACATGAGCGACACACGCGACACAAGAGCCGCCATATTTGGAGGTGAGCCGACGACATGTGCGATAGGCGCAGCTCGCCAGACGCACGTGCATACACTGACAACTGCAGAGAGCAGAACACCACGATCCACCGAGAAAGAGCAACTGCGCCAAGAACTCGGCCATCTCGTCGATCCGTAGTCGTTTGTATCGGCGGGCAAATCGAAAAAACGCACCGACACGCGACGCACTGGCTTCGTGCAGTGTCTGTTTGGTATTCTAGTCAAGCGCCGCACTGTCGCCAATGTCGCTCAGGGAGATGTCACGATATCCACGTATCTGGATGCTCACTTGAGCAGGTACAGCAGGCGCGATCACAGGAGGGCGAGTCAACAAAGACATGACGTGGTCACAGAGAACGATGTAGGGATTTGGATCAGTGTTGATTTATTTGTTTCAATCGTACAGCTCCGTAACACCTGCTGTTCAGGGGTAGCCTATGCAGGACTAAGTGCCCTGTCAACAATTCGCTCGTCCAGTAATACATTTCTTCCACCAATGCTGCGTGGAGGTCATCGTAGAGGTACTTGGTGCTTGTCAGCAAACGATCGAAATATCATGGTACGCTTCAATGACAGAAAGTCACTCGCTGAACATGAACAAACGTCGTTTTTCTTGTTCACGTCAGTATTTCCATTTGGCTGAAAGAATTCGAACCGCTTTATCACAGTGCCGTGGAACTATAAGAGACGGAGAAGCCAGAAGCTACCGTTTGATCCGAATGTATTAGGAGATGTTGAGACTCTCGTGCAATGTAGAAATGTAATATGCCGCATTGAAGACCAGGTGAAATATATATCATTTCAGTGTTCCCTTGCCACATCATTCTCGTCTACTAAGAAAACAAAAATTGTATGCGTAAAGGATGGTCTCATTATGCTAACAATATATTCGTGGTGCCATAGAATGGAGAGAACCGACTATGGGATGATGACTGATCAAACAATTGGCGCTACCAATATTCGCTACAAATTGGTTGCAAATTGGTACTTTTCGGCGTGTTTCCAATCAATCACCTATGACCTCTTGCTGTTTCTTAAAATCATAATTCTTTTCACCGTCCTCTGCGTCTTTCCTGTCCAATGACAATCAACAAATACACTTTATCCTAAATAGATTAACATCTTAAACACTAACATCGTAACATCTTGAAGAGGAAACATCGTAAATATATGCTTCATGATGCTGCATACGAGTTTTTCTATCTTATTCAATAGGATTTCTGCAGTAGGCCGAACGAACAGCACATGCTCAATGTTGCAAACCATATCACTGCATATCAACCGCAGGCAGTGTTTGTTGATGAATGTGTGCGAGTAAAGCCACACGACCTTGTCAGCCTCACAAGTTGTCCCACTCATGACCTTAATAGACAGTGTACATCGTCGCGAGTCTATCGTTACGTCGGCTTTTGATACATTCATTATATTCGCAGCTGTAATGGCGCACGCTGTAAATGGTGGTTCACGATGAGTCAGACATTCTAAACACAAAACACAGACTGATCTGAAGCACTGCTGACACAATAGATCGTTGATAAGCATTCTTTGTCAACAGTCCAATGCTTGTGCCCTGCTCCCGTACACAATGCAGTTGCCAGCAAATACCAGAACAACCTCACACCAAGCTTTCCAATGGCAGGTTCAGGTTGCCTGATTTACAACCAGAAGCAAACTGTTCGCATATAAATATACAATCCATTCGTGACATCCCTAGTGCTTTATTAAGTTTCCCTATTGTTTTCACGTATGATTTTGGCTGGTTCCGTCATACGCCACAACCTGAACGCTCTGTTCGACACTCGGCTTCATAACGTTTGCTTGAGTTACACACACACACACACACACACACACACACACACACACACACATGCACACACACACACATGCACACACACACACACACATGCACACACACACACGCACCCACGTAAATATCTCATGAGGACACACAGCTTGTAGAGCATTTTCAAACATTCCTAGACATATCACGACGGGTTGAATTTCAAAGACTTCAGTGTCACATATATTTGACTTGACTTCGTCATCGCCACAAGTTCGACGATCTTGTAAATTAATGCTGCAACGTATGATGTAGCTACAATACTTTGTAACTGGGGATAAAACACAACGATTAATGAAACAACATAGCTCATTTGTCGCCTGATAAGCAGTACAAATCGATTGAAGCCAACAGCAGCAGTCGTCAAATAGGAATTTCATTATTTCATTTGCACACACATCCACACACGCATTGGCACACACAAATGTGGGGTTAACGGCTCCTGCAATGTTATGTTTGGTCTTAAACCCTAATGCAATCATCAATAAATTGGATAAATTTGACTGCTTAATTAATTCATATGACAAGAATGTGGTTCTGGTTTGGTCTGGTTCGTGCCACCTGACAAACATGATTTCACATGACATGCTTTTAGTTGACATAATTGTGTTGCCGTGCTATGATTCTTTCGAACAATTGTCTATTGTTCATCCCTTAGTGCTGATAAAGGGAACATTCACCATGTTTTACCTGGTGATAAATGCAAAATATTTCGCATCAATCGACAAATATCGTTATGTCCAAATTGAACTGACATTATATTTTTCTGTACAATGCACTTACTTTTTGAACTGTTTCAGGAATATGTTGATTGCAAGGCTGCGCTTGCCATCGAACAAGCTGACCTGAACAAACATGACAAAACACAATGTGACCAAGATGTTTGCCACAACCGAAACGCTCGTCAATTGATATCCGGCGCAATATTCAAGAAACACTAGCAATGCTTAGAAAAATCCACATCGAAAATTAGCGTCTGAAAACTTTGATACACATTGAACTCAATAGCAAAGTTACACGGAATAACTCCAAGCCTAAACATTATTTAAGGCAGAATATTGCGTGAGAGGCGAGAGTCACCTCGTTGGGTTCCTTGCGTTTCGTCTCGGTCGAATTGGGAGTGTTTGCGGCAGTTTTGACATGAGGAAACGCTTGCTGGCAGAACAGTCCCTCCAAGTCATTCCAGTTGGGCTGAGGCAGTGAAACGCTTTTGAACTTGGATGCCAGACGGTTCCAAATGTTCTTCTTGCCGACAACCTTACCATCACGCAAAACATGAACTAAGTCACTGAGATAGTCCCACATTTGAATACAATGTCGCATTTGACAGCGGCAGTTTCACAAGCGACCATGCCCCTCACACCAACGCATTCAAAACAAATTTCTCCCACTTAAACATACGTACACACAAACGCACAAGAACAAAAAGCACACCCAGAACAAAACATGTCGTGACTATATCTATTTGAATGAACAATATAGCTCACTAAGCTTGGGCGTATACCCATCTCAAAACCTGGCAACTGAAAGGAGATATCAGTCTCGACATATGTACTTTCAAATGTTCATAGCTGACACATCAATGCTGACACTAGATACCCACTGACGTGATACGCTATGGTAGCACAGTAATCCGCTACAGCTGGGAACGGTATCGTGTTTAAACACACAAACAAGATTTGATAGTCTCTATTGCTGCTAACTATCATCATAAATCACCTTTTTACTTTCAACAATATAATTTCAAGTCAGAATTACATCGTCTCACAATACATGCATCCAAAATGAGCACATAAGTGTAACAAAAATAAAATATAATAAGCAGATAATTTTGAAAGTATCCTGACAATAGGAAATAAACGAGATGTTACGTCAAATAAGCCGTTAGTCAAGCCACTTCCACAATTAAATACAATTAATAGTCATTTCCCACATCCGTAAATATTTAATCCAAGTAAAATTCATGGAATATATCACACTATCTCCCCTGCTTATCACAAGCACTCGCCCAATTCACTTATTTCTTTAAACAAATATCAAAAACGTCTATTAACCAGAATTTACTTCCACCTATACCCTTTCACTTTTCGTGTTGTATGCACCACGGGATGTATACAAATATCACTATTTCGTAACGTATACTCCATTTATGCTAATTTCATGATGGGCCTGACGGCATCTTTGGGTGAGTACCACGTGTTTCATACATTTACCATACTTGAGCTTTGCCATACTCGTATTTCTATGGAATGACCAGTACAACAATTAAAACTGAACTTTCAACTGATTTTCAAGTTGCAATTATGAAGTCGTAATTAACACCCAGGATAATCCAATAGCTAGAATCGATGAGACCGCATATAGATAAGGTTGTAATTTTCATTTTGATTGGCAGTATGACTAACTTATGGAAGAAGTCTACTCTATACGAATATGGCAAAGCGACAGACAAAGTTTGTAAGCTACTTGCACGAGCTAAGCTGAAATAGCAGGAATGACACAACTAGTGTCAAGTATAAGTTAAAAACCATTTGTCACCGAGAAGACTGAAATAGCCAACAAAAAGCTGAAACATCTTGATTTGAAACATTGAAATGTCTAGTGTTGACGTGATCTTGCACGAATGCGGTTTGGCTCCAGCAAGTCCACATTCCTACAGCACACCAGCTGAAGCGACGGTTAACCGGGCACACTGTCTGTCTGTCTGTCTGTTTATCTAATCCACTAGCACGACTGGTTTTGATGACGCACACACACACACATACGCAGACATACATACACACACACATACGCAGACATACATACATAGACACAGACATACATACATACATGATGTTCTTTTTCCTAGCCAGATACGAATACCGGAACAATAAAAACGCAATCCTAAGCATTACGTTCAGAAACAACCAAAAAAATTGTTAAGCAGTTGATAGATTTATTATCATAATTACAAAGTGGATTAATTAATCTAATCAGTAAGATATATCCATGACTGCTGCACCGAAAGAACGTACAAAATAATCTTTCAATACGTGGCTGCAAAATGGTATAAAAACAACATTTGATTTTCGTTCAAAGGCAGAATGGATTAATATAATCACCCACATGCATGCACGTCTTGTTTGTTGATGTGTCAAACAAACGTCCTACTACAAGGTTCATTGAGATGAGACCATGAATATCACAGATGTAAATTGTAATATTTCTTTCATATGCTAGCCTAGCTTAACTTCAGTGAACTCTGGTGTTCACACGATGTTTACCAATATCCCGAGCAAGCAGTGGCGGCGCCAGGATTCTTCTGATGGGGGAGGAGGCTGAGGGGGGCTAAGGAAAAAGTTGTGGGGGCTTGGCGAAACATGAATAACTACACTCGAACGCTGACTACATGATTTATTAATAAGGGACTGAGGCACACTGATTGAGTCCTCGAACTTGAACCAAAATTACAGGACTTCATTAACAGTGGTAAGAAATTGTAATGTCTATGATTATTATTTTGGGAGGGGGAATTAGGGGGGTTTGGCATATGGGCCCCCCTTGACGCCGTCACTGCGAGAAAGCAATATATCACATCAAAACGAATCTAAACGTGATGTAGGATGGCAAAAAATAACTTGGCATCATGCCTACCTTGCTGTTGGGAATCTTGTTCCAGTTGATGGTTTTCATTTTGGACACTGGCTTGGGCGTTAGCTGTTGCGGCAGAGTGACACCCGAATCGACTTCACTGAGATTTCCTTGTCGTGAACTAACGGCAGCTCTCGAGCCCTGAGAAAAGGAAGGAGGTGGAGGCGGAGGTGCAGGTGCAACCGGAGGAGCTCCAGGTGGGGGAGGAGGTGGAGGTGGAGGTGGAGGTGGAGGTGGAGGTGGAGGTGGAGGTGGTGGTGGAGGTGGAGGCGGAGCTGCAGGCACATTATTAGTGGGAGCTGCTCCAATGGACGCCTCGTCATTCAACGGAATCTCAGTGACCGATATTCTTTGCAAGTCCATGGAGCGCAGTCGCTGCAAGCTTTTGTGATGGCTGGGAGTTTTGAGCAGTTTATGGGAGTCTTCACGCGAATCCAGCAAAGTAGCTCGGTAGACCAGCGTTTCAGCAGTTTCCCACATGGTATCCGATATTGGATCTCGACAATCGATTCTTAGAAGATGCTGAAGGATCGCCAGGAATGGACTCTCTTGAGGCGTGTCGGCAACCTGATAAATTTGTTAATCAACAATAAGACAATTGGAATAATCAGCAAGACATTCAACAATATAATATAATCATGGGTCCCTAAGATCATTTCAAGATATAGTCCCAGAACAATATATTCTGATCTTCTGATAAGATATGGTCTCAGAACTACCCCCCGCCTCTATATTCTTCTGTGTATCCTCCAGAAAGTAAGCTTTTTCCCAATTTCTCTTGATGGTCGATTAACTCAGAGATTACAAAATACTGAATTTATGAGTTTCATTATGGGCGAAAACTAAAATTGGGGTGAACGTATAGATACAAAAATCACAAAATCTTGTGGAGTTGTGTACAAAATTATATCTCAATTATCCCATGAAGCCAAGCACAACGTTCACTTCATTTTGATTTACCCTTACTTAACGTACTGTGTGTCGATTTGGTCATGTACGTGGCCTTCGTTCTTATTAAAGATATCGATTGCACAAAATGAAATCATCATATTCATAATGAACTTGAAGAAATATGAATCCATTGATCACAAACATTGGTGTATATCTTGGAGGGTATTGGGGTATATATACTCCCGACAAATCACCTGGGGGTATGCATATGCAATTATACCCCCAATAATTCGAGTTGGTACAGTTCACTGGGTATGTTATAATCAAAACTAGCTTAGCAAAAAAGTAACAATACACGACAAGTGTATGTGTATGCAATTGTATGCAATATACTTTTCTTTTAGCTATACGTGTTGTAATATGGCTGAAAGTTCCATGCAATGGATCAACTGAGCTAACTTTCATCACTAATGCATGATGCAGGGCCGGATTTTAGGGGGAGGGGGGCAAAGAGGGCACCTGCCCAGGGGCCTCCACATTTTAAGGCGTCTCAAAAAGGACCCAAAAAGGACATTTTGCAAACGTTATTAAGATGACCAAAATTCATTACTGGCAGGAACGACAATAATGATTCCCCGGTGGAGCTTACAGCGTTCACCGGTGAGGCTGGCTTCGCTCGCCACCCGCCTCAAGCAGGGTAGGCCTCCACAAATAGATTGTCCAGGGACCTCCACATGCCTAAATCCGGCTCTGACATGATGGCAGTCACCCGCCCCCGGGCCTCCATACAAATATACGCTCTTGCCCCCAATGGATTATGGAATATGGTCACACCCGCTTGCCAGTATATCTTCAAGATACGAGTATTACAATCGCTTGAATTCACTGTACTTTAGATACGGATTTGAAGGAGAAAACATAACAATTGAAAATGAATATTTTTTTACTGAAACCTAAATTAAAGAAGTTATCGCTCCGTTTTATTATACAAGAAAATCGAATCCCACTCTTCAGGCATTTGGTTCCCATATCCCAGGGGGTATGAATACCTCCGAATACCTCCGGTTAAACACCTCTTGTGCTAGACTCTCATTCAAAACAGTGTAAGCACGACTGGATTCGGTCGTTTAACGATTGTATGGCAAATATCGTGTGCTTTTATACCCTAAAATCAACTATTCTATTTCTAGATTGAATATATAAGCTACAAGGAACCAGCCGAAATTAAGCTTAAGGCTGGGAAAAATTAAGAAAAATATATAGAATAATATTAAGAAAAATATTTTTGTTAGAAATTAGTATATATTTGGAGGTGTGCTCCATATCAAAGGCTCTTGAAATAAAGTCTAGTTATAATAAATTCTAGCAGTAAATTTAATTCTAGCAAACATAATTCTCGTAATAAATTCTAGTTATCGCAGGTTTCTATTAGATTGAAGTACACTGTTCAATGGAGTAGCATAGGATATATGAAATATATTCATGATAACGAAGACTCATTAATTTCCTTGATAGTTTCAACGTGATTTCCACACTACCACGTCCAGATCTCCAAATTCAATTCTTATTGAATTATCGAATAGTTCAAAAAAGAGGTCAAGAAGATGTTACTTTCTATCGAATTTGTCGATATAAGCATCATCACAAAAACATTGAATAGGAATGCATATACATGACTGATCGCCACCAAAATCCGTCCCCCCAAAGTTAATTAATTAATGACTCGGTCGTCCGTCCTAATTTGCACCCTGGATCCGCCACTGAGTGTAGCCACCTCTTCTGTCTTCTGATTGTAATTGATTCCGTTGCCCTCTGTTGTCTATCTGCATGAAGAGTGATGGTAGTTTCTTGCACAATTAATAGGATAAAATTTAGTCATGTCATCAAACTATCATTTTTCCGGAATGTGATTTGTCATGTGCTCTTGCGTGCGTGTGTAGTAATTTTTGTGCCAGTGTAGATTTGAAATTAAAACTAACCAAAGCAATTAATATAAGCTTTGAAATAAAATGTTGCGTTATATAACAGCGAATGATTAAAAATAATGTTGTGTTTGTTTAAGCATTCCAAATTTTGTAATTGTTCACTGACGCTACCAGTTCAGACTACTTTTTTCGCAAAAGATTTAATTTCATTCACTGCTGTACATGCTTCTTGAATTTTTCCATTAATGCTAATCCTGATTGTTTTGGTTACCGTCGAAAATATAGCACGTAAATAAAATTGAGTGTTGCTTATATAACGCTGTATTTCGCCAATTTTCATCACATAAAACACCGATTGGCCTGGAATTCAGTTTGTTGTTAAAATAATCAGTTGTTGTCCAAATGTCCGAAAAACAAACTAAAATAAAGAGGACTATGACCGATGGTCAGATCTCCGTCTGTCTGTGTGTCTGTCTATCGATAATTGTCTCCAGATGTGTTTCTAGGTGTGTCCAGATGTGTTTCCTGTGTGTCGGTAGTCGGTAGTCGGGTGTTATGATTGTCAGTCTGAGAAAACATTAAAGTTGGGTTCTGAAGTGTTGCTTCAATGCGGTTTTGACGTGAGCCAGCAAAGTGGAATGCTTATTACACTGTGGCCTTTTGTCGATTTGTTGAGGTGACATAGGAGGCCACTTGCACATCTTCACGTTTCCCTAATGCGAGGCTTAGCTCGAAAAAGAGTATATGTCTCTTAAAGCCGCCTTCCTTGTTATTGGTTTTTACTTGTACGCCGGTGTTTCACCGCTGAATTCTTAATGGTTTGGCTCAGATTTTTTCCGACTGTCAATCTGACGACATTCAGCTAGTTTTTTTATTTTCGGACCGTTCAGAATGATTGATCATTATTTGTTAGTCTATATTTGGTTTTCTACCAGCCACCTCTTCATTACCGACTTGTTGTCTTGTGTTTGAGCTGTTTTCATTTGCTGACTTCCTGGGGATTCGATCAAGGTAGCATTTTGAGGAGACTCCTTTTGTAGTGCTCTCTGTCCGTTTGAAGTTTTAGTTTGTATGACTTCTTATCAGAGCGGATAATGTCATCACGTTTCTTCCCCGTGTTTTGTTCAATTTCTAGTTTTCATGAGGATCTTGACCGCTTAATTCATGCACAGTGTAATTGTGATTCTTTGAGGTATTTCCAACTAAATCAAAACTTACCGGCCGCTGCTCGCAGTAGTCCTGAAAAGACTCATGACTTCGGTTCTCGCCCGACATTATTGAGTGCTGCGATTCAACTATTTCCACCTGTTGACCTTGTGGTGAATATCTCACTGATTCTCTGAGAGGATCCTCAATTTTACAACCATATGGAGACGCTGGACTTAGTTTATTTGTATCAAGGGAACATTCTAGAATTATTGTAGAGATTCCATCATGGCTCAAATCCTCATGATCAATATAGGATGATTTTTCTGTAGACTTCAAATTACCACCATATTTACGGCTGATGCTGGGAGGCTCCTCTAACACTTTTGTCAAGACAAGGGAGCATTCTAGAAACACTGGTAATGCAATGCGTGGCAATTTCAACTGAACCATGGGCGTAGAACCTGGGGGTATGGGAGGGTATATTACCCCCGACAAATTGACTGGGGGTATGAATATGCAATTATACCTCCCAAGAATTTTGCTGAATTCATTTCATTGGGTATATTGTCATCAAATCAGTATAGCCAAAAGTAAAATGCAGGACAAGTGTGTTTGTGTATGCAATTGTATACATTATAGATTTCATTGAGGCTATGTGTGATGTAATTGAATAACCACAACATGGTTAAGGGTCCCTTGCAATTGAGCCATCCTTGAACAATGATGCATGATGGCTGTCATGCCCGAGTCTCGACACAAATCTACACCCTTGATCACATCTATTCTTCTATGAAATTTTTCAAATTTCAAATTTTTAAAATTAAAAAGTTATCCTATCGTGTAGAAAAGAAAATTTTCAACGTGATGGTATCAATTGTTAGCGGGTACGCCAAGTGGAGGCCGAGTAGTAGCTAGCAGAAAATGAACCAAGGAGGGTGGGACAGACACACACACACACACACACACACACACACACACAGAGGATCTCTTTTATATATATAGACTAGCATTAAAACCCGCCCGTTGTGCGGAGGAATTCATAAAATGGAATTAATATTCATAAAAATTCATATTCATAAAAAATATTCCAAATTAAAAAAGAAAATGAAAACTCATAAGTGTCTTACTCAATAGAAAAGTCCAAGTGTGAATTTTTTATTTTTTATTTTGACATAATATTTTCCCACAACCCGCCTCATATATAAACCCACCCATTGTGCGGAATAATTCAGAACACAAACACGTAACGAACAATGAAAATTCTAGCATGTAAACCCGCCCGTCGTGCGAAACAGTTCATACTACTAAATTTGTATGCAATTCATAAGAGAAAAGGAATATGAATTAAAAAAGAGTGGAGTAAACCCATAAAAAAGTCTAAATTTCTATATTTTTATACATTAAAACCCGCCCGTTGTGCGAGCAATTCATGAAATAAAATTCATATTATATAAATAAAAAAAAGTCAAATTATAATTTTTTATTAAATCCATATAAATCCTAATCAAATGAAAATTCTAAATTTCATTTTTTATGTTTATTTTGACAAAATATGATCCCTCAACCCGCCTCATATTGAAACCCGCCCGTCATACGGAATAATTCAGAGCTCGAATACGATCCGTTCTGGACCTTGAAGTTAAATCAGTTAGTTTAGTATATAAACTCGTTTAACACGATGAAATTGAACGTTTTATTGTCTTTAGTTACTGCCCGCGGGACATATTTATTTCATAAACATGATCCATTGCTTAGTTTACGTTTGAAGCCCCTGATTTATACCAATGAGCCCGCACAATTATGTCACCTCATATTTAAGCATACTTACACACATACACACTCACAGATAATTAATTTTATATATATATATATATATATATATATATATATATATATATATATATATATATATATATATATATATATATATGTATGTATTTGAGCCCGCCCGTCGTGCGGAACAATTCATAAAGTAAAATTAATATTAAATCCATAAAATAAACTGAATACAAATTAAAAAGCAAAAAGTTCAACCTGTAAATACGTTCACCAATGAAAACTCTAAATGTGAATATTTTTATTTTTACTTTGACAAAATATTATCCCTCAATCCGCCTCATATATGAACCTGCCCGTCGTGCGGAATAATTCAGAACACAAACACTTAACAAACATTGAAAATTCTAGCATTAAAACCCGCCCGTTGTGCGGAAGAATTCATAAAAATATTGCAAATTAAAAATAAATAAGGCAAACTCATAAAAACCTTAATCAATTAAAAAGTCTAAATTTCATTATTTTTAATTTACATTTTGACAAAATATTTTCACTCAGCCCGCCTCATATTTAAACCCGGCCGACGTGCGGAATAATTCAGAACTCGAACACCATCCGTTCTGGTTCTTGAAGTCAAATCCATTAGTTTTGTATATGAATTTATTCTACACGGTGAAATTGAACGTTTTATTGCTGCCCGCGGGACATTTTTATTTCATAAAAATGAGCCATCGCTTCGTTTGCGTTTGAAGCCCCTGATCATTGAACCAGCGAACCATGAACCAGCGCAATTATGTCACCTCATATTCAAGCATACATACACAGACAGACATATAATTTCTTCTTTATGTATATATATAGCATTAAAACCGCATTAAAACCCGCCCGTTGTGCGGAACAATTCATAAAAATATTGCAAATTAAAAATAAATAAGGCAAACTCATGAAGACCTTAATCAATTAAAAAGTCTAAATTTAATTATTTTTAATTTTATTTTGACAAAATATTTTCACTCAACCCGCCTCATATTTAAACCCGCCCGACGTGAGGAAAAATTCAGAACTCGAACACCATCCGTTCTGGTTCTTGAAGTCAAATCCATTAGTTTTGTATATGAATTCATTCTATACGGTGAAATTGAACGTTTTATTGCTGCCCGCGGGACATTTTTATTTCATAAAAATGAGCCATCGCTTCGTTTGCGTTTGAAGCCCCTGATAATTGAACCAGCGAACCATGAGCCAGCGCAATTATGTCACCTCATATTCAAGCATACATACACAGACAGACAGATAATTTCTTCTTTATGTATATATATAGCATTAAAACCCGCGTAACTTAAAACCGGCGTAACTTCCTTCAGATACACTTTGGAAAATTAAAAATTATACCGTACTGTAGGAAACAAAATTTCTAGCACGATGGTATAATTAATTTTAATGTATGACAAATAGTTCCTGAGAAATGGGTATAAAAATGAATAAATTGTAGTCACCCGGTGTTCAAGTGTAATTTTGGATGTATTTGAGAATTTTGCCAATTTTACACGTTTTTTGTATCATTTGTGGGTATAAATTACACCTTTTCTTGTAGAACACAAAATTTTCTACACAGTAGTATATTCCTGTGTAATCGCAAGTGCGCATAATAGCTGTCAAATTGGCAATATGTCCTTTTGACTTTACACCGCCGTCACTTCCTTCAGATACACTTTGGAAAATTAAGAATTATACCGCATTTTAAAAAATACAATTTCCAGCACGATGATATAATTTATTTTAATGTGTGACAAATAGTTCCTGAGAAATAGGTAGAAAAATGAATTAATTTAGGCGCCCGGTGATCAAGTGTAATTTTGGATGTATTTGACAATTTTGCCAATTTTACACATTTTTTGTATCATTTTTGGGTATAAATTATAACTTTTCTTGTAGAACACAAAATTATCTACACAATAGTATAATTTTTATAGCTGTACCATTGCTGGTTTATGAGGAATAGATAGGGGAATATTTACCAAAACATTCACGGTTTCCAGTGCTAATTTTGCATTTTTGACTTTGTCATTTTGACTTCACACCGCCGTAACTTTTTTTCAATACACTTTGGAAAATTAAAAATTATACCGTGTTGTAGCAAACAAAATTCCCAGCATGATGGTATTATTTATTTAGTTGTGTGATAATTAGTTTTTGATACATAGAGAAAAAAGTATAGAAAATCGGACGCGTGGAGTATAAATATATTTTTGAATATAGATTGAAATTTTGTCATGTTTACATCTTTTATGTTCTATTTTCGGATATGAATTATAACCTATCTTGTAGAACAGAAAATTTTCTACACAGTGGTATAATCTGTTTGGCTGTACCATTTCTGGTTTATGAGGAGTAGATGGCAGAGCATTGACCACAATTTTCGCATTTTTCAGGGTTCATTTTGTGTTTTCACCGCTATAACTTTTTTTGATTTCATTTTTGAAATTTAAAATTTAATCTAAAGTGTAGACAAGAAAATTTCCAACGTGATGGTATAAATTGTTAGCGGGTAGGCTGAGTGGTGGCCGAATAATAGCTGATAGAAAATGGACCAAGGAGGGTCGAACACACACACACACACACACACACACACAGAGGATCTCTTTTATATATATAGATATACGTGTTATGTACGAGATATATAGAGCTCGTATATGTTCGTTGAAGCGCTGAGGCTCAATGAACAGTATACGTTTAAAAACACAAAACAAAAGTTATATAATTAGATGTATAATCACTTACTCGCCCACTGGAAAAATGTCAGCCCTCGGTAAATGCAGCACCACAAGCTTCCGGCTGGGGTTCTAATGTTAATGCAATTATTCAATTGCAATCAAACACATATTTCTGAGCTTGTTTAAACCAATTATTTCAGGATCATAGATTAAACATTGGCTGCATTAGACATATAATTCATGGACAATCGAAACTACTCACAATTGTGTCGCTGCACCACTTTTAAATGCTAAACATCGCGAAGAACCAGGATGGCAAAATACGAGCCGAATAGCATCAATATCATCATCATAATCTCGACGTAGTCACCAGGCTATCATGAGCATGAAGCTGCAAGCTACTTGAATGTCTACGTGTGTGTGTGTGTGTGTGTGTGTGTGTGTGTGTGTGTGTGTATGTGTGTGTTGCTGAGCTACCTGGCTGTAAACAGCGTGGAAAATGTCGAGGGGCGAGTTGAGGTCCACTTGGTTGCGACCGGCCATCATGTCGGTCGTATCTTGTTCTCGCTGCTCGTCAAAAGTGTTTAGTTCGAGCTGCAGTTCGCCACTGGAGCCGGCCTCACAGCGCAGTGCACTTAGACAGTTGAGCAGCTTGAGACCTGCAACATGCCCGCGTTCATAAGTGCTGAACTCTCAACAAGCATTCCGACAATACCACGTTGGTGCACTAGCACGTGACTATTGAACTGTCCTCAACAACTGAACTGTTCCACCCACCTAAATCCCCCACATGCCATTTATTCTTATGCAAAAATAAATATAAACACAGGTGCATACACGACTCGGAACAAATCCAATTCCGCGCAACAATTTGATCCAGAAATGGCCCCAACAGAGAGAGACATAAGTTGCTGGCTACATTGGCAGCACAACACACGCAAAACAGTACCGATCAGCTCGTTCCTGACGCGGTTACGATCGCGCAGCTCGGTGGGGCATTTGATGACGCTGTTGATGAAAGACAACAGCGTGGTCTTGTAGGCCAGCGAGGTATCGGTCGACGCCATCTCGTCAATAACCACTTGAAAACGGTAGCGCTGTCCATGCAGTTCCTACACGAGCACACGCGCGCACATCCACTAATGTGAGTGTGATTCAAAGACCATACTCACGTTGGTGAATGATGGAAGCGCAAAATGGCAAGACCAGATATTTACGCGCTGCAGATAACCACGTGCGGTAAAATAGTTGGTCAAAACAAATACTTCCACTTTTTTCGAAGAAATTACACAAATTTAATGTCACGAACAGACGCGTATAGCAAATAATACAACCGATACAACCACAAAATAAGTTATTTGTAAAAACGGCAAACAGCGGCGACCGAATGATTCAGCTTTCCATGGTATCAGTTTATCCTGGCATTTTTTACTTGGACATGTTTGCACAGGTGATTAGCAGTTGAAGGACAACGTGTCGAATATTTGCATGTGGTTTCAGCGAAGTGTAGTGTGGTTTATTTGATACCTTACATCTCACGTAGGTCCACCTGTGTTTTCTGAGAGAGGCTAACGGTTACGAAACATCTTCCAGCTTACGAAAAAGACAACAAGTTTAAAATAAATTCTAAGCTGATTTGTGAAAATTCGCTTATCAAAGCACACCCAGGAAAAATTCCAAAAATGAACCAATATTAAATGTACCAGAACACCTGGAGATTCAAATTTCTGATACTTAAATTAAATTAAAAATTAAAGTTCATCTCACCTACCGCACATTTTTCCGCTTGTCCCAGGAAACATATTTTATAACACAGCAAGTGATAAAGAAATATGATTACACCTTAAAATGTAGACGGATTATTAACGCCTGGAATCACATGAATTCAGATAAACTTTCACAATCGATTGTGCGCATTCGGCACGAATCATGACGTTGTCTGTAAAATCTGCTATCACTACAAGTGTGTTTTCAAACGCACCCGAAACTCCCACAATCAAAACTCGGCATGTGTTAGAACTGACCCGATAATGATCCAGCGTCTGTGTGGCCCTCAGATATCCTTCGTGACTGTAGCAGCAGAGTGCGGTGAGCAGCTTGAAGATCTGCTCACGAACCGTCACATTGCCCTTGCCGATTGCTTCCATAATCAAGCGCATCCACACGCAGGCACACCCACACACACACACATGCACACACACACACACACACATGCACACAACACACGATGTATACATGTACATTGTACATGCATGCTAGATATATGATTGTGTACATACAGTGTGAGGATAGACACGCCCAAGCACCCATGTTCCCGTATTGCTTGCAAACATATTGCATAAATTGAATATGATCTAACATAATATAAAAAAGCGCAAATATTTGACTAATCAAAACGTAGCTAATTTAGAATGTTTAAATATAAAGACGTGCATGAAAAACCAGAGATTCACAGCCAAAGTGAAAAACATTCTTATTGAACAAAACATTCTTATTGAACAAAACATTCTTATTGAACAAAACATTCTTATTGAACAAAACATTCTTATTGAACAAAGCATTCTTATTGAACAAAACATTCTTATTGAACAACACATTCTTATTGAAACTGCATATAAGCGATGTATTGAAACGACGCGACAAATCACCTGGGACACATTTCGACCCTCAGATTCATTTAATGTCAAAATCCAACTAAAGCTTTCAATATGAACTTATACAAACCCGATTCTCAGTGGCCTGTGCGGTAGAAGAATACGATGAAAATAACGATAAGTTAAGCTATAAATTCTCCCATCGAAACCAAGTGCCTCTAATGAAAAGCACATTCATTATTGACTATTGTAATTTTTTCACTTACCTCAAAAATCTCTTCGCTCCCTTCAGTCAATCATTACCCTTTCCTGTGGATTCGTTTTGCGCCTTCTGCCTAGGACACCGACCTCTGTACATATTGCGCAATTAGGCTGGTTGCCAGTCCCCTCGAGAATCCATCATAAGCTTTGCTGTCTTGTCTATAAGCTTATTCACTCGTCTTCTCATCCTTCCTACTTACTCATCCTCGTACAGTGCAACGAGCGACCTTCCAGTCACCGTCCTTTACCTCTAGTTTGGCCTCCTTCTCTTGGGAGTACTACAATATTGCCCTATGAACATATTAGCCACAAATGCCCGAGCACTCCCATACTCTATAATAGGGCAATATGTTCACCTCGGCCAATGTAGTGTCAAAGGCGTACCAAGTGCGATGAGTACGACTGCGACTTTTGGCCAACATGTTCACTTTTCACCATAGCGAAATTTCAGTGGTTTTCAACGCAACGCACGAGTTTCTATACAACAAGTAGCTAGCACCTTACATACTGTGCGGTTATTGGCTAGGTTAGGTCAGGTCAGGTTAAGTCGAGTTAGATTGCTGAGCCTAGCCAATAACCGCACAGTATGTAAGGTGCTAGCTACTTGTTGTATATAAACTCGTGTCTTGTGTTGAAAACCACTGAAATTACGCTATGGTGAAAAGTGAACATATTGGCCACAAGTAGCAGTCGCACTCACCGCACTTGCTTCGCCTTTTGACACTACACTGGCCGAGGTAAACATATTGCCCTATTCCAGAGTATGGGAGTCTACAAGCGTTTGTGGCTAATATGTTCATAGGCCAATATTGTACTAGATACCCTTCTCTTCATGAGTCAAATTGGTCGGCCAAGTCATTCTACTTTTCCGATCCCCGTCTTTACAATTATCTTCCTCCTCATGTTCTGAAGCAAAAATCATACTCCTCATTCTCTTCTGCACTGTACAAATTTGTTTATCTTTGATCACGCCTCTAATTCCTCCATTCCCACTGCACTATCTCTCGTCCTCTCTACATTCCTTTTTTGACACCAGGCACCGGTGTTAGATATCAAATAATGTGTAATGTGTTCGTTTTGATGTTTGTATACTCGCTATTTTTCCCATTTATCATTTTTATCATTTGTGTCATTTTACTCGCTCATATATTTTCCCTTTATGAGCTATTACTCTTTTATTTTATTAGCACCAGTTTCACTGTTTTACGCGCCTCTGTTTCACTTGGCGCTATAACAAATACATGCTTTTTTGTTTGTTTGTTTGTTTGAAATGCTGACACCGAAAATCAGCACATTGAAACAACCGCTTGGAATGCTGCATAGAACATGAATTTCATCGTTGTATCCATTTTCACTTTTTGTTCTTCATTTTCATTTGTCCTGCTGTTCAGCCAGACAGGGCAATGATCGGCTGTGACACACAACACAACTCTTATTCTATCCACCATTACCTCGTTGCGAAGCAAACACTAGTCCCCGAGCGAACCGCCTGATAATCTGTCAGATGATCAATCTATATTCTACCATCCGTGTACATCTGGCACCTTGAAATCCAGGCTTTCGTTGTTAACCATTGTACTTTCAGTGTTATATCAATCATGACAAGTTACGCAAGGAGCCACAGCACTGGACCTGTGATTAATGTGTTTCTTAGTGACCAGCTCATCAATATGAACTGAGGTCCACTCAATCACCAACGTTGGTTACTCAAACCAACATGGAATATACACACATACACATATACGCAAGCTTACACGCATGCGACCAATTCATAGGCTTATTCAGCGTTCACGCAATCAGCACTGTGACACGGCAGACAAGCTCGGACAATGATATGACAAACGAACACAAAAACGCATTCAATGACAATCCGCATGCTTGTGTTCGCACGACCAGTCAAACGATGCAACATCATATACAGGCACACGCATACACATACGTACACACGCACGCACACATATTTATACATATATATATATATATATATATATATATATATATATATATATATATATATATTGAAAGAGACGACCCGCTACATTGGCAGGTTTACAGCAGGCTGCAATTACCAGCTTGAATAGCCGAATTCGCCATTTTGACCTGGTTATTGTGAAATATGGCAACTATGGTAACCATAGTTGCCATAGCCAGCAATGGTGCATTATAATTTGCCCTTCACAACGCACCTTCAAGCCGTACACTACACACGCTATTGTGTGTATGTCCTTGTTGCTCTGCAACATGTAGAGCGAGGAAAATATACTCTAAATCGGTTGTTCTTCACCGGGGGTGATTGCACGCCTAGGGAGTCCGAGTCTGGTTCCTAGGGGGGTGAGTCTGGTTCCTAGGGGGTCCGAGTCTGGTTCCTAGGGGGTGCGAGTCTGGTTCCTAGGGGGGTGAGCCTGGTTCCTAAGGGGTTCGAGCCTGGTTCTTAGGGGATGCGAGCCTGGTTCCTAGGCGATGCGGGCATGGTTCTTGTGAAAAATAAAACAATATTTATTTTATCTATACTTTATATTTTCCTGGAAAAAAATAAAGGAAAATTGAAGGAACTTTAAACTGCATGAATGAATATTGAATAAAAAACAGGTTATTACGTCATTTGTATTTTATCTTTTTCAGCATAACTATCATGAATCCAGGGGTGCGAGAACTGACGATTTGAAAAAGATGCGAACACTAACAAATGTTTAGAACCCCTGCTCTAAATAATATAATACAGTGGTCCGTAACCTGTGGGGAATTCCCCAGTGGTGTGTAATGGAGAGGCTTCCAAACGGGGAATTAAAGGTCGATAGAAGGAAAAATGTGTGTTTAATAAATCTGAATTAGTTGATTCTCGTTTCTTATGACTTCCTTAACTGTAATGCCTGATATTCCTGGAACAACTGAGTTTATTGAATTTCTTGGCACTGCTGTGGAAAATGAAGTTTTTTATATATTGAAAATGAAGAATTGAGCTGGCTTATTAGGAAGTGAGAAATGAGAGATAAAAGGCTACAGACCACTGCTCTAATATATAAGCACTTATAAACATTTTCCTGATGAAATCCTGCACTGTTAGTTAAATTGTCAGCTATATTTAATTATGCAAACACTAGGCTGGTCTATGAACTATTTCAAGTTTTTATCGCACTAGATTTAGGAGGATGCATTCTGATCGAACCCGATTATACAACACACAAGTCAGCCGATGGTGATGGCAAAGTATTTTCATTCGGAACGCAAACCAGCCAACATTCAACGCGCTGTTGCAACATACTGCACACCGATCCAAACCAACAAATACACAGACTGCACACGTGATATCGCGCGTTTCCTGTTATCATTCTGATTGTTCAATCGCGTAATCAAAATCGACAATATATGGCGCAACAAATGCAGGTTCGGCCAAGCGTATTGCTAGGTTCGTTATCCGTGACCGGAACACCTGGTATTGAACGTAGGCGGGCCAAACGGTGAAGATCACTGGTACTACGGACGCAAATCAGCCCAGGGTCGCAGCCAAATAGTGTTGTTTGCAATTCATATGGGTGCATTTGTTAAGTAGTATATTTGTAGTAGTATATTTGTTTCCCTGATTGCGAAACTGTTCTCGACTCGCCCTAGTGACACAAACATATTCGCAATAACAAATGCAAAATACCCAGTCAGCTTGCTCGAATAAACAATGTAAGTAAGAGGCATACCTGCCATACAACCACGACAAAAACAGAACAGACAGAAAAAAGGCAGGCATTTTTCTTACCCAGAGACAATTTATTAGCGTAGTCGGCATTCTCGATGATGTAGTCCAGTTCCATAGTGGCTTCCATGCTGGTGTTCAGAACAGTCTGTTTGGCACAGACGTGCGGATGCGCGTGCGAAGCGATCAATTGGACCTCTCGGGCCACTCAAGCCGCTCACTGCCACTGCACTGCAGCCGACATGAAACACAGCACAATGAAACACAGCACAATGAAACACAGCACATGAAACACAGCCCTGTGTTCAACACAATCCCACACACACCAACAAACATCACATAGCTTGAAAAAAGCCATATCATCCAACACAGATCAAGGCAGTTTTACAAATATGCGGACTGATCAAAATAGTCTACACTACTTCAGCTCGTCGCAACGAGTACCACTAACAATGCAACAATCGGTTTGACAATATATTACGCTAGACCTGAAGTGCACGCGGTTGAAATCGATTCACCATTAGCACCATGAGCACCATGACTCAATCACGCATTCTGTTGTTGCAGCTGGAAAATGCCAATGTGCAACCGTCCCATTCTCTATTTGGGTTACTAAAAGTTTTTTGGTGGTGACGTGAGAACTTGTTCCAGCTTCGAAGCATCAAAAGTGATAATCCACACGCGGCAGTGTATACATCGGCCTGAACAATACGCCCACCCACAACACGCACCACAATTCCACACACAAATAACAGATATCTGAGGCCAAAGTCCCACAGAGCCACAGTTGACTGTGGAGTCGCGAACCTCTGACACGAGAGTTCAGGGCCCGTGTCGCTCAGCTAGTCGGTGCTGTAGTGACATCACGTATACGTATACGGTTGTGTATACATGTGCAAAAGTGCACACGTGAATGTGTGTCAATGCATGAAAGCACGCAAAGGCGTTTCCATGCACGTGCAAATGCATAAAAGCCTGTGTGCGTGTGTCTTTGTGTGCGTGTGTGTATGTGCGCGCAGGTGTACTGTCAGTCAGCAAACGGAACACAGAGAGATGACGTCAAGGTCACTCTGATACAAGCACATGTGATACACGCACACACACACACACGCACGCATGTACCCATGTGGCACATACGCACACCACATCACTTCAACAGTGCGTGGTCATCAGAGACAGAGTTTGGAAGCTCCGGCAGTGTTCAGGAGAACGGGACACATGACACGGCAAACAGAGTCAATGTGCCTCTGCAATGTGCTTGCCAGGGCATTCATTTGTATGTGTGTGTGTGTGCTGCGAGTGAGTGAGCGTCCACTCGTGATTGAGTGTGTGTGCGTGTGTGTGTGCGTGTGTATGTGTATGTGTGTGTTTACGATTGTAGCATCGTATGCACGTGTATCCACGTGTAAGCAGGTGCATCCATGATAAGCTAAAAAACTGAGATGAGGAATTAGCGGATGCAGATTGAAGATTGAAGATTGCAACATGCTGATTGCAGAATTAAGCGGTGATAGAAAGGAAAATGGTGAGATATTTTTACCAGGTCCAAATATATATAAACGAATCAAGACCTTAGAATCAACGGAAACATAACTTGGCAACATACATTCATTGGCCTTATTTAAAGGTTATTTGTGTGTGATCTGGTTTGATGAGTGCGCTCAATAGAGTTCATATTGAATTAGGTCAGGAAGAAAATGAACCAATGCTAGTAGTATCGTGATGACAAACATTTAGGACAGTCGTTTGCAACGCACTAATGTGATTCATTTGCACCCCACTCAACCTCTTGGAGCGTAAACATCCTAGAAGATGAGATGCATACGAGGGAACATTTCGAATCACCAATACTTGTCATTTCAGCCATTCAACTGTGTCTATAGAAGCATGCCTTGTCTGTCCTAGCGGTATACGGATCACGTCATATTTGCGTCATATTCGTCATATGGTCCTAGCGGATCACGTCATGTTTGTCATGCATATTATTGAAAACATGCAATGTCATATATCTGATCCGACCGATTTATCAGAAGGGCAATGCACCAAGCTCCGCTGCAAGCTGCCTTGCACACACGCACACGCAGTGAGGCAGTGCTTGCCAAAACATCGCAGCCGTGCTGTTGAGATGTGATCAATTTATAGCCAGGACAGTGGTTTAGTCACCGATGGAAGTGGGCCGACTTTGAAGCGCTATATGATCGCGATATTGACAATTTCATATAAGTTCTATGCCGGCATGAATTACGTGCATCGCCCACAATGAACGTGGCATATAATCTGCACAAGTCGATACGTCTTCCAACACCGATCAACAGATAACAACGCAATAAATGTCGCTTCCAGTGGTCATATGACTAAACGCATGAAGACAGGGAGAATAGCTTTCAACGCTGCAAAGTATGATAGCCAGCCTAATTGAAACCGTCTGTTTACCGATACCGATTGTCAGATATGAGCGCATTTATGAACTCTAGCACTTCAATGCATGCTCGGTTGCACATGAGAACTTGCATGCCGTCAAGCTTGCAGTTATTGCACGCGTCAATGAGAAAATGCTTATGATACGCAATAGTTGGCTGTGCCCAAACTGGTGTCGTATCACTATGATAGATTGTTTGACATGAAGCAGATCGTAGTGAGCACTCTGCTTTGTGTAGAAAAGTGGTTCTCAACCTTTTTACTGTACTCTAAATTTATGAATTATCAACATTCTTATGGCTGCTCTCATTTCTCCCCAAATGCCACACAGCAGAAAATGAAAGCAATTAGACAAATAGACCCTTGCCTCATTACAATGTTTGCAGCCATATGACAAGTGATGAACTGTGCTATTTATATTTGTAACATTATTCAGGAATGAATACTTTGTAACGGCCAACCAAAGCTCCGCGAAATTCCCGTCATTGTTGCCAGGTTGAGAAACACTGGTAAGAGAAACAGAACGACCTCCACAGAGCGGCATCAGCATGCTAATATTACAGACCTCCACAGACCAAAATCAACGCGACTTATTAAAAACGAGATAAAAATTAATAAACAAGTACACAAGGAAATCTTGTTATACCCATCAATACTCATGGATAAAATATTGTAGTCCAAATATCTAACTATTCAGATGCATTGGGTGAAGATAAAGAAAACATTCCATGTAGCTGATGAATTTCACCACTGTATACATTAAGAGGTAGTTTAGAAAACACTGCAAATATTAATACAAAGCTGCTGGAGTAGTTCGCTTCATCCACACAGAAATATTGCGCAAAATGCTTGAAAAATTTCAAGAAATATGAGGACACAGGTAAATTTGAGGCAATGCACTGTGGTTCACAATCGATTAATTGAGAATGAAAGATTGAGAGTGAAGTATTAAAGTATTAAAAATAGTATTAAAAATAACCACCGGAAGTACAATTGAAGAACAACCCTTTCCATTGATGAGAGTACTGCAGTAGAGCAACATTGGCCCAATATTCTATAAGCGGATTCGACCAGGGAAATGCCAGTGAATGAATGAATTCCGAGACACTGACCAGATATATTCACGTGTGGGCTCGAGAATGTGAATATGCAGTGAGCACTTGTCACATTGCCGACCACACTTGCAGCCAGACTGAGATTCAATCAACACTGACACGTCCAACACCACCAGGTGTGCACAGCTACGATCAGACACAAACACACACCGAGAATACACAACCAACACCGGCCCACACGAACACACACTGACACACACTGACACACGGGCACGCACCTCAACACTGATTCACATACGCACACGCGCACAGATAGACACACACACACACACAAACATACACTCTCACCGTCTCCGGGTCAACAACAAACGTGCAGCGCGCACATACACTCGAGCCACACACGCGCATGCATACACGTCCACAAGCGCACACCCATGTAAACGCGCGCGCTGGTCCAGGTGACCATAGCTGGATTTAAGTGCGCATTGAAGGTGCGCGACCACGCAACGAAAGCAATCTGCGCTGACCGCTATTGACCTCCACTTTCACTGCGCCTGGAAGCGCCCATGACCGACCAAGCAGAGGCGCAGTTAGGGCAGGTGAAGGTGGGCGCTAGGCAAGCCGCATGAAAAACGGCTCATGAAGACATCAAAATAGCTGTCTCAGATCTTGTCATTTTCACTGTGACTTGTGACACGTAGCTAGCAGGAGCGTGGCGACGTGACCAGTCATTCACGTCACCGCTCACGTCACGAGCGTTGGTGACGTTCACACACGAATTGAACTGGCCCGCGAAGCTTAAAGGTCATTGCAAGCTTTTTTCCTAATCACGGTTGTGCAAGTAACTCAGCCAACGCTTGATGCGATGCAGCTCAGCCATTGCGCTTTATGGTGCATCAGGTTTATGATGTAATATTGAACTTAATAGTCCAACAAACATGAAACTATAATGCAAACATCCACCGATAAACAATTAACTTACCCAGAAGCGATACAAAATATTGGCTTTATTAACGGTGAAGTGTATGCAAATGAATTAGTATTTGAATGTTTCAAGAAAACGACGTCAAAAAACTTCCAACAAACTTCGTGACTTTCACACTGACTAACCTGATAGCGATAATGTGGGATAAAAAGAATCGATATTGAATGTGATTCAACAAAGCCACGTAGAGTTGGAGATTATTTTTCAGATATGAAAAATATAAATGAATCAGGAATTTGGTAGCTTTTCCACATAGTATGTGGAAACATTTAATACACTTATAAACATATATACATATAAATATAGACGTTCACATTTACACAAACAATAATGAATAAGGACCGGATGTTCAGGCAAAATTCCATAAATGCCGATTCATGGCTTTCTCAGATAAGTGACAATTTTGCTCATTTATAAAAAATATTGCCCAACTTATCCAAAACAGTTAATTAAATAAATTAATAACGTAAGACTTCAAGTAATGGAGTATACCGACAAAACCTCACCGGAGGTGACATAGTTAGGCACAGTCGGTACAGCCTAGACCACTGTCTCTCAACGTGGGCCATATGGCCCGATTGGGGGTTATGGCAGTCTTCTGAGGGGCCATAGGACCAAATTTTTAAAATGGGGAACCATAATAAATTTCTCACGGGCCACAACACATTTGTTGAAACAATTTAATGTTATGTACTATTATTGTCGATGTTGTACAATTTAATCGTGTGTTCTGGTCGTGGTGTTTTGTTGGTGGTGGGTGTAGATAGTCACCGGCGTACATAATGTTCTGGAGAAGTCGCGTGGCGATTATTCACGTGTGTATGAGAGCCACGAGGACTTCTAGAGGAGCCACTGACAGTTTCTGGGTGGTCACAATAACTCACATTGTGTTTCACAACAACAACAAACATGTATTTCGTATAGCGCCAGAATGATACAAGGGCGCGAAGGGACCAGAAGGAAATAAGCTAGAAATAAAATGTAAGTGCACACAAGCAAAAACAAAAGTATATGCTAAAAGACTGGCCTAGACAAAACTACCTATGTCTAGACCAATGCCACCTAGACAACAGGCATTCGCATACCCTCCCCACAGGGAGAGTGACGTCATCATTAGTGGGCGATAGATTGGTGAACCTAATCACAACATGGAGCGTTGAGCGTATATATATATATATATATATATATATATATATATATATATATTTTATTTTAATATATATATATATATATATATATATATATATATATATTAAAATAAAAAGGTTAAATGCCTAAGTGTCAGCTGCTACACGGGAAGAAGCCGAAGCTTATGAACACACAGGTGTGCCCCGTTCAGCTCGCTGCCACCGCAGAACCGACCCTCTCCACGGTCTCCACTCCACGACCCTCTATGGCGCCACAAGGACGAGTGGACAAGCCACAATACGTATTAGAGAGGGCCACCTCCCCAGAATGCATGGCACAACTCATGACTGATATCTGGTACCATCATTTTCTGCTGGGTGGACAGGGGCTGTGGGATTGTAGAATTCGCCCAATGAAATTCTGCTCCGCCGGGTTTCGAACCACGGACTTCCCGCTTGTGAGGCGGGTGTGCTAACAACTACACCACGGAGTCCACAAATTGAATTGAATGCAAAACTGCACTGTACATAGAAGTGCCGCACAGTACTGTGCAAGCAATGATATTAGGGCTTCCAGACACATTATAACAATTATATTGTGCATATTTAACGATAATTCAATTTGATAGGGTCACTAATAGCATGTATAACTCATGTGTTGATACAAAATAATTCATTTAACATCCCAAATATATCATTTCCATAATTTGAATTCTTTGCATGACTCTTAAAAAAACAAAAAAACGTGTTTTTTGTCGCGGTTTTTGGCAAAAAAACGTTTTTTTGGTCGCATCTCTAGTCGTATGCCGCACATTTCCAAATTGCAGGTATTCGATGGTTTACTGTATCGAACGCGTATCTCAAATATACAAATACCCCTACTGTGAAATTGTTCTTGTCTAATGAGCTGGAAATTAATTCGATGGTATCAGCGATTGCTTCATTGACAGATTTTTTACTAAAATCCATACTGACCAAAATAATTTATTTGTTTTTTTTTTAAATAGATAAGTTAAATCTTGATTCAAATATTTTTACTAAAATTTTGAAAAATTCGGAAGAATAGAGTTGTGAATAGTTACCCATAGTTTGTGAATTTTCTTATATCACCATTTTTTTAGAATTTGTATGGCTTTGGCTGTTTTCATTTGAGCGGGGAAACTCCAGATGTGAAGGACAGGTTACAAATATACTGAAGAGATTTTAAAATACACCTGACAGCCATTTTTAGTCAACATCACAGGATTTCTTGCTCTCACCAACGCCACCTAGACAACGATTGACTGCTGACTAAGACGAATCACCCCCGATGGAGGGGATGAAACGGCCTGTTGTCTAGGTGGCATTGCTCTCACATGACATTATGATGTTGTAGACTTCAGCCTCGGTGACTCAGGAAAATTGTTGACTCAACCTTTTTCATATTATGTTGTGATCTGCCGTGGCTTTTGGAATGTTTTTTGTTACACCATTGACTGCTTCAACAAATAAGTTATTCAATGTGTTCGAGGTATCCTCACCAAATTTGTACTTATTACCGTTTTGATGAAATACACATGAATGACACGTTCCAAGGCTTTGTTCAGAATATTGCATTCCATGTGCCTTTTGTGTAATTTTTTGCTTGGTGGAGAGCATGCAAGATATAATTTTGTTTCGCCTGACGTATGTGCGAAGTCATTATCTTTTCCTAGTCGAGTTTCTAGGTACTTGTTATAGAGATTGTATTTATATTTACCTGCTATTTTCAATGCATTCGTCATCCATAGCCTCTTTTTCATTGGTTTCTATCTGCTGATTCCCCGATCAGGAAAACAATGGTCAACGCGCGTGATGAATTTGCGGAGAAAATCACTGTAAGTTTGATCAACGTCCTCATATTGAGTACATGTCCAGTTTGTCTTTTCCAATAGTTCTAGGAGCTCTTGTTCAGATTTCCTTGAAATATTCCTCATCAATAAACTTATGCTTTGCATAGAATGACCTGGTCCTCCATTCAGTGCATATATGGGTAGATGTCAAAAGTGACTGTTTCTCTTAACATCTTTTTTGGTAACGTTCGTAAATAATATACAATATGAAACGCGGCTTATCCAATGTAATGGCTAATGTTTGATGGATCATGGATAATGTTTATGTCCGTTTAAAATATTTATATTTGGTTATTTGCCTGTGCCTGTTATGTGCCTGTCTGCCTGTTATATACTTCCACACACTACTTAATACTACATACATACACACAACTACATACTATTTGCACTTTTAGTGCCTAAACGCCCTGTCTTTATTGATAACCAGGGCTGTCAAAAAAGTAGCCTAAGAATGAGAAAAAGTAATTATATTTTCGAGAAAAAGTAACCTAAATAGTTAACCTAAAATATCGTATGATCTCTCATTAAAAGTCAATTTCTTTTTACAATGAAGCAAGAAAATACACCAGTCCCTCTTTTTTACCCTCTCTGTTTTGACAACATTTCCCACCCTCTTCGATATGGCTCCCTTTTTACAACAAGCAAAAATGAATTAACTTTGTTTGGTTAACATCACAAATAGGAGCATAACCATGAAAATGTAATTTAGAAGTGCAAAGCTAATACAAAGGTTAAATACACTACTTGTTAATGCAATTATATTTATTAATGGTCGCAATAATGTTCATATTGTTTCAGTGAGACTCTTTTGAGGTGACACTATCAAATAAGCACGTGCTACAGATTGTATATTTGTGTGACCGTAAACACTGCATGAGTGTACGTCCCCCGTCCTCCCATATATAGCACCCTGTACTCAGTCTTATGATAAAGGGGCACTGTTTCGTCGCTTGAGCTCAAACATGGGGAAATGGCACTTTCTCACGCCCTGCAACTCACGTTGCTGTCCAATTAAGTGTTCATTGACAAGTGCCACAGTGCAGTATCTGGTATAAATAACTCATACCTCGTACTATCCCACGCTCCAAACATCTCACGACAACCTCCGTTTCGTTGAAATTTCCTAAAATGGAATTACACTATTCTGCGTACCCAAAACGTATGAATATCAAGTAGCACTATTAATTGCTAAATCCCAACAGCAGACATTTTGGCATTTCTTGATCCTCAGACCAGTCAGATATACCTGATATTCCATCTCTTTTCCTATTTTATCATTATTTATACCGTTTTTGTGCCTTTTATCTGCAAAAAACTTACCAAACACAGTGTACCTATCAACATATCAAAAATCAAAAGGTAACTTGACGATAAAAAGTTTACCTAAAAGAAAAAAAGTAACCTAACGATGAAAAAGTAACTTTTGGTAACCTAATAACATTTTTAATAATTATCGTACACAACTTTTCATACAGTTTTAGGTAGCTTATGAAAGTGACTCTTAGGTGAAAAAGTAACTTAACTTAAGGAACAAAATTATCATATTAAATTTATTTCTATACTTTTGTTCAAAAAATATAATATATATGATATTTTTCAAATGAAACAACCACGTTGTTTTCTACGTCACATATATTTTCGACATTTCGTGAAAATTGAAGGCTGCCAAGCGCGCAAAACGAAGGCTGCCAAATGTAAACATTGTACGAAATACGAAGGACACTGAAAGAGTAAACAGAAGCCACGGACTTCGTGTTTGATTTGTGTTTGGTCGCTTGTTCTAGGTATTTTTGTATGAAAGAAAATCGAAGTGATTGTTTTAAGGATTTTATCGTATTCTATGCGAGTAACTACATTTTCCCTTCAATTCAATCCATTAAGGCTGCCAACTCTATATAGATTCTTTGTTGTTATTTGTAGACTTTTGCTCCTCTTCATACTGGAAATGTGACCACTATGTACTGTATTAAAAATCGTTCCGTATATTTTATTGTTTGTGGCATTCGTTAACAGAATTTTCGACGTTCCGGATTGCCTCACGTAAGCAGATATGTGAATAATTGGGTATCTTCACTGGCTGTAACGTGTATTGTAGACAAAGAAAGTACAATAAAATTATGTAATATGTGCCTAATGTGTGCCATGTCAGTGGTTGACTGAAATTCTCGAGCCTTTGAATCAGCCATACTTGATTAATTTATGACACTAGCGCCTTTCGTGTGCGTATGTGACCGCCTAACCCCACATTCAGGAAGACCTCCATTCGAAGCGCAAATATTTACACGCCGTGCATGCTTTGCACCAATTTAATGACCACACACACAACAAATGCAGAGTCGTACGATGTGCTGCACTGCCTAGCTACCCACAGGAATGACTGCCTATAGCAGTGTGCCTCATTGTACTCCGTGTGTCGTTCGCACATCCCTTGTAACGATAACAAACACTGCGAGGAGCAGGACCTTGATTGGGACCGATAGGGTGTGTACACAAAGCGGATAACTGTAGAGTGGGCACGGCGATAACAGGCATTGCGAATGAAGCTGAGTGTGAGAGCAGAATGATGTAAGGTGCACGTACATAGCTAGACTAACACACATTGTGTGTTTGAAAGCGAGAGGAGGAGAAATACGCTTGGTTCTTCTCGCGACTGTAATCAAGATGAAAGTGATAAACATGAAATTGACTATATAAGTTATATAAGTTAAGTTATAAGTTATATAAGTTACTCCGTTGGAATCCATGGTGTAGTGGTTAGCACACTCACCTCACAAGCTGGAGGTCCTTGGTTCGGAACCCGGCGGAGGAGAAATTCTTTGGACGAATTCTATAATACATCAACCCCTGTCCACCCAGCAGCAAATGCGGGTACCATATATCAGTCATGTGTTGTGTCATGCATTCTGGGGTCTTCTCTAATACGTCTTCCATCCTTGTGGCGCCACAGCGTGGAGAGGGTTGGTTATATGGTGGCAGCGAGCTGCACACCTGTGTGTTCGTAAGCGTCGGCTTCTTCCGTGTAGAAGCTGTCACTTGAGGCCTTTGACCGTCAACGTTTAACCCTATATAAGCGAATGATAGAATAGTAACAATACAGCAAACGTGCCACGCTACAACACTGCTTTGTTTGAATGCCTTTTTGCCACGTGGCTCATAATTGGTGTCTTGATGTATTTCATTGGTGTATTTGGTATAATCGTTTCGTTCGGGTGAACATATCGCTGCTAAATAGATTGGTCCTTTGACGGACATATGTTTAATTTTGAGTATTTTGCCTGGAGGCTTATGATATGGGGTTATGTTGTGGGATATTTTCCTTTCTTCTTTATGATTCTTTTACTTCCACTCCTCGAGAGGAGCTTGCAGAACATTTTGAACATGTATTCATTGTACACAGATGTTTGATTCTACTGGTGCATGTAGTAGAGATTGTCGTATACACAATAGTAGTATTATACTTATTTACTCGCTCTATTCTTTACACCATCGTTGTTTTTGCCAGGTTTTGCTAGTCGAATTGGAATATGTAGCTATGCGCGCTGGTCATGGAAGCGAGTCGAACTAGGCACGCAGGTCGTTCGAAGCGCAAACAGCGCGCTGGTGCGTCCAGCTCGGGATCCGTTCATTTATCGGCGGTGCCTGCTTATAATTCCGCGTCGGAACGGCCAGAGGGCAGCACTGTCGATGCATCGAGTTGTGTCGTCGTCGGAGATGCAGTTTCGTTGGATGACGACATCAACTACCGTCTCGGCCGTGCTCATGACTCGGACAGCCAGAGGTCAGTCCGTGGTGATGACTGGACCAAGGCGACAGCCTCAGTGGAGGATCGGCTGTGTGCTGGAGGTGCCAGTGTGACCGATGATGGTGTTTCTGTCGAGACCGAAGAAGTGGTCGCGGAAATCGGCCCAGTGACTGTCGAGACCGACGATATGAATGTCGAAGCCGACGATACCGATGTTGAGCCGTCGGCGCCGACAGCTCCCAGTGCACAGTGGACCAGCACGAGTGTCGACGAGCTGTGCGACTCGGACAGCGGCGTTACCACTGGCTGTGTGGCCATATCGCAGGGTCCGTTTTGTTTCGAGCGCGACAGCAGTGTTGGCGACGGCACCGGCGGTGTGGTGCGTCCGTTGAGCCGGGCAGAGCGGCGCCACTACTACGACGACGCGCCGGTGCGTGCATGTGCGCTGCTTGTCGACGACTTTCTGCGTCAGCACGCGCAACTAGAGAACGCCGGCGACGACCGCCTGACCTGCCTGCTGTCGACGCTGCTGGCTGCATGCGACGGCGTTGCGCTGGCTCGCCGTCACCTGCGGCGACTCAACGATGAGGTGCGGCGGAGTCGCGCCGCTTGCTGGCGTCTCGAGCAGCGCTGTGTGGACGGCGCGGCGACGTGCGTTGACGGACGGCGACTGACGGCGCGACTGAGCCACGATCATGCCGTGCTGTCGTCGGCCGCGCTCACGGAGCTGCGACGCACACTGGCCGTCCGTCGCCGTCACCTAGCCGACACTGTGGCGCCCGGCGTCTACACGCTACAGCTCAGTCGACTGCAGTTGCAGCAACATTTGGACGGCGTGTGGCGCAGTTGCCAGGCGGACGCATGCGGCGGCCGCGACGGTGAGGGTGAGCAGCGGCTGCGTCACTGTTGCGCCGTGTTGTTTGAGTTTCAGCGGCGGCGGTCGTGGCGCCGGGACTCGCGCGTCGCTGACGATGCCGGCGGCGATCAGAACGACGACCAGCACGACCAGGATGGTGATGAGGCGTTTTTTGTGCGGCTGACGCGCGGCTGGCTGCTGCGACTGGCCGCCGAGCTGACGCGGCATGACGCCGGCTACACGCAGCACGTGTATCTGCTGAACGAGGTGCTGCGCTGCGGCAGCGGTATGCGTCACTGGGCGCTGGCTCTGGTACAGATGCCGGTGACAGCTCGGCAACAAGCTGTGCTTCTCGATTACTATTTGGTGGCGTTACGTCTGGTCGTCGGTGCGGTGGAGGCGCGCGGCCATTTTCTGCTTCACGCCAGCAATACGGCGGCGGCGACGGTGGCACAGGACG
Source organism: Sacculina carcini (assembly GCA_916048095.2). Classification (NCBI taxonomy): domain Eukaryota; kingdom Metazoa; phylum Arthropoda; class Thecostraca; family Sacculinidae; genus Sacculina; species Sacculina carcini. The sequence continues at coordinate 8,333,193 of OU696573.1, forward strand.
GCGACGACGACTGGGTGCTGGTGGACAGTGAGGAGTACGAGGCCGAGAAGGCAGAACGGTTTGTCAAACTACAGGAGGCCGATGTTCTGGCGCTGTTTGGCCGTGTGTCGTGGGACGTTGTGATGCGCGTGCTGGTGGGGCTGCCGGCGACGGACGACGGCACAACGTACGACGTGCGGCGGTGCAGCGAGCACTCGGCGCTGCGTCTGCTGGCGTACGCGTGGCATGTTGTCAGACTGCTACTTGCCGGATTGAAGACGTATGACAGTCAGCAGCAGCAGACGCATGGGCACTTTTGCCGCGTGTTGTGCCACAGCGTCGTGGACGTTGTGCGGATGGTGTGCGAGCACTGGCAGCGTTTTGTGGCGGTGCGTGTGTCGGTGGCGTGTCGCAGTCGGCTGCAAGTGGAGTTTGACAGTTTGGTGTGTCGTACGGCGGCGGCGCTGGTCGGCTCGCCGCATGCCGGCGTGTGGCACTTCGTGTCCGACCTGCCGTTCGGCCATGTATCGCCGCGCGCTGCGTGGCGACTGCTGTGGCTATTGCACGCGCCACCACCGTCCACATCGCCAGCGGCCTGCGATGAAGCCGACGATGAGGCGTTGTACGAAGACGACAGCGGTGGCATGGAGGAACGCGACGACGCTGAATGGGCGGCGGTCATTTTGTCGCCCACACTGCACGGTCAGTTTCAGCACCAGTTGGTGCACATGAGTCAGTCGCACGTGTACTTTCGTCTGGCGGCGCTGGCCGGCATGGCGACGGCGCGCAATGCCTCCGAGCGCGCGTTCATCAAGACAGTGACCTGCGTTCTGATGCAGGTGTGTTTTGTGGCGCCGACCACGCGGCAGTTGTGTAGTAAGGCCGGTCGCGACCTGCTGTCCGCCGTGTGCAGCTCGCACTCATTTGTCATGTCGCACATGATGTGGCTACTGCAGCAGCACGCTGCGCCACTGGGCTCCATGACGCTCTACTTGGCGTCGTGCTTGCCGTTGACGCGCTGGCGTCCGGCGAGTGCCGACGTCGAGCTGGTATGCGCGTGGCTGACGGAGCACGCGGCCGATACAACGCAGAGTCGTCTGGCGCGCCGTGTGCTCGAGCGGCTCGACTGGGGACTGCAGCAGTTCGGTCGCCGGCTGTGCTTGCCGGCTGCGACGCATAGACGCGTGGCTGTGGCTGTAGTAGAGGCGCAGGCCTGTCACGCGACCGAGCCGCCGCTAGCATCGCTGGCGGCGTGTTGGGGCGCCTCCACCAGCTCCGACGAGGCCGGCGCGTCGGAGCCGGCGTCGACGCGGCGGGCGCTGTCGATGGTGGCGGCCGGCGTGTCGTCATTGGCGTTGACTGGTGACGCATCAGCGCAGGCGGCGACGGCGGCTGCCGAGCTGCGTGATTGGTGCTGGCGGCAGATGAGTCGGTTGCGATTGCACTGTCTGGACGGCGACGAGCGCAGCGTACGGCTGGCGTGTGTTGAGCCGAGCGTCGGACTGGCCGACGTACCGCCATTGACGGACCGTCGTATCGCCAGTCTTCACGAGCCCATGTACCGGCAACGGCAGCCGCTGGCTGTGTACGGCGCGTTGCTCGTTTCGCAGCTGGGTCACAGCGTGCCGCAGTTGTGCGGCAATGGCGGCGGGCTGCGTTGTGTGGCGGCGTTGGCGGATGCATCGCGACCTCACGTGGCAGCGCATCTGCTGCAGCTAATAGTGCCTCTGTTTGTCAGCACGCCGCACCAGCTGCCGGTGGCCGTTTTCGAGCCGGTTCTCACGTCCCTGCTGGCGGCGGACTCGCGCTGCTGCGGCGGCGGCGTTCGCTCATTGGTGGTGTCGGCAGTGCCGTCGCCGGGCGCCATCATGCGTCAGCTGGCCGGAGTGATACAGTATCACGTCAGTGAACATCGGCAATACGGACTGGAAACGCCGGCGCCGTTCGTGCGCTTATGGCTGCGCTGTTTGACGGGCGGCGACACCAGTTGGCAGGGCGACGCACGCCTGGTGTATGTGATCAACGAGCTGTTGCGTGCGGCGTTTTCGTACGGCGACGCGCGGCGTGTGGCGTTCGACCATCTGTACGACATGCTGCACACCGACGCGACGAATGCCGGCGATGCGATCGATGCAGCGGCATTTGGCGGCGGCGGTCTGTCGTCGCTGTTGTCTTGGGTGACTGCGGCGGCCGGCGGAGCTCTGCAGCCGTTTGTGACGGCAGCTGCCGGCGGCGCCTCGAGTGCGCTGCACGCGCCCTGGCTCGGTTGGTTTGTGTTGGCGGCCGAGACGTATGCCCAGCGACGGTCCGGCCTGTGGTGCGATCTGATCGGCACAATGCACGAACAGCCGACGACCAGTGTGGAGCAGGCGGTGCGCGTCGTATGCCACCAGCAACGGCTGCCGCAAATGCCCGTGCACAGTGTCGCCATCTATCGGTGGGCGCAGCAGTTGCTGGACACGCCGCTCGAGTGCGCGCTGCTGCCGGAGCTGTGGCGCCAGTTTGTGTCGCTGTATCTGGCGCGCGTTGTCGACGCCGACGGCCGCGACTGTGGCAGTGTGGGCGCGCGACTGTTTGCCAACGCGGCCTGCGGTGCTGCGCTGTGGCAGCGGCTGCTGCAGCACGCGCGCGCCACGTTCGAACACTGGCGTCACGTGGCGGCGGCGGCACGTTCGGTCGAGTGCGCGTCACACGTGGCCGAGGTGGCGGTGGTGGCGCGTCTGATGGGCACGTTTTGTGTGTGGCTCGAGGAGTCACGACTGACGGCCGCCGAGTTGTGCGTGCACAGTTTACCGGCCACGTTCGAGACGGAACGGTTGGCGGTCGTGTGCGGAGTGACGGACGCCGGCGGCGAGCAGGAGCTGCCCGAGGCGGTGTGGGTGGAGCTGGTGTGCGGCGCGCACGTGCGGCGACTGGCCGACGCCGTTCGCCGCCAGTGGACAGAGCAGTTGCGTACGCTGCGGTCGCCGGTTCACCGAGATCCCGGCGGCGGTGCAGCGACAGATTCGGCAGGCGACGGCGTGCGTCGTCGTTCGAGCAACGACCGTCTCGAGCGACGTTTGAATGCAGCCGGCGTGTCGTCGTCTCCGTGCGTCGTGACGCCAGCCAGTTGTCAGACGGATGTGTCGCCGCCGCCGCCGCTGCCTGAGTCAGTTTTCGAGTCGCAGCATGCGGCACTTGAACTGGTCGACCAGCATGTGCGGCGACTATGCGAGCACGGCCGGTGCATGGAGGCGGCATACGACCGGCTGTGTCGGCTGGACGAGCGACTGACGGAGCGGCTGCTGCCCGAGTTGTACGCCAACTGCAATGAGCAGCTGGTGCGGCGACTGACGTGCGACGCGCCGCACTGCTCCGGCGCCGCGATCGTGGCCGTTGAGTGTGCGGTGGCGCGTCGCAATGACGCTGTCAACGTGCACCTGGAGCAGGACGCACGCACCGCCGCCGACAGTCAGTCGACTCTGGTGGCCGCGCCGGCGGTGTCCGTCGTGACGGCCGCCGTACTGCTGGAGGCGCTGATTGATGGCGTGGTGCATCGACGTGGCAGACAGACAGCCGGCGAGATCGGCGTGGCGGCGTTCTATCGTCTGCTGGAATCGACCAGCGGCCGGACAACTGAGCGCAGTCACATTGAGCGCGTGCTGGCCGCTCACATATCGACACTGGGCGGCTGTTTCATTTCCAACACGTCCGGTCAGTGCGAACGTCTGCTGCACACAATGCTGGCTCGCGTCGAGCTATGTCCGCTGCTGCTGCCACTTCTCACACCGCTGGCGATCGTTGATCGGACGCAGTACGTGCGCGTGCTTCAAACGGCGCTGCGGCAAATGACGCACGCGGTGTGTGACGGTCGTGTGGCTGCCGACACTGCCGTGGCGCTGTTGCGGCGATTCAGCGTGGCCGAACGGCTGTGCGACGACGCAGGTGAAGACTGGTGTGGCTGGGCCGATTTAGCGGCCACACTGACTGTTTGTCTTTGCGCGCCCGACAAACACGCGAGGCGTCAGCAGACGACGCCGGACGCTGCAGCGACGGTGTCCGGCGAAGCGGCTCCGCTATTGGCCGAGCTGTCGCGCCACGTGACGTTGCTGCTGTGTCACGACTGGCGGCGTTTGCGGGGCGATATTCTACAGCGGCTGTTGGACGCCAGTCGCGAGCGCTCACTGCCCGTGTTGGCGTGGTTCGACGTGGTCAACGTGCTCACTGACGGCGACTGCCAATTCCACGCCGGCATGGGCTGCACTGAATGGATCGCGGCCCTGAATGCGGCGGCGGCTGCCCGTGCGGCGGTGCCGGCGGATCTGTTGACGGTGACTTGCGATGCACTGGCCGAGCGGTTCCAGCGGGAGCGTGTAGAAGGTGGTAGTCCGTCGCTGTACGCCATCTACAGCGACTACCTGTTGCCGCTCGCTTCGTTGTTGCATGTGGTAACATCACACGCGCTGCTGGTGACGGTCGGAGACAGGGCCGACTCGCCGCCCGACATGCTGCTCACCGAGCGTCTGTGGCCTCTGCTGTGCGCAGTGTTTGAGCCGTGGATTTTCCCGCTGCCGGCCGCCGCACAGACGTCCGACGACCAGCAGCTGCTGTTGCCGTGGTCTGAGTCGGACAGCGAGGCCGGCCGACCGCAGCTGCTGTTGGCGTCGTTCGTCGAGTCGACGTGCCTGCTGCACTCAGCCGTGTCGGCAGATGCGGCCGTGTTGTCGCTGGCGTGGCAGTTGTACTGCGACGTGTGGGCGCAGCGGACGGTGACACGGCATGTGACGGAGCCGCTGCACGCCTGGCTGCTGCAGCTGCCGTGGTGCGACTTCCGGCCGCGTCTCGGCGACGTGGAACGCATGGCCGGCGTGCTGGATGGCTTTCTGCCGGACGCGCACGGCTTCGTCGCGCAGCTGGTCGTGCAGCTGCCGTGGTGGCCGTTGCCCGCGACGACGACGGCCGATGAGACGCGGCGACTGCACACGGCTGTGCTGTGCGTGCTGGTCAAGGTGGCCAGCGAGCCGGTCGTGCGTCAGTCGGGCGAGTTGTTTTTGCTGCTGAGTCGTGCCGAGACGCAGTTCGACTGGCCGGCGCTGGATGCCGACGGTCTGCAGCGCGCGCTCAACTGGCATGTGATGTCGGCCGACGTACGCTGCGTACTCGAGACGGAGGACCGTGAGCCAGTCGACGTGGCGCTGCTGGACATGCTGCGCGTCGCCAGCGGTCTTGCTTCTGCGTCGTCGTCTGCGTCGTCGTCGTCGGTGGCGGCGGCACACACGGACGGCGCCGAGAAGCGACGGCTGGTGGTTCGTGCCGTGGTGCGGCTAATGTGCGGTGCGGCCTTCAAGCACAAGCAGCTGGTGTGTCGGCAGCCACACGGCTTCATGCGCACAATGCGCAGTCTACTCGATGACGTACGTCGACTTGCGGTGACATCGGCGGCGACTGCCGCAAGTGAGGAGGGTCCGCGCGGCGAGCTGCTGATGCTGGTGTGCGAGGTGCTCGGGTGTTGCTCGGCGCAGGCGCCGGAGTCGCTGGTGCGCGTGTGCTGCGCGTGCGTGCTTGAGTGGCTGGCTGACTTGACGGACGTCAACTGCAGCTGTGCAGCTGACGTGGCCATGGTACATGCTCTGCTTGGCGCTGGCGGACGCGTGCTACACTCTCCGTCGCAGTTGGCAGCGCTGGCAGAGGCGGCGCTCGATTGGCTGATGCTTCGCGGTGCGCTGACGTGGCGGCAGGCGGCGGCGTCGCTGCCTGTGCCGGACGCATTGATAGCGGCCGTGACGGACGCGGCCGTGGCTGAGTGCAGGCCTTTGGTACTGCACGTGCTGCTACTTCAGCGGCTCGACGGACGCATGACGTGCGGCTGCAGCGGCGGCGGCGGCGGTGATGCTGAAACGATGGACGGCGCTTGTGCAGTTTTGGCGGCCGTCGAGTCATGCGTCGAGTGGATGACGCGAGCGGCGGCGCCGGGGGCAAGGCGTCAAGAGGCGGCAGTGTGTGCGCTGCTGCACCGCTGTCTCACATTGCTTGTGTCGTGTGTGTGGCGGCACGAGCGTCGCGTGGCCGAGCTGGCCGTGGCGCTCGCCGGACGGCTGGTGGCTTGGAGCGGCAGTTCGCGTACTGCCCGGCTGTTGGCTGCCATCGGGCTGGGACCGCGCACGACAACGGCCACGCTGTCCGACGAGTTCCGCGTGCTGTGTCGCGTCGTGTGTGCCGCGCTCGTGACGCACGTGTCGCTTGAGATGCGCGTGCACATGACGCCGAGTCGCGGCGGTGCGGCGCGCTGGCCGGTCGGCGCGTCATCAGGGAATGCGGTCGGCGACGGCGGAGGCAGCAAGTGCGGGCTGCCGGACGGTCTGGTGCCGCAGGCGTACGAGGCGCTCGAGCAGCTGATGGCTCTGCGCAGCAGCGTCGATGCGGCTTGTCTGCAGATGGTCGAGGAGGCGGTGGCTGACACACTGAGTGCGTGCTCCGTGTTCGGCGCGTGTCCGCAGGTGATGGCCGACTGTGTGCGTGCGGCCGGCCTGACGCACGGCTGTCTGTGCGACGTGCTGCAATCGTCGAGCGCACAATGCGGACAGCAAGACTCACGGACGGGTGCTGAAAGTGCGGTAATAGTGTAACCGAGGACAAGTGAGGAGAAGTCTTCCGTCAAGACCAATGGAGCTAGTTTTGAGGTGCGTGTCGTTGAGATCGGCAGTGGTCGGTCTTGAGTTGAGTCGGTTCAGGTCGGCTTGCTTATGGGGCAATATTGTTCACATTCACTGTTGTGAGCTTGGTTAAGGGCCAAGATACATTACTACGGTGTTTTCGAGTTAGTGTTTAGGATGCATTGGCCTGAAAAATGGTACAATTAACCCTGTCATGCGTCGGTATGCTTTCGATGTGATGCTACTATGTGATATTTGTCGTCTGGGGTTTATCGATGTGTTTGATGGTTTGCTATTTTAGCGGGATAATCATTGTGTTATCAAGGGCATGTAACGAATGAAACCAAATATATTGTGTCACTACACAGTTTGTCTTGCTTGTCACTGCTTTCGCGCTCTTGAACGTCCTGCTCCAAGCTAACTACTATAAAAGCCCCACATTAAGCGACGACTTCGCGGCGTCCCTGGGGTAGACAATGAATTACCACCTAATTATTTTATGTATTACTTACCTAATTAGTTTATTATTATCGATTGCTTAATTTGCTTGCTTGCTAATTTGCTTTGCTTCGATTAACATGTTCAGCCCATTCAAACGAACCGACTCTTAATACGCTGAAATGAGATTGTACATACATACTGTACAAAGAAAACAGGGTTTAAACAGTATCGATGTATATTCGACGATAGGCTTGCATTTTGCCCATTGTCGTCCACCGTTATGCACACACACAACTACCGAATTGGTATGACTTCATTTGTGATTTGCGACATCTCGTAGAGACTTACAAAAGACAAAAATGAAGACAATTCACCTAGAAAAAAATAGTCCAAATCCAAAATCATATTCTAGTATTTTTGTAGTAAATTGGCCGCGGTGAGCGACACGTATTTGCACTTGCATTCTCTTCACCACACTGATATCAATTACATACTCACTATACACAATACACACACGTCTGAAACAAACGGAAAACAAAAGCAGCCAATAGAGCCAGACATGTACAGAACCTGAGAGAATTTGCAATCGAGAAAAACCGTCTGCCGCTCGTTGGGTTGTGACGAACCACACAACAAACATCAAAACGACGGATATTGTCCCAGGTGGTGTCCAATACGACCTGCCACACACACACACACACACACACACGCAAACACATATTACTCCATGGTTTTATTATGAAATTGTACTTTTTTTGAAATTTATCCCACAATTTATACTGAACTTCGTGTCAATATTTATACAACAAAACGTACAAATATTACCAGATCAACAATTTATTGTCACGTTTCAAATACGGTGATGGGCGCATTACATACCATGCTGGTACTGTTCGCCGGGGACTTGTGGGACTTGTGGACCGCCGGAGTAGGCCGGATGACGGGCGGCCGTGCTGTCGCTGCCAATCAAGCCACCAGACACGCCACCAGTGGCGGCGGCAGGCTGTTGTTGTTGGAGGCGATTGTGAAGCTGTACGCTTGTGATGGCAGGATAGACGGCAGCACTCGACACAGATCCATCCGAGCTGCCCATCTGCCAACACATGCACATTTCACCGGAAACTGAAAGACAGTAGGGACTTGTCGACCGTATGAGTAGGCCGGGAGACAGGGATTTATTTGATAGAGAAACCAGATACTACAGCGGCTAAAAACACGACCACTTCATATACGGTATAGAGATAAATGAAACAATTTATCAATTAAATCGGCAATCGTGAACGCAATCAATACAAGTACAAACATAAATCGATGCGGAAACGAAACAAGACAACGACCGCGTCACACACACACACACACACACACACACACACACACACACACACACACACACACACACACACACACACACCGACTGCTGGGCGACTGAGAAGGCAGTTGATGATGAGGCCTTCGTTGGCGCCATCTGTGCGGCGGCCGACGACAACTGGCCGGCGCCGTATGCCGGCGGATGGGCAAATGTAGCCGCGCCGCACGGCTGCGAGGCTGACGCGTCGGCGGCGAAAAACGCGCCCGATGGGCCGCCGATCGTATACGGCCGATAATGACGCGGCGACGCAGCCAAGCCGCCGCCGGCCGTCATTGCCGGCTGACTGCGACGAACAGTGTCTACTCAGCCCATGCACACACACACACACACGCACACACACACGTACTAAAAATATGCGTACCAGAGCGTGACATTGTCATCTATCCAGCAGAATTTCACGTGCCCAATATGTAGATTCAAATGTATTTGTACTTTACTGATTCGACAAGTCTATGCAGAAGATTTAGGTTAACTATGATTCCAGTGAAAACAAAGCGAAATACATAACAATACAAAATAGTGGAAATGACACATTTATCGTGATCTGATAATTGCTACGACCAGCTGAAAGTATCGTAGGTCCGACCATTAACCCTTATCATCCAAAGCCTTCAATACACATACAATATGTTGAAACAAATCCGTCCTTTTCTATCTTTTGCGTGCTAATATACATTTTCATCAACCCATTGCACATATTCGTTCTTTATTAACATTTATATACTTCACACTATAATGAAACTTGTTTTTGGATACATACAAATGTGGCAGACTAATATCTACACTTAAATGAAATGACAACTTAAATGAAACTACAGAAAATTAAATGAAATGAAATAAATAGCTCTAGCCATTAAGCACACCATGGAAAACATGGAGTATAATCTTGAATTATAATATGGGTTTAATGGCCGGGATCTACAGTAAATAAAATATTAATGACGCCCAAATAACCAGAAAAAGGCAGTTGACGAGCAAATATGTGACAAACAAGATTTTAATGAAAACAAACAACTTAGCAAGAAAAAACTGAACCCGTAACAGAACACAGCTGGTCAAACGCGGATAAAAATGTTGGCGGATCGAATCCTGCCAGGTTTGTGAGTTGAGCCTGGCCCAGTGAAAATTTGAATTCACCAGACTGATGTTAGAAAGGACACATTTAAACTAAACCGATACAACTTCACCTTTCTATGACAACCAGTATCCAACAATGTCACCAACACACATGCACACATACATACACACACACCGTGCATTCCTCAGCTGGCGGCCCCTACAGCACACCCAATACAGCATCCGCCTGTCTGTGTGTTCACTGACCAGCACCGGAGTAGAGCGGCGAGAAGAATGACGGCAAGTAAGACTGGCCGCTGATGGAAGCGCGACCGCCGGCCGCCGCACTCATCAAGTGTTGTTGCTGTTGCTGCTGGAACCACTGCTGATGTTGCTGTTGTTGTTGATAGGACACGGAGCTCGCAACAGCGGCTTGGCTGGCATGAGAGGCAGAATGGTGTGCCAGCGGCGGCCGGTGTTCGTCGGTGCGTCGAGCCACGCCAGACTGGGACGCATCACACGGCAGACGATCGCTGGCAGCCGCCGTCGCCGCCGTCACATCTGCCATCCGGCCGTTCATGTGCATCAGCTCGCGCACCATCCAGTCAAAATCGTGCGCGTCGCCGTGTCGCGTCGATGTACCGGCCGCTGTCGTCAAGTTCAGCGCGGCCGTAGCGACTGGCGGCGGCGGCGGCGGCGGTGGTGGTGGTGGCGGAGTTACGGACACCGGATCGGCCGACGGACCGCCGTAGAACGACAAGGACAGGTCAACACCCACTAGCGGCTCGGACGCGACGGACGTATTGCCAACGTCCTTCGACGCACCAACAGATCCGGTCGCGACAGCTCGACTGTCCGGCTGCAAGCAGTCGCTGGTGCCACCGCCGGGCCACGCGCTCACCGACGGCGGCGTACTCAGCGAGTCGCGACTGGCGTGCCGCATCGTCTCACGGGCGGCCGGCGCCGCTGCCGCACGACCGTCCGTCGAAGCAGCGCCGTCGTCGAGAACGGCCGATTGAGGCGGCTGCGGTGGAGACAGCGCGTCCAGTCCGACGCTGATATTTGCCGACTGAACGACGTTGTCCATGATGCTGGCGACAGCGTGGGCAACCTCGACGTCGTTGATCTCGCGGAAGCCGCTCGCCTGTTGTCCAGCGCTGACATTGTCAGTCGCCGCCGCCAGCAAATGAGCTTTGCGTGGACTGCAATGACTCGGCACCGCCTTGATAACAGCCCCTTCACCGCTACTGCCGCCGCCGCCGCTGACTTTGATCGGCGATTGATCGACGGCCGCACAAGACGCGCCTTCCTCTGTCCGGCAATCTGGCGCACGGTGAACGTTGCCGGCAGCAACAGAGATGCCGGCGCCATGCAAAGGACTGACGACGGATGAGGGCGAGAGCGACGGCGGCCGGCGTGGAGACACCACGGCCAGCGGCGAGCTGGCGGACGAGCGCTGCGAGCTGTGCCGCATCGTCTCAACAGGCGACACTGTAGCTCCCCCGTCCGTCATTGTCGCCGCCGCCGCCGCTAATGACGTAGCATTAGACGCAGACGGCATATGTCCGTCGCCAGTTGCCGGCTGCTGATTGTCGAATGACGGTTGTCTCGCTGCTGATACGTCAACCAACGGCGCCGGCTGATGCACTGCATGGACAGGCACTGCAGCGGTAGCAGGTTTAATCGACGGCCGACGCACGGCCTTTGTCTCGTCAGACTTCGCTGCGGCGACACCAGCTTCACAGCGCTTGTGCGAGGCGGCAGCATGGCCGGTGTTGCCGTTAGTTCTGGCGTTGGCGCCCGTCTTGTGAGCGTCGCCCGTCGCCAGCGTTGTGGAGCACACCGACACACTTCGCACAGGCTTGCTGACCGTCTCACGAGCACCCGTCTGTCTGCTCGGCTTGGCTTTCATCTTGGTGGCCTCGGTCAACGCCAGCTGCAAACGTCGCAGTTCGTCACGATAGCTGGCCAACACACACACACGCACGCACACACACATAATTACGCGGCGTAAAAGATGCACCGGGCCTCAAGAGACAACAAATTCGCATGAAGTTAACATCAACAGTGGTATCTAGTGCACTACAAATCACCACAATGGAACACGCATATGACATTATACCGTCGAGTTAACAAGCACAATAAGGAAAAATAAAGCAGCAAAGAGAAAAAAGGAGAGAAAGAAAACGGCAAAAGCCGAACACTGTACCGACTAATCTCGGCGTTATTTTCATCGGATGCGTCCAACATCAGCTTTTTCATCAGCTGCGACTGAATGTGACGAATCAGCTGCGAAATTTGCGCGACAATCTCGTCGACTGACGTGCTCTGATTGAACGTGCGCCACAGCTGGTCCAGCGAGCTCACCGCCGCGCCACCGTTGGCCACGCTGTCTTGTGTCGCCGGTGCGTCAGAAATGCCGTATGTCGACTCCGCCGCCGTCACCGACCGCGGCGACGAAGACGAGCAGGCTGCTGGCTGTCGAGCGCTGTCCGTTGCGCCGGCCGCAGAGGCTTTGACGGCGCTTGAGGTGCTCGTCGTCACCGACGGACTGGCGCCGCGTCCGTGGGCCGCCGTCCCCGCAGCAGGTGGGTGAGCGTCATCAGATGCCGCCTTTTTAACAGTCGACGGGGCCAGCTTGAGCGCGACAGGCGTTTTGCTCCTACAAACCACACATGTCCGATATCAGCAAACAGAAACAGCACGTTGTACATCGGAAGCGTGATATTCTTAAACGCCAGATGACTAGCTAGGCTTTTAATGACCAATTTCCACCATGCTACGATGTCCTACCACACATACCTGCACAATACGTGTGCAGTAGAGTACATTTATGCTATAGCAGCCTCCGAGTAGTGAAAAAGAGACAACACATCGACTTTCAAACACATAAATAAACGGACACACTCGGAATGGTAAATATAGCCTGACGCTGCGCCATGACGAAGAAACGTCTCACTTGATGGCCTCCTGAAAGATGGGCAGTGCGAGAGTCATCAGTTCGTGGAGACTCATCCAGCCGGCGTCCCAGATGGGCAGCACGTCGACCTCGAGGAACGACTTGAGAAACTCCTCGATGGTCGGCTGACGCTTGGCCAACATTTTGAACGACTGCGCGCGCAGCTGCACAACACGAGCCAATCGGGTCCTGCGACATACACACACACACACAATCATACACCACACACACAATCATACACCACACACACATACACATATACACGCATATTCATACTCACACACACATATTCATACATACACACATACATACACACAAACAAGACATAATACACATACATCAGACACACATGCACACGCACAAATACACAAGACACATAAATTAACGAATTAAACAAGGATAAACACAGAAATAGCAAGACAATGTGAGCATTACCTCGTAATATCGTTCCACTGAAACTTTCTGCTGGGTAACGGCGGCTTTAGAGATACTCCTTTATCACCAGCACACGACTCTCTAATCAGGTTTACACACACAAACACACATATATTATTTTTATTTTTACGCCTTCATTTCCCCATTCTACCCACCCTATTATTCAAATATACTCTCGCATTCATATTTGGGTACTGGCAGTATATAAGCGCTGTCTTGTGCGACAGTGCATATAAAAATAAGAAAATGTTATAGACAATCAGATAGCAGATACTAGGTTGAACTCGTAGACAAAGTTACCTGAGTCGCAACACCCTCATGCATTCGGCCTCGTAGTTTTGTTTGAGATCGGTCATCGACGCAGCCACCACCGAGCGCAGCCTATCAACATACATGCACACACACACACACACATACAAACAGTTGAATGTGTTCAAAGTTGGCACACGTCAACGACCGTCAAGTCTACAATTCTTAACATTGTGATCTGGCTACAGGCTAGCGCTAGACAAATCAGACCATTCTCCAGTTTGAATAACTGTTCAGACAATTGTTCACAAATTATAACGATAGAACAAGAAACCCCACCGACGCACATCTCATGTGAGCTTGCATATGTGAAATTTATTGTCACTTGCCGACTGATGGTTGTTCTTGATAGATTGATATTCTCAATCTGTCATACGTCACAGCCTCATCGAAAAACACACCATTTTACATCGACTGTGTTTGTATAACTCGTGAGGTAATCGACGAACAACTTGTCTGCTCCCGATTCACAAATTTAAACTGTCTGCACAGGCTGTACGTTGGCAACTACCACACTGGACCTCGCATAACATCGCCTCCCCTACGACCCCCCTCGGGCTGATCCCCTACCCTAGCATCTGATGTATTTGTTGGTGTTGACGTTCCCCAGGTTTTCAAGCTGAAAACCTCGAGCTGCTGAGAGAAGCCTCGTTATTGCATAGGCCCTTGATTGATTCAAACTTGTGTTGACATCTTAGTTGGGAGTACGTCGTGCAGTGTTGCATGGTGTCTGTGCTAGTGTGTGTGATGCTGTATTTCAATCTGGACAGGTGACATTGGCTCAGTCACTCGGCATTCTCCAATTATTCCAAAAAGCAGGGCGCCCGCCCTCCAATCAGCTACATATTGTCGTCGTGTCGTGTGATAGTGCGTGCTTTCCTATTGGCGCATATCCGGTAAATGTTTCTGTTATTTGGCAAGAACGTGTTGTTTTCTGGTGATAATACCAAATGACATGTGATTTCGCACCTGCTGAGCGGCTTGCTGACCAGATCCTTCTCGGCCTCGAGCAGCAGCAGCTTGACGCGTTTGACCAGCGTCTGAATGCCGCACGGCAAGTGGTCGGCAAGATGCAACAACACCGCCTGCCGCTGCTTGCGCGATAATTTCAGACACTGCAACTCAATACTGCCCACATACACGCCGAGATGAGCTAGTGAGCAATCGATACTTAAATTATAAATATCCAAACGCAATATTATGAATGAACAGTGAACAACCACACACACACATACAAACACACACATGTGTATGAGCATGAGTGATTGAGTATGGGGCATATGAGTTTATCTGTGAGTATGTGACGCTGTGTACATCCAAGTGCAAGTGTGCACGTGTGTGTATGCGTGTAAATAAATGTGCGTAGAGTCGATGCAAGGTCTTATGCCCCGAAGGCAATACTTGGAGCCCCCATTACAAGCCCAGAAATGCAGACTGCACCCAACAGAATGCAAGTAGTCCTAATATGGAACAGACCAACAGCCAGCATCAATATATCAACTTCCAAAAGCCCTAGAAAAACTATGTTCCGCCTGATGAAAACTAAGGACAACAATTCTACTGTTACGTCCAATCTCTCGAGAATTAAGAGCAGCCGCACTCCCAGGAACACCTCAATATGCCTGGCAGCCTATGACCAGTAATGAACCGTCACCGGGTTACAATCAGGAACAATGGATCCATTACGACCAGCAGCCAGCCACCTGTGTCTTACAGCCAAAATACTAAACATTCGCCTGGTTCAGCACACCTTGATTGGCCGGTTGTAGAAAATCGAACTCAAACGACGAACCGATAATAAATCAAGATATTTGGCATATTGTAACACGGTGTTGGTGAAGTATTGACGGTTGAATGTTGATTCCATCTGTAGCATTAATATACCATACTTTCTCCATCTTTGTTGTTATTTTGCGCGATTGTACGGATGCAAACTTTGCTCCATATTCGCTCTTAACAGTAGCGAATCCAGAGTGCAATATTGGGGGGATGAATCATGCATGAGTGACTAGGTAGCGTGTGAACGTCACGACTTGGGACATTTTTCAAATATATATACACACATTCTACACACACACACACACACACACACATAATAATGTGCGAATATGTTTTGCGATAATGCATATATCAACGAAATCCAAAGAAATATATATGTATTGAACTCTTTCAGTGAACCTCTTAGTTATGCGGAGTGATAATAATATTTTGGGGGTTTCAGCCCCCTGAGCTCCCCCTCTGGATCCGCTAGTGGCTATTAACGAGATCACACATATACTTGCGTATACTATAGATATCCAACACATATTGGACCTAAATGATGGCATATATGCTAATATATCAAACTAAACCAAACATATTCATTAATAGCTACCATTATGAGACAAAACGAGAATTACTATTTTTATAGTTATGTCGGCCTGACCAGCAATCAACGTGTATCGCATGCTACGCACATCAATTATGCATTTCGTCAGTGTGTCATATCAATGCTTTTAATCCTGGAATATTGTAAACGGTTTCAACATTCTTAAAATATCATATTATTTTTGCTAGACAATTGATGACCGATTTTATATGCATTCATTCCTGCCAATCAATCTTAATCGTTGCTCATGAATTCAAGTCTCAGACTAGCGACAAATCCCGCAATAGAAGTACGCTTATTGTCGCTAGAACATCTGCTCTGCGTGCATCTTAAACACGCACACACACACGCATACATACACATACACATCGTACCTGAGCAGCGTGTGATTCACATCGGCCGTGAAGAATTTGCGCTTGCCCTCGCCGGAGCGGTTGGCCGCCACTGCCGCAGCCTTGACGTCCGTCAGTAGCTGCAACAGCTCGCCGCACAGACCAACCGGCAGCTGGTGACGAGGCGAAGCGTCCGGCGGCTGCTTGTCTTGCGTCTGCGGCGGCGGCAGGGGCTGCTGCTGGGGACGCACGGCGACTTCGCCGATCAACCCGACGCCGCCGTTCGCCGGACTGGAGACAACTGCCGGCCGGCCGCCGGACATGCGCTGCTTGTCGCCGGCACTGTCGTCGCTGCTGTCCGAGTCACTGCCGCTGCTGTCGCTGCTGCTACTGCTGCTGGAGCCGTCGTCCGAGCTGCTCGAGTCGGACGCACTATCGCCGGACGTGCTGCTACGGCGGCGCGGTACGGACGACTTGCTGGCAACAGGCGCCGGAACGCCCGCGCCGGCGGAAGCAGCGATAGCCGGTGGATTGGCCTGTTCACCGGCCGTCGTCGAGCCAGGCGTACGCTGAGCTTCTGTCAGCAAACAACACAATAAACGGCACTGCCTCATTTGCGCACATCTTCCCCGTAGGCATGAGGGATATGAGAGAGAAGATATCAGGAGCATGATGCACTGCGATACTGGCGCTTGCTTCAATACGTCATATAATGTAACTAACGTCAGCCTGGCAGCTATAGCCTAACCAAACGAAATTGAAGCGTTGCACTCATCATCTGCAATGATGGCTCACCAACTCTTTCTTGCCATACTGCCCCATCCCTCTCGGCTCGCCTGGGCGAATTCAGTGGGCGGATCCTATACGCGCAGTGTAGTGTACACGCCAAGCGGTGGGTCCCAAATGAACACACCAGTAAGAAAGCCGAGTATGAGAAACAACGCGACATTGCAAGTGCACAGCATAGCGTCACCAATTTCCCCACAGTTCATAAGCCAGTGGATCTAAACCGGGGATGCGAGCCTGGTTCCTAGGGGGTGCGAGGATTGCTGTAATTTGGTTTACAAATTATATGTTTAACCTATGCAATATAGTTTCCTGAAAAACGTAGTTTTGTTTAGTCCTGTTAGGAGTTGTATGATTGAACATTGAATACAAAATAGTTATTATGTCGTTTGTATTTATATATTTTTATACAGCTATCAATGATCCAGGGGGTGCGAGAGCTGACTGCTGATTCGAAAGGGGTGCGAACAATGATTAAGATTAGGAAGCACTGTCATATGCGAAGTAATGCAAGACCATACGAATATGGACGAATACGTATAAAATTTACTCATGTATATACTGATGTTAACATGATTAATTCGATAAATTATCAACTATCACGAACACGGTGTAATAGAACGTATTGAACGTATTGAAGCCAAAACGTCGCGCATCACTATACACGAACATTTAAGCATTTAAATATCGAGTTCATAAAGACACACGCAAAATGAACAGTTCAAATTGATCTTTTTGTATTTTGCCGCTCTTCAAAGTGTGGTTACATCGACTAGTAGCCAGGCAGTCCAGTACAACCAATAACATGGCGACTAAGCCGGCTATATGACTGTTCCACAGTGAATATGGGACTAGACGCATTACAGAAGCAATAATAAAACCTATTCAAGGGCGGATGGGCTTCCTGGTAGCCAACGATCATTTAGTGACTGTGACTGAACATTATTTCTGCTGCTCATCTGCCATTTTCCTTGTATGCGTCTACGCATCGCTTGAGTGCTACACCAAATCTATGCTATTGCAGTAACAGCAGCACACGGAGGCACGGCTCACCTTGCACGGTCATGGCTGTGTTGTCAGGCGCGGTCGCGACAGGAGGGTGGACACGCGCCGCCGCCTGCGACGCCTTCAACGCCCGTTGTCGGCGCTTATGCTGGAGCATCTGCTGCACGGACGGCAGCGTGGACTTTTTGCCCTGCTGCACAGCCGTCTTGGCCTTAGTTTTGAGCAGCAGACGTCGTTTCTTCAGCAGGCGGCCGGCATCTGTTTGTCGCACCGTCGACGCTGTCGCCGCTGTGGTGCTGTCGCGCTTGCTAGCACCGGCGGCCGACACGACAGCGTCGCCGCCACTGCCAGAGTCGTTGTCGACGGAACAGGAATCTCTATCGTCGGTCTGATCGCTGTCATCCGATAACATGCGGCGAATCTGTGCCAGCAAACAGCAACGAAAAAGTCCCAGTCAACGAAAAAGTCCAATGCCAGTCCACAAACACATACACATTACAAGTATCTATAAAATTTTAGTGTATTGTATTTGTATGTACGTGTGAGCATACGTATATTCCATACACACACACACACACACACCTATAACATAAATACACATGCATGAAGAAACACACCCAAAACATCCTATCAAAGGCAGCGATTGCCGACGCTTCGCAAGAGAAGCACAACCGATTGAGCAGCAAAAACTCTAATTGGGCTAGCTGAAGACACAGCAAACACAGCAATGGCTGCATCCACACCGCACAATTATCAAGTGCCAGTTCGACCGACCCGCTTGCGACGCACCGCCGAGACGCAGCGGCGACCATCGTTATCGTCGGAGTGTCTGTCCTGCGCCGGCACCTTGTGCAGCTGCAGCGTGCCAGCGTTGATGTAGAAGCCGCCCAACTGTGTGTGCACATTGGAAGGCACCGCTTCGTCCAGCTGCACAAACGTACATACACAGATAAACCAGCGCGCACTCATGCATACACGCACCACTAATACACACGTGTGCATACGCAAAAGCAGCCACGCATACATACACACAAACGCACATACATACACAAGTTTGTACGCACGCACGCAAGTTGAAAATAAACATAAATACAACCAAATACGTTCTTTTTTAGAGCAGATCGCTGAGAAATAAACTCTCACGCAATGTTAGAAAGCTCGTCTCTTCTAGATGTGACTTGCACCAAGTTTCTTGGGATTCACATAGATGAACATTTGTATTGGAAGAATCATATCGATAATATTGTCTCTTCTATGTCGAATTTATACGGGATTATATACAAAATCACAAATAAATTGACAAAGGAAGTCATGATTAGTGTATACTATGCTACTTGTTGCTCACGCCTGCTATATTGAATCTCAATCTGGGCATGCAAATGGCCATCGTTTCTTACAAAGCTAGCAACGGCACAACAAAAGAATGATGAGGTGCATTCACTTCAAGTCGAAGTCTGACAACTGCTGCACTGTTCAACACCTCTAATGTGCTCAAAATGTCGTTTCTGATCAAGTAGATCTTGGTTTCGCTGCTGATATATAAAACTGTACGGGCTGGTCGCGACAATCAATATTTCAAAATTTCGGAAATTCAACACAAAATACGGGAATCACATTCGCATCTGCCCTTGCGAATATTTCGAACACGTCGATTCAAAAACAGTATATTTCACTCAGGTATTCTAGTATATAATATCCTTCCACAAAAATTAGTAATCTAGCACAAATCGGATAATTAAATTCTATTAGAATCGAAATGGAAAAATATTTTAGACAACAACAGCTTGATCAACTTCGCTAGTGACGAAATAACAGACTAACAGACAAACAAGCAGACAGACAGACATATATTCAGCTAGACAGGAACATACACACAACACAGTACAGTACAGTAAAGTGCATTTCATGGTCGAAAATGGTTGTTGCGACTGACATACGAGATACACACACACACACACACACACACACACCCACACAGATTATCTACGCATGCTGAAATTCAGATACAGCGATAGTGTGTTGAGATTACGAGCGGCACTCTGAAACAATGTGTATGCATGACTAAAACAGCCATGATTAACTGGTACTTATGTTGTTTGTGATGTACACAAAGCCACTAGACTTGATACAGACTAAGTGTTCGCATTGACTTTGAATAATTAACTATAAATTACATACGTACAGGATGTCCCAAAATAATGTATACACTATAAATATTCATGGTTATTAATGCGATTTACTTTCTTCAGGTTTGTCTAACCCTTGGTGATGGAGGATACTCAACTAACATTCCAGAATAAGACCTTTTTTTAGAAAAACATTATGGAAATATGAGAATAAAGCTGAAGTACAAAAACGCTTCACAAGAGAGTTCCACAGAAACGCGCCAGCACGTGTCACTATTTCACGCACCTTAGATAACTTTGAGCAGCATGGAAACATCCCGTGTATGAGAAAGCGTCATTCTGGACGACACAGATCATCAACAAGCCCAACAAGAGAGCAAACAGTTATTTATAATGTTGAAAATTCTCCGAGAAAATCGATTCCGCAAATTTCACGTGAGATCGGTATTAAAAAATCTAGCGTTCATCGCATTTGGAAGCGTGCTCAATGGAAGATTTTTATTCCAGCGCTTGCTCATGTTCTCAATGAAGATGGTCCTGATCGAAGGGTTGAATTTTGTGAGTGGTATTTGGCTAAACGTGCAGTTGATAATGAATTTCCTCATAAAATCATCTGGAGTGACGAGGCCACATTTAAATTGAATGGCTCAATAAATCGACATAACTGCAGTTACTGGGCACTGGATAATCCTCATCTTACAGTGACAATGTACCATTGGAAATGTTGGTGGACGTTTGTAGGTCCATTTCTTCAAGATATGAAAAGTTTATTGAAGAGAACGGCAACCGGTTTGAGCACTTGATGTAAACTCATAATTATGAATATTCTGTAGTTGCCCCAAGTAATATTTATCTTATTAAAGGTAAATTTCCTAAGTTTTTGTATATTTTAGTCTCATACTCATTCAATATGCCTTATTTCTCTTGTCTGTATTTCGAAAGTCGAAATACCTAAATTAAATAAGTTATACCGATTCAGAGTGTATACATTACTTTACTTACATTACTTTTACGATACATTACTTTGGGACACCCTGTATGTGTGTATGTATGTTTGCGTGTGCATGTATGTGTATGTGTGTATATATATATTGTAGATACACACACACACACACATCTACACGTATGTATCTATTATAGATACTCAGATGTACGTCATGAGATTCGGCTCAACAGACATATGCCACCTATGCAGTGTTTAATCATAATCATAATCATAATCATGTATTTATCAAAAGCATCCATTACAAATGGCTTTTCAGCTCTGTCGTTTAAGTACATAGTGAAATTCGAATAAAAAGTCGATGAATGAAATGTATAAAATTGGTGAATGTGCTAAAACACAATAGAACGCATGGAAATGGTAAGGTGAAATAAATAAAAATCAGATAAACTACGCAGGAGTCGCAAGTAAAAGATAAACTGAAAAACCTCAAAATAAAAGTCGCTTGGAAAGAGCACGTCCCGGCAGCGTGCGCACGCGAGCGCAGCGCACAGAAGACTTAATATTGTGTGGAATGTCTATATGTGTTGAGAGTGGCAAATAAATTTACTTTACTCTACTCACACATCCACACACACATACACGAACAATTACAACACATCAACATACACTCTCTCATAAACGTAAATGAGTACACCCACACATACAGACACAAATATATCTAAGCCAGTGGCGGCGCTAATATTTTTCCCGTGGGGGGCCTAGGGGAGGGGCTGAGGAAAAAGATGCGGACCTGGCAAAACAGGATGATCATATTCCGAATATCGAAAAACTCACACTTTTGGGCACGCGAGAAATTGACCTGTTATTGATAAATGACTATATTTTGAAACTTTGACCTCTTTTCATATGTCAATGACAAATGATTTGATCGACGTTTTTAGGCAGGGATCAAACCATTGAATACTAGCAGAGGGTACATATCAAATTTAACTACTCAAACTGTATAAAACCCGAATATTTGAAGCATTTCAAAAAACAACTAGGACAGGCCAGTCAACCCCCAAGAGGACACATCCGGGTTAAATTAAGGTAAAAAGAGGACGTATGGTCACGCTACAAAACATAAGAAACTACACACGAAATGTTTATGGTAAGCATTTTCGGAGCACTCAGGAGGGTTTGGCACATTTTGGGAGAATTCAGCCCTCCAAACAACCCTTGGCGCCGCCATTTATCTAAGCATGTGCAGAGATATATACATACGTATGCATGACAAGACAACGTCCGCAACTATATGGGTCATACTAAGACCAAGGAAAAATCAATTACAAGCTCAAAACGCCAAAAACCAACAAAAAGAAGTCCTACGCAATGGAAACGTACTACGATAACCGACCGACAAACATTGAGTATGTACAGGCTCAAGGGGTTGATCATCAGGCATTAGTACTGAAAGCGAGCTCAGTTGACAGTGTTCTAGTGCAGTGAAGTGGTCTTCAACCATTTCATTCAACAATGTTTTGCGATCAGCGATAAACAAGTGCATTTGTCAACATACACTGTACTTTATGGTCATTTGAAAATAACTCTCATAAATATTCAACATAACAATCGGCAGGATAATTGCACTGTTATATCCCAGCCAAATTGTCCGGGCGTACCCTCCATGTCCCCCAGATCTACACCTCTGAGTAATTGAGCGGTGTGTCAACTGACCATTTCAGAGTTGTCTATGAACGAGTCACTCTCGTCATAGCCGAAGCCCAGCTCGGAAATATCCTTGGAACGTTTTTTCTTCGACTTGCCGGCACCACAGCCCTGGTTGGCACAACATTCCAACATCGTAACCACTCATACATGCGCGTCACACGACTTATATAGACGAGCCAGCGATGTATGCATCTGCACGTAAATGTATACCCGGGGTGACTGGGCGAATATATGGGAGTTCAAGCAGTATGGTCTCTGACTCATTACTGGATAAATCATTTGTTTTCCCGGTTGAATCATACCAATTCGAACGGTCGTCTGAAACTGGCAAAAATTGGTATATTTGATGTGATAATTAAGACGTGTAACTTGAAAATTCGCTAGTGGACAAATACATTAAAAAATGGTTGAACAATGTTTCTGCTTCGGAAATGCTACAGCACAACAAAAAACGTTCATGATAATGACGCGACATGAATGAAATGATATGATAATGGTGCAAGTAAGACATTCACAGGTCATGTATGTATAATTCATACCCATTTATAATGCTTACCCACACTTTCGAATCGAAAAACTGATCCTTTATATTATATGACCACAATAGTTTGTAGCAGCCATCAAGGCACAACAATACAAACAAACATTTAACCAAACCAAGGTCCCGTTTCTATTGAAATATGTTTTAGCTGAAATCCTTGAAAACAAGAACGAAAAGCCTATACCGATTCCGTAGAAAATCGCGTGTTTAATATGTTGTCACAACAAAAAACAGATACGGAAATACTGATCAAATAACAACAAACAAGCCATGGGCGGACTCAGGTGGAGAGTTATGATACTCCCAAATTACCAAAAACTGCAACCAAAATATATCAGATTAAATCACACTTCCTTACATCTCACTCAACCAACTGAATATATAAACTACGCATGATGACATATAAGCCAGTATTTTAGCTGAGATAATCTTGACAGTTGTATTTAGGGCACATATACAATTCAGAGACAAGGTCCGGCACATATGGCACAAACACACATGAAACAGACAACCGACATTTCGTAACCCCACGCTACTCACGTATTTCTCTTCGAATTTGGCGGCGAGCGCGCGCATTTCCTCAGTGATATCATCGTCACGTGCATCACTGGTCGGACCGCCTCCATTGTGAGATTTCTTCACATGCTTCTCCTGCACGACAGCGCAAGCAAACCGGAGGTAACATGATGCACATTCGCAGCACGGCGGTTTTCCTCAGCACCGACAAATTTCTATATGAAATTCTACATACGACGCGCATTAATTTTATCGACAATTTTCTATATGAGCTCTGCCTTTCGAAAAAAATATTCACGGGAAAAAGAAAATCGAGCTTTGACTTTCTTGAAGCCGATGATTATTTTGCAACTTGTGGGTTTTTATGCTGCAAGAGGTTGTAGAGGAAACACTGAACCATGTTGAGCCAGTGGAAAGCGCAGTCGAATATACGAGTCGAATATCGTACAAACATCGAAAAATAAGTAAATGCGTTCTAAGAAGCCCAGCGCGCGTGGACCTCACGAAGTCACGAAGTTCATTCAACAAAGTGGCGGAAAACCCGGTATGATGCAGCCGTGCGATCGTTTAAACAACGATATGCTCGAAAAATGGTGCGCCAGCAAACGATCTTTGGGAGTTTCGGACTGAGACTAATGGATAAATTTAGAAAATGAAGCTGTTTTATTATTAAGGTGTTTACATTGAGAAAATACGGTGGTTTTTTACATACCCTCGCTACTATACCACTTTTAACCGTCCCCGACGGGTGGCATAGGTACAGGTAATACAGGAATACAGGTATACACCCCAATCTTCTAGATCTATCTCTAAGGCAGGGGTTCTTAAACGAGAGTGCTCGCACGCCTAGGAGTGCGAGCTTGGTTCCTAAGGGATGTGAGGATTAGAGTGAAGAATTAGAGAAAACATATGTATATACCTATGCTTCATATTTTATTGTTGGAAAACATTTTTTCTTAGTGTAAATTCAAGATGTTTGAATGAATATTGATTAAAGGGAGTTTCGTTATTACGTCGCTTGTATTTTTACATTTTTTGTTTAGCTATCAATAATACAGGGATGCGGGAACTGACTGCTCATTTGAATAATGCTGATTTGAATACTGCTGATTTGAATACTGTTGATTTGAAGAGTGTGCGAATACTAAAAATGGTTAAGAACCACTGATCTAGGGCAGAGCCGTTGCAACGTCTGAGGCATCCCAAGGCAATAATTGGTGTTCCCATTACAAATAAAGCACCATTATAAGAGATACGACTTCGGGAAAATGCGGTTACGAACAGCTCCTCGGTATCCTCGGGACTTACGCTAATTTTATGCGCTACTTTATGATAAATTTTAATATCAAGCGTGAGGCAACGAGGACCCTGAACACTCGGGGCCCAGGGCCGAGGGTGCGGAAGGAGATTGCTACGGCTCTGCTCTAAAATAAATCGTTTCATAAAGTCATAAATTCATGAAATTCTATCCATTAGACATTGTATGGATTTCTTGACATTGTATTCCTCGTCAACCGATGGGATCAACATTGAGTTTCAGTAAATATAAGCGATGCAAGGGAGAAATGACAAAATGTAGCGATAACGAAATGGAGACATACATCACAGAAACATGTTCGTAGTATCCGTCTCACAAAATATGTTTTCTTATGAGATAACGCTTGTCGCAAACAATTTACCCAGCCACATCATGGCCTCTTATGATAGTTTAGGAATAAATAAATACAACTCGGTGAATTCAACCAAAAACATAGGATCAAGTAATACCAATGAGCCTCAAACGGGTCTTTATCCCCGAACACGAATTCATCAGTAAATTTAAATCCGTTTCCGTGATTAACAGTGATAAACCACATAATCTCATTCATTTACATCGTTATACACACTTTTCACACAACAAGCAAGCCACCAAAACATGAACATCAATAATGTGAACATCGAATGCAACAACATTAAATATACATAGAGGTTCAACAAATAGACAACTCCATTGCATAAAAATCGAAACACAGGAGTATTAAACACCAAATATACGAAGTACGAAATACGCTAGGATTCGAGTTGAGAAGATTCTTCAGGAAACGTCTCGTGTATCACAGCACCTGCAGATGGCTTCTGGAATGTTCCACCACTAGGAGACGGTGTTACCTTAGACATAGTCAACTCACTGGAGGACTTGTCATGCATCTTATCACCAGCGGGGCATTTTTCCGCAGACTTGGGAGAATCACCATCATTCGCGGGGAAACCGACTCTCGATCTGACCGACTTAGAGCCTGGAGAGCTTCTAGTTGATCCAGAATTCGCTTTGCCCGGAGTGGAGGGGCTGAGGAAACGTGAAGCGGCCACTAAGCCCAAGGCTGGGGCAGCAATAAAAGCACCACCAGTAGTCTTAGCTGCACTACGCTCATCCAAAATTTGGCGAAGTAGACGGATCTTCTCTTCCTTGTCATTGATTTGACGCTGAAGTTCAACATTCTCTTTCTGAAGTCGCAAGAAATTTTCCTCCTCTTCTCTGCTGGGTAGCAAATCGTCAATGTCCGATTTCTCATTAGGATTTTGAGCGATATGAATAACTTTCGGAACAAAAATCAATCCCATAGAAATGTAGCAGCAGAAAACGATCGCCAGAGAAACAAATGCATAACTAGCGTCTTGTTGACTGGCAATAACTAGAGAAACAGGAACGGTGATTAAGCAAAGCACTACAACGTTGTATACGCTCATACCGACCAATCTAGAGTCATTTATCTCTTTCAGTTTGATGCTCCTTGTTTCATAGGACAAAAACAAACCGAAGATTAACAATAGTCCTTTGAAACCATAAATCAAACCAAGCCAAGTGAGGAAATTATCACTCTGACAGTGCTCCAATTGTGGCAGGAAATTAATGTCCTCCATGATATTGACCGGAACTTCCAGTGGAAAACTCTCAACATCCCTAAAAAGAGGGTTGATCACATGCCAAAGAATAAGTATCGTAAAATCCACCATCAACATACAGCCAAGCATGACATAGAGCCGCCAAGGTTGAACCTTGATTTTATCTTCTGCTTTAGTCGCAAACTTGTGGACACGCCATACTTTGGTGAACATCGAGCCGTAACTAAGTGTGAACCCTAAAGCAAGAGACCAAACCCTAAGATAGCATGCAATAGGATAGATATGAGCTGGTAAAAATCTTCCGTCGAGGCCGAGAAACACCACAGATAGAAGACAGATGATAACACCAATCAAGGTTACGTCATTGCTAACTGGGTGTGAAAATCGAATGAGGCGGTGACTGCGAAACCAATGATTAAATCCCAGTAAACACAACGCTGCTAATATGCCAAACATGCTCAACGAGCTCATAGATATAAATAAGTTTAGAGAAACAGTGCGCAGCATAGGCTTGATAATTGTTCGATCTTGAGGAACTTTGTCCCCAATCCACTTAGCCGCTCGAATGTATGTAATGTTGTCTGTGTTGGTATCATAAAATCCCAGGCGGACGTATTTACCATTCTGCAGCTGCTCAAACTGCGTTCTAGCAACACGATCTCCATCGGTGCTGAATTTTACCAGACCAGATATTCCCAGGAATGATGTGCTGTTCATAGCCATATAAAGAACATCGGCAATCTTACTGTCCGTGTACGTGAACTCTTCCAAACGCAAACCTTGCCGTCTCAATATATTCGACGTCTTATTCAACGCCAGAGCAATGGCCCATATGGCATCGTAGGCCAGCGGAGCCTCCTGGTATCCGTCGGGGACACGCACCGACACATTATAATCGGCCTTCTCCAGACGATCATTCAAGCGCACCCGGAACTGTGCAGCCGTCATACCGGAAACTGTCGTTCTGTTGTCTTGATCCCACATGAGCGCTTCGGTGGTGATGTGACCCTCGGCTGCTATAGCCATTTGTTCGCGTTTACACTGAATGTTTTCCTCTTCAAGATTCAATTCAAACCAATTGTCTTCGTACCAGCCAATGAAGAACCAAACGTAGCTTTTACCATACATACCCTGCTTGTATATTTCACAAAGGACCTTACGAGCAGCACCTACATAAAATAATCCAACAATTATTCGAGCATCAGGCAGCTTCAAATTTTTCACGGCATCCGAAGGATCGGTAAGGAAGCTTTGACGAGACATAATCTCTATGCCAGCATCTTTGCAGCGTTTTTCCATGTCCTTCACTGTCGATATAAAAACCTCTTCCGCCTCCTGTAGTATGGCAATTTTCGTCCATCCGTACTGCTGAAATAGCTTAATGCGCGTGGGATTGTGCACAGTCGCCGACGGATGAGTACGAAAGAACGTAGGAAAACGTTCCCGATCCGACAACGCAGGCGAACTGCTGCCGTAGGATAAAACCATAAGATTCCACATTTTGGCCACTTCCGCAATAGTTGTACATACAATAGAGCAGCCTCCGATTAGAATCAGCTTCTGCGGCGGTTTGTAGAGAAGATCGTACATGACACGTGATCCAAGACCGGGTTCGCACATGCTATCATTCCACGCCATGTGCAGCACATAATTGGGCAGCAGATCTGTGCGTGAGTTCACGTCCTCAAGGGCCATCAAGGCCGACGGCAAACACGCCTGTCCACCAAGCCAGCCCATCGAACCCGACATTGGAAACATGCCGCCAATGTTGAGCACCGTGGGTTCGGTAGTACGAGGCCCTGGTAGTCGGCCATTAATGGTGAGATCATCAGACGTGGATGCAGTGTTCAGCTCAACATTACCGCTAACTAGCACGCTGACGATTAAAACCAGCCAACAAAGCCCACTAGAGGAAGGCATGTCCACGTCTCACACTGTACAGCGACACTAGCAACACTCTCTCGTGTGTCCAGCCAGCAACATCACTCGATGCAAGTCACTCAGTGAACCTCGTAGTCGATGGACTGAGATCACGACCACTGCTACATCGATCCGACGAGTAGCAGCCAACTAGCACGTGAGAGCTGCGTGCGACGCAATGTATCGATCAACCGTTGGCAGCGCTAACACTTACATGTGCATATACATATAACCCCTCAACTACTTCACCAGTTGTATGAGGAATTTATTCAGTGTTCAGTCGACAAATTAATCAAGTTAGAAAGTCACTGCTGGAATAAACGGCAACAAATAAGCGTGCAGCGTTGCCGTCATGCCACCTTGCATCAATAACTCCCCGACAATAGCAAGCAACTGCGTGATTAAATGAAACTATTCAAACAAAAATCACAAACTCGCAATATTCACAACAACGATAATATAAATGTAGTTAGTATTAGTTAAATAAATTGTTCATACTCGCTTCAATCATTCCACTATTATCTTCGACGAAATTCAACGGGCGCACTTGAACATTGCCGATGAAAGAAACGAATCGTCTGTATCATTTTATAATGAACCAGACGTGAAGCAAATACGCCGCATCACTTAGCTCGTGTACAAAACTGTATACATTAAACGTCTTCACAGTCACCAGCGTAAAAAACTGCACTGCAGTAGGCATTACGGTCACTTGACACACACTAACCATTCAGCAAATGGAAACACCAGGAACAACAATCAGGAACGGAAGATTGGCTTACTTTTTGCATGAGCGGAAATCTAGATGGAAGTTGTGAGAATGCACAGAAAAATGCACGACGGATATTGCAACGCTGAAGATCGCAGAAAATGCTGTCAGTGTTGCGTATGTGGATATCAGTGTGAACATATTTTACCATTAAAAAACACATCACAATACTGTTTGAAACTTAGTTACGCAGTTTGATACAAAATAAACCAACGTCGAGTATAAACGTTGAAAATCGGCGTGTCTACGGCCAGCTATAATTAATAAAAAACAACCCGCATACCATATCATATGCTATGCATAAAATACAATCTGTATCATATGCTGTATACCTGGATAATTGGTTCAATTTACCTCCGAAAGTTAACATATCATGTACAATGCCAACGAATAAAATGACAGACACAGCATATTCAAATCACCAATCATCACAATGATATACACTAACAAACAATAAACGCTAAGCATGGGAAGAATAAAATTGAGCCATTCACACCGTTGCTGCAGAAAATTCAAATTACAAGATTACTGTCGAGTGTTTTACAAATCAGAGCAA
Organism: Sacculina carcini; assembly: GCA_916048095.2. Lineage (NCBI taxonomy): Eukaryota > Metazoa > Arthropoda > Thecostraca > Sacculinidae > Sacculina > Sacculina carcini. The sequence continues at coordinate 8,362,831 of OU696573.1, forward strand.
ATTATATTCAGAAGCAAATCTGGAGCAGACAAATACGTCTGACATACTCACACAAGTAGTTGGATAATGGAGACGTACTAAAACAATGGCGACCCAATACATCGCACACCACAGGCAAAAACAGAATATGTGACGCTAAACCAATAACCAGCAATAATGTACAATATGCAACGCTGTACAATATTACAGTAACAGGTGAATATTACAATATTACAGGTCGACTGTAAAAATACAGGCACACGTCAGTGCTACATAATTACCGTGAATTAAACAGATTCTTTAGTGACACACGGCATAGACAAATTTATGGCGATTTCAACACCTGAGCACTGCCCTGCAGATGCATTTGCATGATTGAATCTTGATTGATAATTAGTGTTTAAGAGGCGCACCGGCCTGTCAGACCATATGGCGCCCCCTGATCCAATCTTGAATTATATTCTAAATTGAATATTCATCACCACTAATATAATCATGAGCAGCTCCCGAGTAGCTCAGTGGATATGCGCTTAAGTTTCGAGACAGAGGTTCGCGGTTCGAATCCTGGCCCGGGTTCGTTCATCAACACCTGCGCTTGAGTCTACCGGGAGTCACCACTGTACATGGGCGCACAGTGGGGCGCGCCATATAGTCTAAACTGGCTGGTGCTCGCTTAAAACGACAATAACAACAACAATATATTCATGCGATATTATATAATAATGATTCGACACCTGCTCAACATCATCAACACACACTATTCAAAAACATCATTACCAATATCAGCTTCTTGCGAGAACACTGAAATATTTATAACCCAATTGCATTGGCAAACACATATGAGACGACCATATCACCGGCATACAAGACTTGTTCAGTGGCATATTTGAGCGTGCACACTTGTCTGCTAGGAAGAACAGTGCTAACAAATATCACACCGTTTAGTTGTACACAAATACACGAGCGACTGAGCGAAACAGGGCGTTGATCATGATTCGAGCACCGCTCGGGCAAATAATTTAACCGAAATCGAACTTATTTGTAGCGTGTTAATGAGCTATTTTCCATGTACCCTATGAAAGCATACTACAATAATGATAAAATTTCCTCAGTCTAAACTAGTGCAAAAAACAATGTAATCTAAAATACAAATGCAGAAAATAGGTATGGCTCACCTTCTCAGATTTCACCAACTCGTTGTAGTTGTACTCTGAAAATGTGTCTTTTGTCGACTGCTTCAAAACTACATTCAACCGAAGACATCTGGTCTGCTCCGGAGAAGACTTGAGACGGGAAGCCATCATATATATCTCCTAAAACGATTTCTTTTGAAACGCCAATTACTACCTATAATTCAACATTTACGACACAAGGAGAAAGTATCGCTCTAAATACCTAATAACACGTTTTGTACGTTATAAGCCCCAACTGTTGATGTCAAAACTAAAACTTGTGTCACTTCTGTCAAAGCTACGCTCTGTTTGTAATTTACATGATATTTTCCAATATTATATTATCACATTGATTACAGTGATTTTTTATCTTAAAAATGCGGAGTTGCCATCCGCTGTTGACTAAATTTCCACTTCAATTTTACCAGGACAGCGAGACATATCATACGTGTTGGAGCTTCCTTCCGCTGCCGTTTGTGGGTGCGTGGGTTTTTAGGTTGTCAGGTTGGATCTGCGTACATGTTCTATTGGCTGTATCTTGCCTCGGTGTTCAATTTAATTATTGAAATATTTGTTGGCAGTGTCTGGTGTTTATGGTAGTGTAGAGTTTGTGTGCTTGTTTGGTGTGTAAGTTTCGATCACCGCCGGCCCGGTGCGGGATCTTAGATCGCTAAGAACGCAGAACGAAAACTTGTTATACAAACTTTTTGTGGTCGTGGGCTAACATTTGACTGTCAGAATTCTTCACTTATTACTGAGTTGGATATATAACAAGCTCTACTCTAATTGAGACTGCGTTGGCGTATAGTATTTCAATGTTTTTGTGCTGTCCATTGTTGATTGTTTTTGAGGCAGCACAAGCCCTTAAAGCTTCTTATGCTTCGCCAATCACGAACTTTTGTCATTATGTTTTCTGTTCCGTTCTGAATGGCAAAAATTCATTTCATTTGATTTGATTTGATTATTTTTGTAATTATTTGCTATTGTGGTGTACTGTTCTATTATACCGCTCGGTTTATCTTTGCCGTATTTGCTCGTCTGTATGCTTATGTGTCTGTATGTGTGTTGACGCGCAGCCAGTGTTGCCAAATGGGGGCCTACAAGTACATGCAGGAGATATGGCGCAAGAAGCAGAGCGACGTGATGCGCTACCTGCTGCGCGTGCGCATGTGGCAGTACCGGCAGCTGAACAAGTTTCACCGGCTGCAGCGGCCCACACGGCCTGAGAAGGCCCGGCGGCTCGGCTTCCGCTCCAAACAAGGTGTGCACCCTACACATACATACATACGCATACATAAACACACAAATACACTCCCGCGTACACACACAAATTCCGCGCGCGCGCGTGTGTATGCTTGTGTAGTGTTTCTAAGTGTATATGCAAATGTATTGTTTGGAAAGTATATAGACATATATACAGCCGCACACACTACGTTTGCTGCGGTGCTCGATGGTGTATTGTTTTCATCATTCACGTATATAAATGTACAATTGAGTTTTTCATGACAACAATCATCATTTACTATCATTCATTCCGCTTTTTGTGGTTGTTTATCCAAATTAATCACTCGCGCAGTTTCGTATTCACACCATCTATTTACAGTAATGCATTGTCGTGGAGTAGTTATAGTTTAAATTGGCGTCACATCAGTACATCTGCGCAATTTGCAATTTGCTAGGCAATTTTCCCACCCTACCTGATTCACTTGGATATGATCGAAGCGTCTACTAAAACTGGCTTTTTTGCACCTTCTCCGCGGGCATATGTCCGTCAAAAGTCCACACCAAAGGCGTAGGTCGTGGGTTCTTAATCTGGAGTGCGAACCTGGTTCAGGATTTTTATGAAAATTGAACAAGATATATAGTTTTATCTATGCTTTCTGTTTTATATTGAATTTTGTTGCTTAATCTTAAACAGTTTGGGAAAATATATCTACATCTATTCTCTTATTGAAGGATAAAGTTAAAAAAAACTCCAGAATACAGGGAGTGCGATAACTGACTGTTTATTTAAAAAGAGTGAGAACACTCAAAACGTTAGTAATCACTGACCTAGATGTTACATTCGCTGAATCAGAGGCTCTGCACTGCGCTTATTTTGCAAACTATTCTATCCTTGGTGGCATTTATATTTGGTTACATCGGTTCTACGCCTGTGCACGGCTGACTAAACTTTCTCATGGTGTGTAAGGACCATCTTTGACGCTGTCAGGTCGTCCTAAGAAGAGAAAGAAGATCAGTATACAACACTTGATATCCCGGTCGATATTACTGTTGATCGGGATAAAGTGTGTATTACATTTGCGTTGTATCAACTAGTTAAATTTATATGTATCTGAGTTGTGTCTAGTATCGTGCGTCTCCCTAGTATTTGTGTGTGTGTGTGAATATGTACACGTGAATGATGTGTAAGTTGTGGTCAATGCTGGTTGGTTCTGTTGGTTTGTTTTATGGCTTGTATCTCATATTACGTGTTTACTCGAACTACAAACGTAGTTTGTTGTTTTCAATGATGGTGCACTCTGGGTGTCGCCATTTCATGGCGAGCGTTGAATGACTATATTTGTCTTGTGTGCATTTGAAGGACTTTGACGTTTTGTTTGATTTGGTTGCATATCTGCTGTCGTTTTCAACAACCTAACTACCAGTGTGCCGGCCAGGAAAGTCATAGCCAAAGTTAAAATTGAATGGAACCTGGTTGAGAACATGATTCTATACCAGTGGTTCTCAAACTTCACTTCGCTCTACCTTAATGAATTTACATCAACATTTTGCTCCCTTGATTTTTCTCCCAAGTCCCTCCTTGCTGACGAAGGTGACATATTCATGAAGAGAACACGGCTGATTGCAAATTTTACAACCATTTGAAAATTAATGCATTCTGTACTAAAAGATTAAACAATGTTTCGTAATGTAGGGTTTGCAACAACCTACCATGATCCGTTTTTGGAATGTTCGGAGGCCCCGGTTTCAGGTTGAAAACTACTGTTCTACACCGAAGGACTGGACATTGCACGTTGTTTCATATTTATGAAGCCACGTACGCGCATTGAAGATAGAATGATGGTTATTTCAGCCAGCCTAATGAGACGGAAATGCACTTTACTCAGTATTCACTCTTATTGATTCACTTCAGTCGTTATTGAATCATTCTTCACACTGTTCTGGTATCACTATTGCGGCCTTTCTCGAGTGTGTAGGGACCTGTGTCATTTCGATCAGCTTGTTCCCAAGTAGAGAAAGAACATCACTTGTACCGCTTACCAACCTGGCGTGCTTTCACCCTGTTACGTCAGGGTGCAGTGTGTACTACATGCATTGATGGTTGATAACAATATGCCCCTAGTCGTTCCATTATGGTGAATTACTTTATCAGCTGTTTTCAAGTGATGCTACTTTCTCATGGTGTGTAAGGACCATCTTTGACGCTGTCAGATCGTCCTAAGAAGAGAAAGAACATCAGTATACTATACTTGATATCCCGGTCGTTATTGATGTGAGTTGGGATTGAGTGTGTATAACATTTGCGTTGTATTCTGCAGCTTGTACTATGTTGATGTATTCGGTAATGCATCAGTGATGTGCGTTAATCAGATAAATGTTCGTGTTGCATTGTGTCCCTGTCTTGAGTCTTGAGCGGTCTCAATCGATAATTCGAACCTTATCAACTCGGGCGGAGAGTATACTGTTGTTGGTATTGTCAACATTTCATAAAAAGTACAGTCCAGTTATTGTGTCATGACCATTGCATTATTACTGACTATGGCATTACTGGAAACCTTTCTCAAGTGTGTAGGGACCTGTGCCATTTCAATCAGCTTGTTCCCAAGTAGAGAAAGAACATCACTTGTACCGCTTACCAACCTGACGTGATGTCGCCGTGTTACGCCGGGGTGAAGTGTGTACTACATTAAATGCTTCTGTTTGCGTTCTCCACATTTTTAGCATCAATTGAGCCGAGTCATTTGCTAACGGACGTAGAATTTGCTTTGTTAACTAATCGAGTCATAGTTTGAAATGTGCTCTCATTAACTACATCGACATTCAATATTTTCCCTGGCAATATCGTCTATGCTGAAAATTGACTTTTACGTTTTTGTGCAGCGTGTAGCAAACAAGTCGATATTTCCGGCCGTGGTGTTTCGTGAAATTGTAAAACTTTTGAATTTGTGTTTGTGCTACAGTATCATGTGCCAGTCTTGAAACGTCTAGAGTTCTTCAAACAATGCCAATTTGTGTTTGCAAAGATGCTATACATCGTGTTTTATTCATGCTAATGACGCTGTAGATTTCCTGGGGATTTCCAGGGCATGTTCAGTGATACAGGTGACGTATGTGCAGCGAGTTTGGAATCACTATTGCAGCCTTTCTCGAGTGTGTAGGGACCTGTGTCATTTCAATCAGCTTGTTCCCAAGTAGAGAAAGAACATCACTTGTACCGCTTACCAACCTGGCGTGCTTTCACCCTGTTACGTCGGGGTGCAGTGTGTACTACATGCATTGATGGTTGATAACAATATGCTCCTAGTCGTTCCATTATGGTGAATATATTTTATCAGCTGTTTTCAAGTGATGCTACTTTCTCATGGTGTGTAAGGACCATCTTTGACGCTGTCAGATCGTCCTAAGAAGAGAAAGAACATCAGTATACAACACTTGAGATCCTGGTCGTTATTGATGTCAGTTGGGATTGAGTGTGTATTACATTTGCGTTGTATTCTGCAGCTTGTACTATGTTGATGTATTCAGTTGAACCTTCGGTAATGCATCAGTGATGTGCGTGAATCAGATGAATGTTCGTGTTGCATTGTGTCCCTGTCTTGAGTCTTGAGCGGTCTCAATCGATTATTCGAACCTTATCAACTCGGGCGGAGAGTATACTGTTGTCGGTATTGTCAACATCAAAATCATCATCGAAAGTACAGTCCAGTTATTGTGTCATGACTAGGGCTGTCAAAAAGTAACCTAAAAATCAGAAAAAAGTAACTTTATTTTCGAGAAAATGTAACCTAAGAATAACCTGAGTTTAAATGTTATTATCACTTTTGTATCGTTTTATCACATGTTTATCACCCCTTTGCTGATTATTGCGCTATGTGAAATACACGGTTTGTTTGTTGTTTGTTTGTGAACATACAAAGTAACCTAATAACCAATAAAAAGGTAACCTAAGAATAACCTCCTTCAAAAAAGGTCAATTTCTGTTTGCAGTTCTGAAGGAAGAAAATACACCAGTCCTTCTTTTTATCATCTTTCCGAGTTGGTACTACTTTTCCACCCTCTCCGATCTGGTACCATTTTTACAAAAAAAACCAATAGTGACTTAACATCATTTAGCTAACATCGAAAAAGGAGCATAACCATCAAAATATAATTTTAAGTGGAAAGCTCATACAAATGCGAAATACCCCAATTGCAAATGTAAATATTTTTAGTAATGGTCGCAATAATTTTCTTTATATTTTTTCAATGGAACTTTTTATCAAATAGCACGTACTACAGTTTGTATATTATTGTGAGCGTAAATGCATGTGTGAATGCCCCCCGTCCTCCCATATATCAAACGTGGGATAATGGCGCGATCTCGAGTAAATACGTACTGTCAAGTGCTACAGTGCAGTATCTGGTATAGAGAGCTCACACATCGTACTATACCACGCTCCGAACATCTCACGAAACCCTCCGGTTCGTGGCCATTTCCTAAAATGGAATTACACTATCCTGTGTACCCAAAAACGTTCAAGTAAATACGTACTGTCAAGTGCTGCAGTGCAGTATCTGGTATAGAGAGCTCACACATCGTACTATACCACGCTCCAAACATCTTACGAAACCCTCCGGTTCGTGGACATTTCCTAAAATGGAATTACACTATCCTGCGTACCCAAAAACGTATAAATATAGAGTAGCACGGATATTAGGATGAATATCAATTGCTAAATCCTAAGAGCAGAAATGTTGACATTTCTTGATCTTCAGACCTAATATTCCATCTCTTCTCCTATTTTATCCTCATATATACCGTTTTTGTGCCTCTTATCTGCAAAAAGTCACCAAACTTCGTGGTAAACTTACCTAATAACAAGAAAAATAACAAAAGGTAACCTGACGATAAAAAAGTAACCTTAAAAGCAAAAATGTAACCTAACGATGAAAAAGTAACTTTTGGTAACCTAATAACTTTTTTAATAATTATGGTACACAACTTTTTCATGTAGTTTTTGGTAGCTTATGAAAAAGTGAGCTTTAGGTGAAAAAGTAACTTACTTAACTTTTGACAGCCCTAGTCATGACTAGTGAATTTTTTGTATTGTGGTTGAAATGTGACTCCAGCTTCATCTGTTGTTGCTAGTGGTGAAAGTCAAGTGTACTACTGGAAACCTTTCTCAAGTGTGTAGGGACATGTGCCATTTCAATCAGCTTGTTCCCAAGTAGAGAAAGAACATCACTTGTACCGCTTACCAACCTGACGTGATGTCGCCGTGTTACGCCGGGGTGAAGTGTGTACTACATTAAATGCTTCTGTTTGCGTTCTCCACATTTTTAGCATCAATTGAGCCGAATCATTTGCTAACGGACGTAGAATTTGCTTTGATAACTAATCGTATCATAGTTTGAAATGTGCTCTCATTAACTACATCGACATTCAATATTTTCCCTGGCAATATCGTCTATGCTGAAAATTGACTTTTACGTTTTTGTGCAGCGTGTAGCAAACAAGTCGATATTTCCTGCCGTGGTGTTTCGTGAAATTGTAAAACTTTTGAATTTGTGTTTGTGCTACAGTATCATGTGCCAGTCTTGAAACGTCTAGAGTTCTTCAAACAATGCCAATTTGTGTTTGCAAAGATGCTATACATCGTGTTTTATTCATGCTAATGACGCTGTAGATTTCCTGGGGATTTCCAGGGCATGTTCAGTGATACAGGTGACGTATGTGCAGCGAGTTTGGAATCACTATTGCAGCCTTTCTCGAGTGTGTAGGGACCTGTGTCATTTCGATCAGCTTGTTCCCAAGTAGAGAAAGAACATCACTTGTACCGCTTACCAACCTGACGTGCTTTCACCCTGTTACGTCGGGGTGCAGTGTGTACTACATGCATTGATGGTTGATAACAATATGCTCCTAGTCGTTCCATTATGGTGAATATATTTTATCAGCTGTTTTCAAGTGATGCTACTTTCTCATGGTGTGTAAGGACCATCTTTGACGCTGTCAGATCGTCCTAAGAAGAGAAAGAACATCAGTATACAACACTTGAGATCCCGGTCGTTATTGATGTCAGTTGGGATTGAGTGTGTATTACATTTGCGTTGTATTCTGCAGCTTATAGTATGTTGATGTATTCAGTTGAACCTTCGGTAATGCATCAGTGATGTGCGTGAATCAGATAAATGTTGTTCATTGTGTCCCTGTCTTGAGCGGTCTCAATCGATTATTCTAACCTTATCAATTCGGGCGGAGAGTATCAAAATCGTCATCGAAAGTACAGTCCAGTTATTGTGTCATGACTATTGCATTATTGTATTGTGGTTGAAATGTGACGCTAGCTTCATCTGTTGTTGTTGTTCCTCAAGTTGTCTGGCCGAGCAACTTCGAGCTCCTGAGGAAAGACACGGCACCGATCGGGTTGTTCCACAGGTCTCTGACTGTATTGATTTTGTGTTGGCGTCTGAGTTGGGTGTGTGCTGTGCAGTGTTGCACGATGTGTGTGACGGTGTGTGGTGCTGAATTGCAATCTGGACAGGTGTCATCGATTGAGTCATTCAACCTTTTCTGATATGACAGAAGGGCAGGATGATGACCGCATCTCAACCTGGCCAGATGCACCTTGTATTCCCTTGTGAGTGTGTTTTCTGATTTGTGTATGTCCGGTGGATGTCTTTGTAGGAGTGTATTGTGTTGTAGTGAGTGTATGGCCTTCCGTGCGATCTCTGTGTGTATGTGTTTCTTGATTGATGTGCGTGGGGGAGCTGGTGGAAGTGATGTGAGAATTTGGCTGTGGTAATGTGTGCTTGGTGTTGTTTTTATGTTTCTGTCTGTGTTGTCTTGTGTTGTGAGGTGATGTAGTGGATGTGCTGTGTTGGTGACTGCTGCTGCAAGTGTTTGTGTGCCTCTCATGTCTAGGTGATGTGTCAGTTTGAGTATTTTGGTTTCGTGATGAAGGTGGTCCACTGGTGTGGTGGCTGTGCATCCTGTTATTGTTTTGAAGTGTGTTTGTGTGGCGTGTTGCGAGATTGCTAGCCCATGCGGGGCTAGCATATTCTATCACGGGTCGGATGTACTGTTTGTATATGGTGGTTGTGGTGTCTTTGTTGTGTCCGAAAGTTGTGTGTGAGAGTGCTCTCAGTGTGTTGAGGCGTGGAGTGACTTTAGTTTTAATGTTGGTGATGTGCTGTTTGAATGAGAGTTGTGTGTCGTATGTGACGCCTAGTATTTTTGGTGTGTGCGTGTGTGGGATGATCGTGTTGTTGATGGTGATTTGTGGTGTGTAGTTGTGTTCGGATGTCCAGTTGGTGATGAGTGTGGCTGTGGATTTGGCCGGTGCAATGTTCAGTTGGTTTGTGCTGAACCATTGTTGTAGTGTGTTGATGTAAGGTTGTAGTGTGTGCACTGCTGTGTCGGCGTGTCTGTGTGTACTTGTGATTGTGATGTCGTCTGCGTATGATGATATTTGTATGGATGGAGTGTTGGAGCTTCATCTGTTGTTGCTAGTGGTGAAAGTCAAGTGTACTACTGGAAACCTTTCTCAAGTGTGTAGGGACCTGTGCCATTTCAATCAGCTTGTTCCCAAGTAGAGAAAGAACATCACTTGTACCGCTTACCAACCTGACGTGATGTCACCGTGTTACGCCGGGGTGAAGTGTGCACTACATTAAATGCTTCTGTTTGCGTTCTCCACATTTTTAGCATCAATTGAGCCGAGTCATTTGCTAACGGACGTAGAATTTGCTTTGTTAACTAATCGAGTCATAGTTTGAAATGTGCTCTCATTAACTACATCGACATTCAATATTTTCCCTGGCAATATCTTCTATGCTGAAAATTGACTTTTACGTTTTTGTGCAGCGTGTAGCAAACAAGTCGATATTTCCGGCCGTGGTGTTTCGTGAAATTGTAAAACTTTTGAATGTGTTTGTGCTACAGTATCATGTGACAGTCTTGAAACGTCTAGAGTTCTTCAAACAATGCCAATTTGTGTTTGCACAAATGTTATACACCGTATGACGTACTCCGTATACCGTTATGTGACGTATGTGCAGCGAGTTTAGCGTGCTAGTTCTCAATACCCATCAAAGAGACATTGAAGTTTCGTACAAATTGATTCTCAAATACATCGATTTGTATTGTCATGTTTGTTTCGTGTCATTGCTTTGGTTGGTGTGTTTTCATGGTATTGTTCTGTTTTTACATAGTTTTCATATTTTCAATATAGCTTGATCATATGTAATCAATTGCTCCATTTCCTGTATTTATCCACGTCTGCTACCGAACAGTACCGCTTTTTCCAGTTTCATTCGGTTCGTACAGCTTGTGCCGCACCCGGAGCCGTAGCAACCGCCTCACACACACCCCGGCCGGGGGAGCGGCTCCTTTGTCTCGCGCATGATATGAAAATGTATCATAAAATAGCGCATATAAGTACCATAAGTCCCCAGGAGACCGAGGGGTTGCCCGTAGCTGCATTTTTCCAAGATCTGACTTCTATTCTTATTGTACTGTATTTATAATGGAGGCTCCAAAGATTGCATCGGCTCTGGCCTCCCCGCCCCGATTGATGGTTGCGTAGCGCAATACTTGACCTGTGTGACTGTGACGGCAGGCTATGTCATTTACCGCGTGCGTGTGAGGCGCGGCGGACGCAAGCGGCCCGTGCACAAGGGCGCCACCTACGGCAAGCCGGTACATCAGGGTGTCAACGAGCTGAAGCTCAACAAGAACCATCAGTCGGTGGCAGAGGGACGTGTGGGCAAGCACTGCAGTGCACTGCGCGTGCTCAATTCCTACTGGATCGGCCAGGACGCCACCTACAAATATTTTGAGGTCATTCTGGTCGACCCGGCACTCAAGGTGTGTACGATTTCGAGTGTGTGTTTGCTACGCAAGGTTGAGTCAATTGTTTAAATGTTTGTGTGTGTATGTGATTGTTTGATCCCTTTTGAGGATTTAGGGTGAATTGCACAATATATACATTTTATGTAATGTGTTTGTGTCTGTCTTCAGGCTATTCGACGCGATCCCAAGATCAACTGGCTATGTAACGCCGTGCACAAGCACCGTGAGCTGCGTGGCAAGACATCGGCCGGTCAGAAGCACCGCGGCCTCGGCCACGGACGCCGCTTCAACAACACCATCGGCGGTTCGCGGAGGGCCTGCTGGAAGCGGCGCAACACTCTTTCGCTGCGCAGGAAGCGCTAATGCTTGTGCCCGGGCATGTGCCTCCCGCTGTGTTCTGCTGCTCTTGTGTGTTGAAATATATGGGTTTTGTGTTGTGTTGTGTGACAAGCGAGGCATGATGGGCGGGTTTTTCCAAGAGCAGGAAACGGGTTTGGTTAGTTATATTCACGTTTTTTTGTTTATAATTAGTGTCCTTTCTTGATGAAAACGGTGTTTTCCGTTCCCGATTGTGTCTTAGGCATTTAATGTGGTCTGAGGTGGTTGAGCGTCTTTTTTTCATGAGTAGGCAGTCTATATGAAAACTTATAAATTGAATTTCGGCCCTTGCAAGGGTGGTATATTCCACTTCGTTCAAAGGAGATATATTCCACTAATTCCACGATTGCGTGAGTCCTTGAAGCGTCACTTGTCACTGCTTGCAAGTTTACTCCGATCGTTTTGATTATTATTAGTAATTACAGGCAAATCCAGTAGCATGGGAAGAGTGCAAGCACTATTACCACCCTAAGGTGACCCCATGTACCGGAAGCGCCCAAAAGATTCACAGAGAAGTTCGAAAAGAAAACATTCTAAAAATAGAGTTGGAAAAGAAAATAATAAATATATAACAATAAATAAAAAACCATCATCCGATAACACTGCATAATGTCACGCCTCCCACGATCCTCATCAGATTTATTGTTGATTGTACCACAATCAACATGTGGTTGAATAAATGACAACCACCAATAAATATTAATCAAGAACAATAAATATGATTCAATAAGTAACAACAACACCAATAAATATGATTCAATATACAGCAATAGCCGACACTGAGTAAAGGTATGATTTAATAAATAACAACCAATAATAAATAGGAAGTTAAATATGAATAAATAACAATACATATGGATAAATATTGATTAATAAGACTCATTAGTCAATTCCGCTCTTTCAGTAGCATTTCATTGACTTTGGCCTTGAATTTGTTCAAATTGTTCTGCGAGAAAGCCTCCTCCTTCAACGTCTTCCAAGTAGCCACAGTGGCCGGAAGAAAGCAACGTTGGAATTGCTTTGTTTGACAACGAATTGGAACCATGAACTGGGAATGCTGTTTGGATGTAAATCGTGTGCTTCTTGCTGCCACGAAATCATCAGGAATTGACTTGTTCATCGGATGGTGGTGGTTGTTCCTGGTCTTGTACAGCATGCACACGCTGCTGACCTTTCGACGATGGTAAAGATCACCAAGAACCAAGTCACCACAGAGGAACTTGCAAGTTTTAACAACTCTGTTGATGAGATTGGGGTGACAATCCGCAGCAGAAGACCACCCGGGTGTGCAGTACTCCATAATTGGCAAAATGGAACAGCGAAAACAACTTTTGGAGATTGTGCTGATACCGAACATCCGATATGCCTTTCTTATAATTTCCAGTTTCCGCGATGCCGAACAAACTAGCTTCCGAATGTGACTCTCAAATGTCAGTTTTGAGTCTACATTTATTCCCAATATTTTGAGCTCATCACACAAGCTGAGTTGAGCGTTATTTAAGATGATAGCTCCATGTGAAGGTTGAACGGTACGTGACCTAGAAACCAACAAGCTTTTAGATTTCGAAGTGTTCAGCATCATATTCCACCTCTCACACCACTTCAGGACGCTGCTGAGATCGTCGTTGACCGTTTGACGCACCTGTGGTCTGTCCGAAGGAGATGAAATTATAGTCATCAAGGTGATATCATCACTATATCCATATACAGGGTTGCGTGTGATTGTGTACAGGTTAGCGGTGTAAACTTTGAACAAAATAGGACCCAACACACTTCCCTGCGGGACACCGGACACAATGCTCTGCCAGCCACTGTATGATCTATCGATGGCAACAGGTTGTACGCGATTGGAGAGAAATTGATACAAACTCATCAAGCGGCAGCCGATCCCAAAGTTTCTCAGTTTTTGCAACAAACCCTGGTAGCTCACACGGTCAAATGCTGCCGATGCTCAGTCGTGTATGTGCCTCCGTCGAGAGTGGATGTGTGTTTGTGTCTTCTGTGTATCTGTTTTTCCCCTACGCCGGTGGCTGCCCACCCTTTCCTGATTGTTATCAGGTGCTCCCTCGCTCTGCCCGCCTGACCGCTAGGCTTCGCTGTTCTGGGTAGTATGTCGTCCGAAGCGAGCAAAAATTGCCGCTGTGGAAAGAGTATTGGCGCGGATCCCTGCGTCAAATGCAATGGCTGCGAACAGCACCTGCACCTACCTTGTGCTGACTTGACTCAAGCCGCTTCCAACGCCGTAAAAAACACAAAATTTTCTGGCTTTGTCTGAACTGCCGATCAGAGTACTTTGATCGTAAGCGCAACTCAACAATGGAAGAATCGCTGTCGGAAATCCTGGATAATCGTCTGAACAAGTTTGAGGAAAAGTTTTCTTCTGCGCTCAAGTTGCCGCTTCTACCATCTCCTAATAATCAACACGTGATCTCTTCATCGGCCGCTCGTGTCAAGCCTTCATACCCTGTTGTTGTGAAGTCACGATCAAACTGCTCTGTGTCTTCTGAGCACATCAAATCTGCACTCAGAACAGAGCCCCTGCAAAACTCCATCGCATTAAAAACAAATTGGTTCTGAAGTGTAGCTCAACAACTCAAGTCAAGCGTGTTGCTGAGTCTGTTCGGGTCAACATCCCGGATGTCGAGGTTATTGTTCCTACACCAACAATTCAGCCAAAGGTGACAGTTACCAACATACCAGACGATTCGACTCCTGAGAGTCTTCTCAGTACCCTCCGGTTGAAGAACCCTTCCCTGTCTTCTGCTTCAACATCTGAACTCAAGGTGCTCTTCATCGCGAGATCCCGTGCTGGTGCCCGACTTGCTGTACTGTCTGTCTCTCCTGCTGTACGGGAAGCAATACGATTCTTGGGAGATCGCCTCTTTGCTGATCTCTGCTCGTGCCCAGTCTACAACCGGTCTTGGGTCGCGCGCTGTCAACGATGCGCAGGACTCGGCCACAAGACCAGCCGATGCTTCTCCAGCAATCCGGAATGCTGTGGGCACTGCGCTGGAGCCCATCGCTCGGTGAACTGTCCCGATCATTCGGCTCGCTGTTGCGCCAACTGCAAAAGAGCGGGTCATCCTCACGATCACTCCTCTTTCTCCTCTGACTGTCCGTCTTTTCTGGCCGTTCGGCACTCGCTGCGTACTAGGACACAACAGCACTCTCTTCCTGACTCTTCGCCTCAAAGTGCGCCGCCTCTGACTATACTCTCTGATTCCTCGTCCAGTACTCAATGACTATCTTCACCCGTCGTCTCATCTGCTCCTGCTTGCGTTGTTCTAAGCTCCTCGTCTATGTCTGTACCTCTTCCTGCTGTCTCCTGTCCCACAATAACGCCTACTCAACGCTCCCTTCATATTTTACCTTTCGGTCTACTCAATATCCGCTCCGCTCGCAATAAGTCCGCCTATATCTCCGAGCTACTCCTTTCTCAGAATCTCTCCTTTTTCTGCCTGACTGAATCCTGGCTCATGGACTCAGACGTGACTGCCTTTTTGTCCCTACTGCCTCGTACTTACGGCTTTCGTCATCCTTCGCGATCATCTTCGGGGTGTGTGAAAACTATCGGTGGCGGCGTTGGGATAATATTCAAATCCATGTACTCCCTTTCTTTCTGCTCTGAAATTGAATTCTCTTCCCAGGCCTTTGAATTCCTTGCTGTTTCTCTATGAATCCCTTCATTGCCTAAGTTCGGCATACTATTAATCTACCGTCATAACCATTCTGACACGTCTTCTATGTTTTTTGACGACCTTGATTCCCTTGTTCTTTGTTTCTCCCAATACTTTTCTCATAACTTTGCCATACTCGGTGATTTTAACTTTTGGATCGACGATCCATCTTCAAATCCGTTTGCCTCTGATTTTTTCTCCTTTCTTGCTTCCCATGACTTGTCTATATTGAACTCTACTCCTACTCACACATCCGGTCACACTCTCGACTTGATTATCTACCCTTCAGGTATGTACTCCCTTTCTTTGTCTGATCCCTTCACTTTTCCACCCGATTCTGCTCTGTCGGACCATTCCCTCATCACTTTCAATATTCGCTGTTGTTCTGCTGTTGCTAAACAGTGTTCTCACACCTTCTCTGCTAGAGATTACAAGTCTTTCATCCCTGCCACGTTTCACTCCTTGCTTTACACTCATCTAACGCCTACTTCTTATCTCTCTATCCACCCGCGGTTTCTTTTCGACTTTTTATCTTCTGCTCTTTCTACCATCAACAACGAATTATTTCCGCTAATCACTCATCATGTCCGCTCTGCAAATCGTCCCCCTCCCTGGTTCTCGTCTGAATTATTCTCTCTTAGGGCAGCATCTCGTCGCTCTGAATGCCGCTGGCGCCTCACCCGTCTACCTTCGGATTGGTCTAACTTTTGTTTATCTCGTCGCTCGTTTCTCTCTACTCTTTGATCTCAAAAAGCCAACTTCTACCGCTCTCGTCTTTCTTCCAATTCCCGTGCTCCTAGGAATCAGTGGTCAATCCTAAGATCCTTAACTGCCGGACGTACCTCACCTTGCCCCATACCTGCTTCCGTCTTCGCCAAATTCTTCCCTGATAAACTGAACTCTATCCGATCTCAACTTCCTACGTCTAGCATGCCTCTGACTCATACAAAGTCTAATTTAAACCTCTCGAGTTTTTCGCACATCAATATTTATCATACCTCTCGCCAAATTTCTAAGCTGAAAATGTCCCGTTGTCCCCTTGATCCTATACACTTTTCGGCTCTCTCGGACTATGTACATCTCTTAGCTCCAGTTTTCTGTCATCTGATCAACTTGTAGAGGACCAAAAAGCTGTAAGTGCCAAATACTTTTACCCAGCGGAAAACAACGCACACCTCACTGGTCAGGACACGAGTGATGTATTCGTGAAGAGAAAAACAACAATGAAAATAATCAACGTATCCAGCGCGCCACGATTAGTCCACACATAATTAATATAAAACAGTTCCTATCTATGCGCACTGGCTACAGCCCCCCTCCATGTGCAATGCAACGATAAAACAAGCGGTACAAAACGCAACAAAACGCAGCTAAAGAATACACTCAACGCACACAATTAACAATGCACATCAACGAAAGCGCATTGGGGGCCTCACGGGCCTGCTTCGGCGAGACCGCACAATGTGTCTTGCTGGAACGTCACCTGTCTCCGCTGGTGCTGCCGGCGTTCGCTGTCGCTCCGGGGAAGACAGTTGCGCCTGCCCTGTCTCGGTCACCGAAGGTGAACCGTCCGCCCTCTCTAAATACGCCGGCTTGAGCCTGTCGACGGCCACCGTGTCTCTGCGGCCACCGCGATCCACCACGAAAGCCTTTTCGCCTCGACTGACCACTGCAAACGGGCCCTGGTATGGCGGCGTCAATGGAGGTCGATGAACATCGACTCGCACGAACACGTGTGACGCCTCCTTCAGCGCGGGAGAAACGAAAGGTCGGTGATACTCGTAGCGGTTGTGCCAAGCCGTGGGAACCGGACGCAGACGAGACATCGTGGTGGCCAGATGACGAGCGGTTTCAGTGGCAGGATGAAGCGCCGACTGCGTGAAAAACTGTCCCGGCAGACGAAACGGCTCACCAAACACCAGCTCTGCCGGCGATGAACCGAGATCTGGCTTGTGAGCGGCTCGGAGACCCATCAGCACTACCGGCAACGCTGATGGCCAATCGTTGTTGTCTCTCAAGGCGGCCATGAGGGACGCCTTCAACTGCCGGTGCATGCGCTCAACGATGCCATTCTGCTGAGGCATGTACGCACACGTGGTCGACAACTGTACGCCGAGCATCGTCCACAGCTCCTTCCAGAGGTCTGAAACAAACTGTGCGCCTCTATCTGACGTTATACCCAAACAAAGACCGAACCGCGATATCCACCCGAGAAGAGCTTGGGCGCAACTTGCCGCCGTGATGTCACGCAGTGGTACAGCCTCGGGGTAGCGCGTGAAGCGATCGATTATTGTGAATAAGTACTTGAAGTACTAAGTACCTCCGGTAATGGCCCCACAATGTCCACGTGGAGTGCCTCGAACCTGCTGGTCGGTAGCGGGTGGCGACTGAGTGGCGTGTGTTGATGGCGTGCGACCTTGCACCGCTGGCATTCTACACACGATTTCGCCCACTCCGCCGTTCTGGACGAAAGCCGCTGGAAGACTTACCTCTCCGAAATCAACTTACGAGTAGCCCTTGCGCTTGGATGGTGCAGCTTGTGGAATGCGTCAAATACCTGCCGCTGCATGCTGCCTGGCACCAACGGTCGATCAATACCAGTCGAGGTGGAGACAAGAAGGCCGGAGGGAACGTCATCAACCGAACGTCTCTCGACCAGCAGAGATGGACTCTTCGCCAGCGTCGCCACTTCAGAATCGTCTACCTGCGCACGAGCTAACCTCTTCAGGTCGATACTCTGCCCGCCCATCGCGAATGTCGATTGGGATACGTTGAAAGATCGGCTGAGATAGTCGGCGGCGGCATTCTTGACTCTTGGCACGTGCCTGACATCCGTCGTAAATTCGCTTATATATGCCAATTGGCGCTGCACCCGTGGTGACTTTTCTGTGGAGCTGGTGAATGCAAAAACGAGAGGTTTATGGTCGGTAAGTAGGCTGAGGTCGGGGCGTCCTTCGAGCGAGTGCCTTAAACGTTTGACAGCACTGAATATAGCGTACAGTTCCTTGTCGCCTGTGCTCCATTTCACTTGTGAGGGCGACAAGGCTCGAGAGTGATAGGCCAGTGGGACCCACCTGCCGTCCTGGTATTGCTGGATGACCGCTCCGACTGCTGTGTTCGAAGCATCCGAGACCACCTGCGTAGGAGTGTTCTCCCGCGGATAGGACAGCTGCGTGGCGGAGGCGAGTGCTGATTTAACCTCGTCGAAGGCGATCGTTTGTGCGGAGCCCCACACGAACTTCCGACCAGCCCCGTGAATCGCCGCGTGCAGCGGGTGCAGTTTCGCGGCCAACCCTGGCACGAACCGGTGAAAAAAAATTACCATGCCTACGAAACGGCGGCACTCTGTCGCGTTTTGTGGTTGCCGCATGGCGCCAAGGTCGACCACTCGGTCTGGGAGGGGACGTAATCCGTCAGACGATATTTCCAGCCCGAGGAACTGCAGCCTACGTCGGCCAAACATGCATTTGTCGGGTTTGACGACCAGTCCGGCCTTGGAGAGTCTCCTGAAAAGTTCGACGAGGTCATTGCGGTGTGTCGCTGCATCAGGTGAATACACCAGAATGTCGTCTATATACGCGTAAACTCTTGGCATGCCTCGCAACACCGAATCCATTAATCGCTGAAACGTCTGCGCCGCATTACAGAGACCAAAAGGCTTGCGCGTGTAATGGTACAGACCGAGTGGTGTCGTAATCGCCGTCTTCGGCTGATCCCGTTTCGCCACCGGAATTTGCGCGTATGCTCGAGCGAGATCCAGCATGCTGAACACTTGCGATCCGCCCAAAAGGTCGGCAAATCCTTGAATATGCGGGATAGGGTACCTGTCCGGTGTTGTAACCGCGTTCAGTCGTTCGTAGCATCCTACCATTCGATAAGCTTTGCCACGATCCTTCGGCACCAGATGAATAGGGCTGGCCCATGGCGAGGACGAAGGAACGACAGTGCCACGCTCTAGAAGCTCGTTCAGCTCTCGCTTTGCCGCTGTCAGCTTGCCGGGCATTAGTCGCCGCGGCCGCGAGTACACCGGAGCACTCCGCGTCTCAATTCGGTGTTCCACTCCCGGCGTTCTGATGACTGGGAATCCGGTAGGAGGTGCACAGAGACGACGAAACTCGACCGACGATCGTACGTCGGAGAAACCGGTACCATCTGCTTCCAGCTCCTGAACGTTACTAACGTGCGCCAGCGCGGGATGTAGTCGGTTCGTCAGACTCCCGGCGTGTGTTGACAAATGCGTAACGCTGTCAATGAGGCGTCTGTTGCGCATGTCCAGCACCAGGCCGAATTCCCTCAGAAAATCTGCGCCGAGTATGGGTGACGGAACGGCTGCCACAATGAACTTGAAATTGTAAGATCGACCGAGGCCAAGGTCGACGTCAATCGGTAAATCTGATTGAAAGACATCAATTCTGGACCCATTGGCCGCGCGGAGCAGTGGTCTGTTGAGCGGTGTGGTGTGATTCTTCGACGCTGGCAACAGAGATACCTCACTGCCGCTGTCGACGAGGTAGCGCCGCCCTCTATGATCTACGACGTGAAGCAGGTGACACTCTGGACTGCAGTCGGTCAGCGCCACTACTGCCGGCTGCCGGGCGCGTTTCCCGACATGTCCGCTCGGAACGAGCACGAACCGGTGCACCTGCGGGCCGCTGGACCCCACTGCCGATGAAATTTGCACCAGCGACTGACGAAGGAGCCAGATTCTGACGAAGGCTTCGCCGGATGCCTCCTCGTCACTCCCCGGGCGGATGCTGACGACCAGTTTTTGTGATTGTGCGCCGCCGAAACCGTCGCTGATTCCTCCTCTCCCGATGACTCTGCCCTTGCTGGTGAAGGGACCTCTGCGACGCGCCGTCCGGAAGCCGCTGCCACCACTTGTGCCGGCTGATAGTGAGCATCCGCTCGCACGGCTACCTCCACTAATGGCATGGTCTGAAGCCACTCCCTGCAAATTAGTTGCAGCGCTGCAGGCATCCGCGCAAGGAAAGATTCAACAATGATCTCATGACCGGTGTCGCTAGGATACAGCGCCTCCAGGTCGCCATACAGCTGCGAAGGCTTGCGAGAACCCAACTCACCCGGAATACTCAGCAGCCTTCTCAAGCGCTCGGCTGAAGTGAGCTGCAGACGCCGACGCAGGCGGTTACACAACTGTGTGTAACAGTCACCGGGAAGAGGCCTCGCAGTGGCCAGGTCCTTTACAATGCGAAATTGTGATGGCGGTAATTTCGCGAGCACCTTCCGCATCATCGTGCTTTGAACAGTGATTCCTGCGTCCTCTAAAAGATTGTCGCACATGGCAATCCAAGTGTCGACATCAATATCGTCAAAGGCGGGGAGTTCAACCCTGACGCCCGAAGACTGGGATGCAGAACATGGTTCAGAACATTTACTATCCATTTCAGGAAGCTAATTCGGGGTCACCACTGTAGAGGACCAAAAAGCTGTAAGTGCCAAATACTTTTACCCAGCGGAAAACAACGCACACCTCACTGGTCAGGACACGAGTGATGTATTCGTGAAGAGAAAAACAACAATGAAAATAATCAACGTATCCAGCGCGCCACGATTAGTCCACACATAATTAATATAAAACAGTTCCTATCTATGCGCACTGGCTACAAACTTTCTTCCTCCATGGATCCTTCTTAGCCGACAAACAACAACAACATGTATTTGTTATAGCGCACCGAAGGGCTCGGGCGCGACACGATTATAACAGTTGGGAACACGGAATACAAATAACAGGACAGATGCAAAAGAAGTGAACTACAAATATGCAATAAATGACAATAAATATAGAGAAAAAATATGGGCAAAACATACAAAGCAGACGGACATGACGGACAAGACAACACGACTGAAACATAATGACAACACAACACAGCAAACACAACTCAGGAGAATATAGTCATAGCGTAGATATAGTAAGCATGCAAATGAGAGAAGGGATACGAGTAAGAACATGCTAAAGTAACATGTTATAGTGATGCAAAAGGTGTGAGAGTGTGGGAGACTGGGTCAAAAGAGAGGTCAAAAAAGTGTTTGGAGAGCTTAGAGCGGAAAGAATTGTAGGGAAGAGAAGAAGTAATGTGAACTGGGATGGAATTGTAAAGGCGAGGGGCGGAAAAAAAGAATGATTTGGAGGACCAAGGAGATTCATTTACAGCACGAGGGCATACAAGGGGAAGAGGAATTCGGGAAGGAGTGAGGCAAGGAGTGAGGAGAAGGCGGAGATAGGATGGCTGATGAGGATCGTGGAGAAGCTTATATATCAGACAGCACAGGCGAAAGTGAATACGTGGAATAATAGGGAGCCAGCGAAATTGAAAAAGAAATCGAGAAGTGTGACGACAAGGAACAGGATGAAGGACAAAACGACAAGATTGATTAATGACGCGTTGTAGCATTTTAAGAGAACGACGAGGAGCATGGATGTACAAAGAATTACAATAGTCAAGTCTAGAGAATACATGAGAGTGAATAAGTTTGATTGCGAAAGGTCTGTCGAGATATGAGCGTATAGGATAGAGGGATCTCAAGATAAGACGACAAGTGCGGGCGACAGAGAGGATGTTGTCGGAGGAAGAGAGAGATGAGTCAAAAATAACTCCGAGATGAGACAAAAATAACTCCGAGACAAACATGCTATAGTTAACCCTATTCTCAAAAAACCTTCTCTCGATCCTCACTGTCCTAAGAATTATCGTCCTATATCGCTTTTAAGTCTTCCTTCCAAACTCCTTGAGTCAGCTATTCACGAACAACTCTCCCTTGTGATAAATCCTATTCTCGACCCATTCCAGTCCGGTTTCGTCTCACATCATTCTACCGAATCTCTCTTACTTTGCCTTGTAAATGACATCTTCCAAACCTTTGCCTCTGGTTATTCAGTCCTCCTCGTCCTACTTGATCTTTCCTCCGCCTTCGATCTTGTAAATCACCCTATATTGCTCAAAGACCTCGCTTCTGCTGGCTTATCCTCTTCTGCTCTCTCTCTCATGAATTCATATTTTTCTGGCCGTTCATTTTCTGTACGTTCTAACTCTTCTTCTTCTTCCCCTCTTTTGCTTTCTAATGGTGTGCCTCAGGGCTCTATTCTTGGTCCTCTCCTTTTCAATCTGTATATGTCTTCTCTCTGCCCTATTCTACGTAAATTTCCCATTTCATACCATTTCTACGCTGATGATCTGCAAAACTATACATTCCGCTATCAAAATTCTCTCATAATCTGCTCTCTAAGTTATTTTGCGACATCACATCCTGGGCATCTTCCCGCCAACTCATCATCAACCATTCTAAAACTGAATACATGGTCTTCCATCCTCCAAGAATCTCTCCCCGTCTCTCTCTCTGTCTCCCTATCTGCTTGTGTTCGTAATCTTGGCGTCTACTTCGATCCCTCTCTGTCATTTACCAACAATTTCGCGCATATATCGTGATCCTGCAGGCTCATTCTCAGACAACTCTATCCCATCCGTGCTTACATTGACACTAACTCGGCCATTACTATCATCCAATCCTTAATTTTCCTTCGTCTAGACTATTGTAACTCTTTGTTTCTTCACGCCTCATCTGAATCTCTTCGCTCCCTACAAATGTTATTGAACCAATTTATGTCGCTTTGTCTTCCGTCTTCCTCCGCGCACGCCAACTTCTCCCTACCTACATAAACTTGGCTGGCTTCCTGTTCAGGCTCGGATCAACTTTAAACTGTGCTGTCTTATCTTTAAAATTATCCGCTCACCCTCCTCTCCTTCTTACATCCGCTCTCTACTATCTGAACCTCAACACTCAGGTCGTCGTCTTCACTCTCTTCACTGTCCTCGAGTAGTTTTGGAGTCGCTTTGGTCGGCGAAATCTTTCTACTTCTTTGCTCCTCGTCTCTATAACTCCTTGCCTTCTCGTATCCGGTCATCCCCTTCACTTCGATCCTTCTCTTCTGCTCTGCATGCACATCTTCTTGTGTTTACCTCTCCCTGTTGAATGGGCTCGTGTTTTTCTCTTGTATATACGCCTGTTAAACTTTGTTTGTCATGCTCTTAGCTATTCTGACATTTGTTTCATTTATTTTATAAACATACATACTATATTATTTTTTATCTCATCCTGTCATCGCACCATTGTATATTTGGCGCTATATTAAATACATGTTGTTGTTGTTGTTGTTGTTGAGAAATCCAACTGCACAATCCAGGTTTCACTGCCTTTGTCTAGCACTTGCTGGAGCTCGTGCGTGATAGTAAGCAGAGTGTCAGTCGTGCTGAGTTTTTTGCGGTATGCAAATTGATTTTCCGACAACAGATTGTTGCTATCCAGGTACTTGGACAGTCTGGAAGATATCGAATATTTTGGACAGAATCGGCGTAATTGATATCGGCCGATAGTTTGCAACATCAGCTGAATTGCTTCCTTTTGGTATGGACATGATATTCACAACCCGCCAACAGGATGGAAACGAACCAGTCTTCATCATGCGTCTGAAAACAGCAGAGCTTCGGAGCTAGAGTATCTGCCGTGATCTTGAAAAAAGCGGAGACATATTCAGAGGGTCTGTTTCTCCGTGGGCGTCAATATATTTCATGAGATTCGCCACTTCTTTTGATCGGAAGGCAATGCCTTTGATTTTCGGAGCGAGGACAGGTGAATCGTCCGACGGAATGGCCCTTGACATTGCTTGGTATTGAAGTAATCCATAAGCAACTCTGTCTTCTCTGTTAGGTTGCCTTTGATCTCACTGTTGGCTGTGTGCGAGTGCGAAGCTGTAGTAGCCAATTCTGTCAAGAGATGGCGCCCGCAGGCCATTCCATGCGTTGGCGTCGACATGGGAACGGGTGATGAAGAGGTGCGCACGGCAGTGGCCTTGAGTGCAGTGACGTTATTATGGCTCAAGTGAGAGGTGTGTGTATTGTGTCGCAGGTGTTCATGTGTTATCGTGTTAATGTGTTTTTGTCTAGTCAAGTGTTCTCGTCAATAAAGATCCAGACCAAAACATGGCGCAGCCGACATCAGCCGAAACCAGTGCGCAGCCTACATCAGAGCTGAACGAAGCGGTCAATCGATTCGCGTGAAGTGGGAAAATTGTTCCTCCAACAAAACTGGACTTATCTGTCGATCGAAGGGAGTCATTCAGCATATGGCGAGAACGCTGGAACGATTACGTTCTGCTTTCAGGACTCAGAAGCCAAAGTCGTGCAATTCAAATGGCGGTCTTACGGTCGAGTCTAAGCGACGAATCTCTGCGAATTGTCAAAAGTCTCGACATTCCAGAGGCCGACCGGGACAAAATTGACACAATTCTGCAACACCTGGACATCTTCGCCAAAGGACAAGCAAATGAGGTGATCGAGGGGAAAAATTTTAACTCTCGAAAACAAAACGCCGGTGAAACTTTTGATGATTTTCTCATTAGCCTGCGAGAACTGAGTACCTCGTGCAACATCTGTGACACCTGCAAGGACAGCATCGTTAGAGATAGAATCGTCATGGGCATACAAGACTCGTGCGCTATCAAGAAGCTGTGCAGCGTCAATAATTTGAAGCTGTCTTTGGCTGTGGACATCTGTCGCGCAGAAGAAGCTGCCTGTCGTGACACCGAACGTATAGAGACCGACAGAGTCAACCGCGTACACGGCGTCGGAGGACACCAACCCAGACATCAAAGGTCTGGAACCACCTCAGAGCAACGTGAGTGCAGCCGCTGTGGGAGGCAACACACGCCTGAAAACAAATGTCCGGCACGTGATCAAGAATGCAGACGATGTGGGAAACTTGGACATTTCGCCAAGAAATGTCGCACTGCGATGGGGAAAAACAATGACAGCAGACGGAGAAACAAGTCGCCAGACGACAAACCCGTGTCAGCTGCGATAGTGTCGAGCGTCACGTCGCTCAGAGCACCACGTGTGGACGTCGTAGTTGACGGGCGTATCACTGTTTCGGCTCTTCCAGACACAGGAGCAGACATAACTGTCGCCGGTCTGGACTTGCTCAATAAATTCGAGGACGAGAACAATCTGCTGCCAAGCACCGATCAGCCAGTGTCAGCCGACGGATTCCGCATGGAGCCAGTTGGAGTCTGTCCGACTACAATCGCCATCGGCGGGACAGAAGTGAGTGTGGATATCCACGTCATCAAAGGAGTGACTGGGTTGCTGCTCTCTTGGCACGTTTGTAGGGCTTTGAAACTGATTCCGAGCGATTATCCTTCGCAAATGCAGACGCCGGTCTTAAGAAGTTTCTCCGAGCGCAAATCCCAACGGGAATCGCCATCGTCAGTGGACAACCTCGTCGACGAATTTCCAGACGTCTTCAGTGAGCGTCTTCTGTCAACTTTCCCGACATCATCACTGCAAGAGTCTGAAGACACCGAGGAAGAGACGACCATCGTGACATGTGTAGCCGCTGAACCAAATATGTCAGACACCAACTTGCAGCAAGTTCGGAGTACAAGTGCTTCCGACTCGGAGATGCAGATACTTTGAAAAGTCATCTTGGATGGTTTTCCGGATCGCAAAGGCGATATGGACTCCATGATCCAGCCATATTGGACTGTGCGTGAACGCCTATCAGTGGAGGATGATCTTGTCTTCTACGGTCGACGACTTGTGATTCCGAAGGCGTTACGACGGGGAATTCTGAACGAACTACACGCAAGTCATGCGGGTAAAGAGAAGACGAAACAGAGAGCTCGCCAGGTTGTGTATTGGCCAGGAGTGGACAATGACATCGACAACATGACGAAGCAATGCACGACATGCCAAAAGTACTTACCATCGCAAGCCGCCGAGACTATCAGACATCACCAACAAGCCTCTCGACCTTTTGAGTTCGTTTCCATCAACTTCTGCGAGTATGGAGGGCACAAATTCGTTGTGTTGGTCGACCACCTCTCTGGATGGCAGTTTGTTAACGACTTTGGCTCATCTTCAGTGACGGGGAAGCTTCTCGACACATTACGGACCATGTTCTGCATGGTGGGTGTGCCGGTAACCATATACTCCGATGGATGTCCCCAGTTCACGTCAGGAGAGCTCGTCCGATTCGCTGAACGTTGGAAGTTCGAACACGTGCGTTCCTCACCACACTATCCGTAATCCAATGGGAGGGCGGAGGCAGCGATCAAGACGGCGAAAGCACTCATCAAAAAGTGCTGGAAGGCGGAAAGAGGAGGATTTGATCCTGATGAATGGTCAAAGGGAATTCTCCAACAAAGAAACACTCCAGGACCGGACGGAAGATCTCCAGCCGAGATACTCTATGGACGACCAATGCGGGACATGATTCCTGCACATAGACGCCAGTTCTCCGCGGAATGGCAGAAATTGAGCGAGGAAGCTGAGCATACAAGGCGCGAAGAACAGACAAACGTGGACGAGATGTACGACGGACGTGCCAAAGACCTGCCAGACCTGAGCCCGGGAAATCACGTGGCGGTACAGTGTCATATCATAAAGGAATGGAGCAGGTACGGTGTGATCGTCGAAAGCCTGGCGCACAGGCGCTACCTCATCAAGTTGGCGAGCGGACGTGTGGTCTCTCGAAACCGACGACACATTCGTCGCCGGTACGGTCATGTGATGAGACGAGATCCGGAGCATCCGACGCTCCAGTCGACCGACGAGGCGCCGAGTCCAGAACCGTGTTCAACGCATCCAGAACTGCGGAGGTCTACCAGAGAAAGGAGACGTCCTCAAAGACTCATCGAAGTGATGTGGACGTCTAGGGGGGCGTGTGCGAGTGCGAAGCTGTAGTAACCAATTCTGTCAAGGGATGGCGCCCGCAGGCCATTCCATGCGTTGGCGTCGCCATGGGAACGGGTGATGAAGAGGTGCGCACGGCAGTGGCCTTGAGTGCAGTGACGTTATTACGGTTCAAGTGAGAGGTGTGTGTATTGTGTCGCAGGTGTTCATGTGTTATCGTGTTAATGTGTTTTTGTATAGTCAAGTGTTCTCGTCAATGAAGATCCAGACCAAAACAGGCTGAAAATAACGGAGGTACAGACAGGGCATGTCCAAACACTGACGATTTCAACGTTGACCACCATTTGTGGGCGTCATTGGCAGATATTAGCTTTTCAGCAAGTTTCTTTGAGTGACGTGTTTCCGCTTCTGAATACACATGCTCAGCATGCCGTCTGTCCTCAGTATATACATTCCATGAATCGGCTGAGCGTGATTGAAGCCACTTGTGGTAAGCCTCCTGCTCGGATTAACTTGCGCTGCGGCATTCGTTGGTGAACCATCATTTCTGAAAATAATTTTGATGCTTATGCTTCTTGCCGTGGTTACTCCAGACTTGAGCAAGCAAACAAATTCAGAGTCTCGATTTGAGATTGTGTTTTGATGTATTTACATTTTAATTTTCAGTTTTAGTTTCGTTAGTGCGGCATATGTAACAAGCTGAACTAAAATCGCCGCGCATCGTGGTTATATAAGCGTATCTTGATGTCTTTGCGTCTATCTTGATGTCTTGATGTCTGTCAAGCGTATCTTTATCTGGATGGATTACAGATGTCAACAAATAAAGAACAAGCAAGCTTAAATATTAGGAATCTGATCAAAGTAAGTGCGGAATTCGGATTGGAAATAAACAAAGAAAAAAGTTGGTTCATAGTTTTCAACACAAGGGAGGATATGAAAGAAATAGAAGGTATACAGGTGACCAATAGCATCAAATACTTGGGGGTGACAGTTTGTAGTAAGAAAGATTGTTTTCAGGAGTACAGAGAACAGATTATAACAAAGGCGAGGAAGATGGCGAATTTGACATACAGTGTAATTATGAGGAGCTGCAATAAAGTAATGATAGGCAAGACTTATTGGAAAGCTATAGTATTACCGTCCCTGCTGTATGGAACAAGTGTAGTGGAATTTAACAGGAATGAAATACAAAAACTGCAAAGCATAGAAAATAGTGTGTACAGAGTGATTTTGGGAGGCAGCCGATATACAGCACAGGAAGGTTTGAGGGGAGAAATAGGCGCAGCATCGTTTGAAGCAAGAATGGCAAGGAACAAGTTCAGCTATATAAACAGCACGCTGAAAGGAGGAAGAAATGATCTAGTTGAGAAGCTGATGAGGAATGGAAAAGAAGACAGGGAAGACATATGGAGTAGACATGTGGGGAAAATTATGGAAGACACCGGAATAACCTGGAAAACATTAGAAAATGCAACAAGATCGGAAGTGAATAGGATGGTGAAGGCATGGGATACGAGGAAATGGAAGGAAGGAATGTTGGAAAAGTCAACCTTGGGAATATATAGGATATACAGAGACGAAATAGGAAAGGTAGACTACATGTATGATAATAAACCGGCATCAGAAATTTTTTTTAGGGCTCGAACAAATTGTATGCAACTAAACAATAGGGTGTGGACAGAAGAAAACAAATGCCCGATGTGCGAAAATGAAAATGAAAATTTAGAGCATTTTATGTTGAAGTGTGAGGGATATGCAGATCTGAGGGAAAAGGTAGGGGCGTTGAGCGGACAGGGAGAGACAGCTGAAGAAGCCATAGGAAGAGCATTGTTTATGTTTGAAAACAAGGAAGAAATGGAAAAGGTGAAAGAGGGGTTGTATGGTTTTTGGAAAAGGAGGAAGAAAAGGGAGAATGGAATAAAAACAGAATAGAAACACGGAACGGACGAACAGGACGAACATATTGCTATTAAGTGATACAAATATGAGCGAAGAGGGGCCGTTGCAAAGGCTAACCCTCAACTTTTCATCTGATCTGATCTGAGCGTTGCAAAGGCTAAATCTCAACATTTCATCTGATCTTATCTGAGCGTTGCAGTTGCTAGAAGCTCTCGCGGTAATTTCTTAAACAAAATGTTTTTCATTTTATAATAGTTTGTTGCTTACAACTGTATCTTCGTTTTGCTCAAGATATACTGTCACCTCACATTTTACTCTTACATAATTTGCACTGTAATCTTTCCTCCATTGAAGCTTTTGCTGTGGATTTTCACAAATTTTAGCTGTTCCCGTGTGTAATTATTGATGCATGCATATGTATGTTAATGTGTGTTATGAATGCGTAATTTATTGTTGCCTTCGAATCAGCCATTGAGGTCGCTTGTATTTTTAATTACAGGCGTATCAATGCACGATTTAATATTTGGTGGGTATAGCGGCTGTTAAATGAATGCCTAAGTGGCAGCTGCTACACGGGAAGAAGCCGAAGCTAATGAACACACAGGTGTGCCCCGTGCAGCTCGCTGCCACCGCAGAACCAACCATCTACACGCTAAGGCGCCACAAGGAAGTAAGACGTATTAGAGAGGGCCACCTCCCCAGAATGCATGACACAACTCATGACTGATATCTGGTACCATCATTTTCTGCTGGGTGGACAGGGGCTGTGGGATTGTAGAATTCGCCCAATGAAATTCTGCTCCGCCAGGTTTCGAACCACGGACCTCCCGCTTGTGAGGCGGGTGTGCTAACAACTGCACCACGGAGTCCACAAATACAAGTCCTGTATTTTCAGTAGAAGCTCTATAGTACATTCATGTATTTCTTGATATAGCGCTCATAAACATAAGCATGAAAAAAGTCGCAATAAACAATGCGGGCATACACCATGTATGCTAGTGAAACGAAAGGCAGAAACACAATCAGAAAAATACAAGTTACAACACCAACAAAGATACCTTGCTTACCTTAGTGATTGCTTACCTTAGTGATAGTAAAGAGGCAAGAGAGTCATAGCTCATAAATGGTGCCTCTTCTCTGTGTTTTTCTTATAGTCTCAAACTGGTCATAACTGTTTTTAAATCCATTAACACTGGTACTGCTGACTTCTTCCTCAGTGAGACTATTCCACTTGTTCACAACTCTCGTTGTAAAGAACTTATTTCTTTTGCTTGTTCTATGTCGTGGCTTAACAAGCTTCAGACTATGCCCTCTTGTTTCCACGAACTGGTCTCTCGGTGCTACTCGTAGTAAATTTCCATCTCCAACTTTATCAAATCCCTTCACAATTTTGAAAGCTTCAATCATGTCTCCTCTGGTTCTTCTCTCTTCCAAGGTAGTGAGTCCCAAATGACGAAGTCTTTCTTCATAGGTAAGGTGTGTCAGTGATGGAACTAATTTTGTGGCTCTCCTTTGCACTCGTTCAAGCTTCTTGATGTCACCCTGTGTATACGGGGACCAGGCCTGAACACAGTATTCAAGACGAGGCCTAACCAGTGATTTATAGAGTTTGAGTAGCATTTCTGAATCCATACATGTCATAGTCTTTTTTATCAGACCAAGCATTGAATTGGCTTTTGCTGCTGCCTTTGCTACCTGTCTCGATGGTTTCAGGTCATCAGTAATGACAACACCAAGATCCTTTTCCTCTCTTGTTTCCTCCAAAACATTTTGCCCCAGATAGTATTCATATCCATGGTTACGTTTACCAATATGCATGACCGTACATTTATCAGCATTAAACTGTAGCAGCCAGTTCTGAGTCCACTCCTTCAGTCTATGCAGGTCGTTTTGCAGTGTTACAGCATCATCATTACTTTTTATTGTCCAATAATTCTTGGCATCATCAGCAAAGAGTTTCCCATTTGACTGTGTAGAATCCAACAAGTCATTGATGTAGACCAGGAACAGAGTCGGCCCCAAAACACTTCCCTGTGTGACCCCACTCCATACTCGTAGCCAGTCTGAGTAGTTGCCCCTAATACTAACCCTCTGCATTCGGTCACACAAAAATCCACGTACCCATCTTGAGACCTCACCCACCACTCCAAGTGCTTCCAACTTGACCAACATTCGCTTGTGTGGAACTGTATCAAAAGCCTTCCTACAATCCAAGTACACAACGTCCACGCTATCACCTTCATCTATGGCGTTTTCAACTTCCTCGAGATATTCCAATAATTGGGTTAGACAAGACCTTCCAGCTCTAAAGCCATGTTGCCAGCTCCTGAGCAGCTGATTGCTTTCTAGGTGTTCTATCATCCGTTTCTTTAAAAGCTTTTCAAATACTTTGCAAGGAACTGATGTCAGGCTTACTGGCCGATAATTCAAGGGATTAGTCTTGCCCCCCTTCTTATAAATAGGGCAGACATTGGCCTTGGTCCAGTCTGTTGGTACATCTCCCGTCGACAGAGAGGACTTGAAGATATCACATAGAGGGTATGCCAAGATGTCACCACACTCCTTGAGCAGCCTAGGATGAACTCCATCCGGTCCAGGGGCCGAGTTATCCCTGAGACTATTGATTGTCCATTTAACTTCCTCGATATCAAAGTTACAGGTCCGTAGTTCTTCACCTAAGTATCTACTATCAGGTATTGGAATATCAGTTCCGCTTTCTCGTGTAAATACTTTTTGGAACTCTTCATTCAAGGTTGTACAGGTCTCTGTTAGACTGGTTGTTAGCAAGCCGTCTGGTTTCCTGAGCTTGAGTACCTCTTCTTTTACTCGGGTCTTGCTGCGGGCATATGCAAAGAATGGCCGGGGATTATTTCCTACCTCCATGGATAGTTGCTTCTCAAATCGGTATTTTGCCTCTCTCACTTCGCGAGTAGCGTCATTTCTTATTCTGCAATAGTTCCTGTATCTGGCTACTGTTCTTCTCAGTCTGTAATGCTTCCAGGCTTCTTCCTTTTCTCTGATTTTTCTCATTACTCTTGCTGTCATCCATTTGGGCTTTGCATTGAATGCTAATTCTCTCTGGAATGGCACACATTCTTCTAAGACCCTACTATAGTGATGAAGAAAGACACTCCACTTGTCTTCCGTAGATTTATCCTCAAGTTCTTGCTTCCATTGCACGCTTCTGAACATGTTGTTTGCTCTCACGTAATCTCCCTTATAGAAACACCTTTTGGTATTTTGAGGATCCACACTCGGTATACCCTCAACCAAAAAATTAAAAGTTAGCACACTGTGGTCACTCTTTCCTATTGGTGCTTTATATTCCATGTTGTCTATTTCTATGTCATCATTGGTGAAGACTAGATCACGTAGAGATGGGTTATCACAACCTCTTGCTCGGGTGAACTCTTTAACATGTTGATAAAGAAATGCATCCTGACTAGTTTCCAAAATTTTGGCTTGTTCACTCTCTTCCCCACCTTCCACACAGTTAGTCTCCCAGTTAATCTCCCTGAAGTTATAGTCACCACAGATGAGTCTTTGTTGCACATTTATATTGCCCATAGTTAGAATTGTCTGCCGTATGCTCTCATTGTACTCTTGAGATGAGGTTGGTGGTCTATAACTGCAAGCCAACAGTATTTTATTCTGTCCTGTTTCTACCAAACAACACACCGTTTCATTACATGCCCATACATCATCCATGTATTGTGTGGCCGTTATGTCTTTTCTAACAAGAATTGCCACACCACCACCGATACCTCTTTGTCTGTCCTTTCTGTATACATTGTAAGAATTACAATCAAAGCAAAGAGCAGATGGGTCATGAACACTTAGTTTAGTTTCTGTAATAAATATAACATGGGGTTCTTCCTTATTTACAATTACAGTTAACTCTTCACTCTTCTGTACGGTACTAATACCGTCAGCATTTGTATATATACACTTCAGCTGTTCTATGCCACTGGGGCGTGGCCTTCTGCTTGTTCCTGTGGCTGTGTGTTGTGCTCTACTGTTATTAATCTCAGCCTTCCTCTGGTTGTTATCCACTTTTTTCCCCTTATTCCAGATTCATTGAGTTCCTTGTTCCTGTTGTCACGTTCGTTCGCTAACTCAGCCTGCTCCTTCCTTTCCTTGAATGTGCGATCTGGCAATATCTGAATATTGGCAGATATTTCACCACCATTGTCTTTTTCTTCTTTGTTCCTCTTGATAATCTTCCACTTCATGTCCTCGCTACCCAACACCACTTTGAGAAGTCTTGGGCTACGCTGTTGTATCTGACTTCTCTGACTGTTTGATTGATTCAGTCTCTGACTGTTCGGTGTCTGACCTCTCTGACTGTTTGGTTGGTTCAGTCTCTGACTGTTCGGTGTCTGACCTCTCTGACTGTTTGGTTGATTCAGCCTAGTGAGTGACCGAATCTCCACGTTATCATCAATACCAATGTCTTTACTTTTTTACTTTTTGAGCATTTTTCACACCAATTTTTTACTTTCTGAGCATCTTTGTTTTTTATTTCACTTGGATCATTTCCAATTGCTTCTTCCAGACCTTTTATTATTATATTTGTCTTCCTGTAGTCCTTTTCCTCTTGATCAGCTTTGAACTCATTAATCTGTTTCCACACTGCCTCACTGAATTCCTTGTTTGTCTTGTAGTCCGTTTTTTCCTCCAATAACTCCACCTTAGTACTTAAAGTACCCATCATTTTTCCCATCTCATCCATTTTGCTACCCAAATCCTTGAGGAAATCTTTTGCATTAAAGAGAGTTGGCACTTCGTCTGAGCACGTGTTACAGATGAATGGTTTCTTCTGTGTAGCAAAATAGTCCAGCACCTCAAGAGTCATCTCTACACACTCACAGTGAAACCACTCATTGCACCCATCACATCTAATCCAGTTGCACTGGCCATCTTCCTCATCGTAGGGATTATATATACAACCACGTCTCCCACCTTTACATACCTGATTCTCCCCAGTCTTACTGGTGTCCGTATCTCCTCTGCTATCTTTCCTCTTAGTAGGTCCGTTTGTCGGTGTAGCACTTCTAGATCCCTTGTTGTTGTCCTTCCTCGACTGTGGATGTGGTGGCGGGGTGTATACCCTGCCACTCGTTCGCTGTGTTCCACCTCCACCTCTAAAAGTTCTTGTATGCATTATTCTTTGACTCATTGTTCAGTTTTAAATGACCAGTTATGACCAATTTTGACTAATGAACACTGATGAACACCACCCATGCACTCTCTGCCTCCTTTACCACACCGGTAAACAGAACAAGCAGGAAAAATTGAAGAGGCGAACAGGCTCCGATCCAATCCAAACGACCACGAAAACTCGAAACGATGTTCAATCAACCAAGCATGCAGCAGAAAACACAAAGCATGCAGCAGAAAACACAAAGCATGCAGCAGAAAACACAAAGCATGCAGCAGAAAGCCGCCAAAATGACCATCGAACCAAGCATGCATAGTAGAATCTCCAAATCCCTCCCGTATGAAAAATTGCGGTGAAAAGTATCAATAGACCATGGACGCGACCATAATCACACACACAAGCGCAGTAACAACAACCAACAACGCCAACAAATGTACAATATAACTTATACGATACAATCTTGCCTCTCAGATTCGCAACTTGGGTGTTATATTCCATCAATCACTTAGCTTCTCAAGTCATTTCTCTCAGCTCACTCGCTCTTGCCGTTTTATCATTCGCCAATTTCATCCTATCCGTGCTTGCATTGATGAAGCATCTGCCACCCTATTAGTCAATTCTTATATCTTCTCAAAAATTGATTACTGCAACTCCCTCTTCTTTGACCTTCCATTTTAATCTGTCCGCCAACTTCAATCTGTGATTAATTTAGCATGTCGATTTGTTTTGCGACTTCTTCCTTAAACTCCTACATCGTCCCACCTTCGGCAGCTTGGCTGGCTTCCTGCTCTTTCGCGAAATCGATTCGACATTTGCTGTTTGACATTTAAATTGATGCATTCTCCATCTTCACCCTTGTATCTTTGTTCTCTTCTCATACCCAGCGTTCGTTCTGATAGTCGCCATCATAAGCCTTTAGTTAGTCCTCCCGCTATCAATATATCTCCCTGGTCGTCCAAATCTTTTGCATGTTATGCTCCTCGTATATATAACTCGCTTCCCTCACACATCCTTGAAACAACGTCTATCAAGTATTTTTCTGTCGCCTTGCACAAACACCTTCTTGAATCTGCTTAATCTAACCTACCCTGTAATCTGTTTCCGTTATCTTCAAACTATTTTTCCTCATTGTTATTTACTGTGTTTGTACAACCAGCCCATTACGACCAGTCTCATAGTCGAGTGGTCGGCGACTAAACCGGCTCCCCTACTGGTTCCCACCAGTGAGGAGGGTGGCTAGACACCCAGCAGGACTAAAAATAAAACCTGCCCAAGGGCGGAAGAGCTAGCCAACGGCCATCTATAATTTTTATCTTTTATATCCTATGCTTTTTTAATCTTTTTTAATTTTCACTTTGCTTTCTTTTCTATATTCCCATTATATATTTTCTCTATTTCCATGACATTATTCACATATGTATATGTGTATATATGTGTATGCATGTGTATGTGTATGTATGTGCGTGTGTATGTGTGCATGTGCTTGTGTGTATGTATGTATTCAATTCTTTCTGTCGATTTGTGCTCCCTATGTTTGTCTCCATATCGCTCTCCATGTGCCCACATGTGTCTATACTTTTATTACTGCTCGCGCCTTTAATGACCGAGAGAATGTCAGCTAGTCTTGAACATAGTCTTAGTCATAGTCTAGACATAGTCTAGTCATAGGACATAGTCTTGAAATAGTTGTTGACGGTTAGATTAGATCAGACGGATCACTCTGAAGGCCCGATGTAAAATTTCAATGAAAGCCCAGATGTAAAATTCACGTTCCGTTCAAGTTTTGTTTATGTTTTGATAAATACTGTAATGGTCTTCAAAATGCTCTCGTTCTACGGTCCTTGATTATACAACTCGCTCCCTTCTCATATCACTTCCTCGCTCACGTACCCTTTTTTACCTCCTCTCTACGAAAAAAATCTTTTCGAAATTTCCTTTGATCCCGTGACTCATTCCTTGACACCATTTGCCTCTCTGATGTGTGTGCATGGGTGCGAATGAATGTTTGTTTGTGTTCATCTTGGATTGTGTCTTATTATGTTTATTGTATTGTGCCACTTATAGTAATTTTCACTCACTCATCATTGTGTTCATATCTGTCCATTGCCTTACTTTGTGTAATATTTATTCATTGTGTAATATCTACTTATTCATGTGTTCTTCACTCATATTACTATTGCTTCTGTATATAACTGCTTTAGCTCCGCTTGTTTATATTGTGTAGCTGCTGCGCGCCCGTATACGACAGGCGCTATAACAAATATACTGAACTGGACTGAATACTTTTTTCTTGCACGTTGCTGGTTGACCTTTTTGTTGCAGCAGCCTAGTCTCGTTTTATGTTTTAAATGGTTTCATAATTCCTCCGATGGTTTAGCATGTGGTTATTTACTTTGTTTGCTGTGTAATGCAGCTCATCGTCAACATGGTTAATATGCTCGAGTTTTACTCCAACCTCTCGGCCAATGATTGGCTGGCTTTGGCGCCGTTTGGCCTGCTGTGCGGCGGTGTTGCCGTGTTTTCATACATGAAGTTTTGTCCGGCTGCCTTCACCGTCAACTGGTTCCACAGGAAGAACTGCAAGAAGCTGGTTGACTCGTTCGATATTGAGGATCTTGCCAATCCGGCGGTGTTTTGTCGCTGCTGGAAGAGCAAAAAGTTTCCCTACTGTGATGGCACGCATAACACGCACAATAAACAAACACGTGACAATGTTGGCCCCTTGATTGTGAAGCGCAAAGAGAATTGATAGCGTTGTATGCCTCAGTCATCCATTTGGTGTAGTGTTTTGTAGAGCAGGGTTTTATTTTTGTTTGCTCATTTGATATTTATAGCCTCAGGAATGTGTCGTATTGGCTCATTAATCTTGAATAAACCGGTTGAGGATGTGTGTTTCTGTAAGTGGTATTTTGGTTTTGATTTTTAATGCGTTTCTGACAAAGCAAACTTTCTTCTCTCTGCTTCTTGACACTCTTGCGCTATACTCGTCTCCCAATAGTATTGAACTTCATGATCACATGATTAGTTCCGATCTCAAACTTATAAGTCAGTTGCTACTATCAAATAAACTTCTACTAAATACAAACAAATCAACATTTCAGATATACAACGGGTCACAAAGCACACATACTCCACAAATTAAGCTAAATGATGAATTGCTGGTTCGTTCAAATATCTGGGGGCAAATATTGATGGCGACATGAAATTCTCCACATACATTGTCAATGTGTGCAAAACTATCAATTCACATCGGCATAATATCCAGAGTCAAGTATATATTTCCCACCAATGTTTTTGTCATACTTTATAATGCGGTTTCCAGCGGTTCTTAACCTTTTGGCTTCCATTTCCCCCTTTCACGTCAGCCCTAAGAACCATTTCCCCCTTCATTTTCAATTCCTCAACCCCCTCCTCCCTACCAAAATGTAATTCTTACTGTAAAACACCAAATTTTATGAGTTGCCAGAAATTCAACAGAACAAAAGAAGCTCTCCAGATCAATAGCCGCCAGTTGGGTTATCACCCAAACAGTTAATCAGTGGGAAACTTGCGCCTGTGTCTTCCTCGTCAGCTTTTCGATGTCGGGTTTGGTATTGCTTAGCGCACAGCGGAGACTCGTTTCTACTTGGATTTGTTTCGACCCTTCGTTTTCACGCTCACCAGCGCAGAGAAGCCGACTTCACAGAGGTAGGTTGTGGAGAACTGTACCAGAACATCTCGGGCAATCTTCGCAGCCTTTTCGTGCGGTGAAGACATCCATAAGGTGTGGTTTTTTATTATAAAACAGTTAACAATGAAACAACACTTTCAACAAACTCCAATACACGTAAAACACTCCTTCCGTTTCCCTCACTATTCTCCTCCCTCCCTCCGAAAAATCTCCCCGTGTTCCTTTTTCCGTTGCGTTGTCATGGCAACTCAGGAACTCTCACAATTATAAATTAACAAGCAGTTAACATCAATGCAATTAACATGATAAACAATATATAAAAATAATTATATATATATATATATATATATATATATATATATATATATATATATATATATATATATACTACATGCCCCCTTGATCTGAAGATCAATCAGTAACATAATCATCTAGCCACGCCGGGGTCTTCCGTTGTCTTGTTGAGCGCCGAGGCAATTCCACATCGTCGTGCTCTGCATCTGTAGGAATGCGGCGTTCGTCATGAGCGTCTCTTGCCGGCCGCACATCCAATATATGTCGCGGCATCCCGTCTACAGAAATGTTTTTTGGCGAATTGATATCTGTTACTCTACCGCGCGTCCACTGCGTTGTACATTTAGGAACGGAGGGCTTCACCCAAACTTCATCCCCTACGCTGATGGAAGACTGAGTGGACTCGCGTCTCGGCGGCATTTCTAACGATGGATTTCTCCACTCGTATACATGGACGTATTTATGTGGTACCGAATTGTGAGTCAAGCCCTCGCGTGGCGTCATATTGTACCAAAACACTGCCGACAACGGTGTCACTTGAGCTCTCTCTGCCAAAGCTTTGATGGTACGATGGTGACGCTCTACAATGCCGTTACCACTTGGGCGATATGCTGCTCTGAAATAGGGTTGTATCTTCCACCTTTCCATCAGTCTTCTCATTTGCTCTGATCACCATACCATTTTCCATGAGCAGCTCGAGAACTGGACCTCTTTCCCTGAATATCTCATCGAGAATGGCACACACCAGCTCTGCGTTCTCAGCACGCAACTCTCGCCATATGGCGAACCGACCTGGACCATAGTCCACAATTGACAGATATGTTTGCTGGCGGTAATGAGTCACGTCAATGGCCAATCTTGACCATGACTTGCACACATTCAGGTTTCCGGACGTGTGTTGGACTGGTGCTGGATCGATTGATTGGCATCTAACACAGCATTGAACAACACGTTGTGTTTGGTCTCGTGTCACTCTTGGATCCTCTTGTCGCGCTAAATAAAGTGTTCTATCCACACCCATATGATGTAATTCATGGAGTTCAGCGAGTCTTTTCGACGTCATAGCACATACACTAGAACTCGACGCGGTGCAATGATTCTCTTCTTCACTTTCTACGGGCATTGCCAGCCATTCTTTCTTGACGCGGGTCAGTTCGTCTGCTTTATTTACCGTAGTGGGAACTCGCACAATCTTAAATTTCAGCTCGAGCTCCTCCACCAAGTCACACAGTATACCCAACCGTCGCTTTATCAGAAGCTCAGCTGCACCTTTTGTCTTGATTCTTCTCTCCTTATTTAAGGCTGCGTTGACCCAGCCCAATACCGTTGCAGAATCAGTGCGTACTTCCACATCGGTAAAATTCCACTTGACAGCCAAATTCAATCCTTTCAATACCCCTTCCAGTTCAGCCACATTGATGTGGTGAACATCGGACTCCTTCCGCTGCCACGCTGCATCCTCAACAATATGACCACCAATCTCCAGCGCCACGCCATCGGCCAAGTTGCTAGCGTCACACCACACCACCCCCTTCTTTGTTTTTGGCACATTCCACACACCCCCTACAGGGTCACCACGCCTTACTCGTACCATCAAAGCTTTATTTAAAAATTATTTAAGGTTTCGAGATCCAATGTCTTAAACGCATCTTTGGCACATCCATCTGCTTGAAGATCCAAGAGCTCCTCCTGGTACCCGTCGTCCACAGTCTCAGCATTACACGTGAATGGTGTCCGAATAATATCATGAAGAGTTATCACATCTTCCCTTACGTGAGGAAAGTACCGGAGGAAGTCCGTCTTCAAATTGGAGAGGTGGGACTTGATGTCCTGAACCACATCTTCAGCAAGGTTTCCATCTCCAAGACAAGCTGAGATCGCACTGAAGGAGGCCAAGATTCCCCGTTGAATGCGTCCTTTCCAGAGGTCCTTTCCAGTTTGGCCACAAAGTCTCTGATCTTGTCGTCTTGAACCAAAATGTTCATGTTCTTCCCCTGCATTTTGATGTTCAACTCATTGATGGACCCAAAGATGTCGGTGAGGTACGCCAGGCGAAGGTAGAAATTATCCGCCTTCAACTGATGCAGGTGAACGACTTTCCCTTGTTCCTCGAGGAAGAGGAGGATCTCCTCGAACAAGTCGAAGACGCGCTGGAGCATGTTGTCCTTCTACAGCCATCGTATTTGGGTGTGGAACAACAGAACACTGTCCCGCTCCAGATCCTCGCACAGACGGCGAAACAGCCTCGTGTTGAGCGCCGACCCCGTCACGTAGTTCAAAGCTTTGATTACTGCTGAAAGACTCTGCTTCAGGGCCTCCGGGAGTGTCTTTGATGGGAGTGCCTCCCGGTGAAGAACACAGTGAGTGGATTGAATCAGTGGATTCTTGTTCTTGATCAGGGCAACCAGTCCAGATCTTGCGCCCAGCATTGCAGGAGCACCATCAGTGTAGACCCCAATAATGCGATTCCAATCTAGATTATTCTCTTCAAAGAACTCAGACAACAGCTGCATGATGTCCACCGCCTGGGTGGTCAGGGTAACCGGTTGGCAGAACAGGAAGTCCTCCTCAATGGCTCGATCATGAACGTATCGGACAAAGGCCATGAGTTGTGACAGATTTGCAACGTCCGTTGACTCGTCAAGTTGAATGAAAAAACCGGTGACTCACGAATCTTCATGAGCAGTTGCTCCTGCTTGTCCTTGGCCAAATCGTCAATTGTGCTCCGAATCGTGTCGTTCGACATAGAGATCTTCTTCATTTTTTCACAGGCGGACTCTCCCAGCACCAGCTTCGTGCATGCTAGCAGGCATGGCTTGACGAGATCTTCCGCGATCGTGTGGGGCTTCTTTGTTTTGGCAACTTGAAAGGCGACCTCGTGGGAAGCCTTCACGATTGTGTGGCTTTGCGTTTCTAAGTCTCCGGTAGCATCCAGTCGGGCGCGTTTCATTGTTTTTTCCCGGAGAGCGAAGTACTCTCGTGTCTTGTTCTGCAACTCCGGATGGTTTTTCGTCAGGTGCTGCCGTAGCTGGAACGGCTTCATGGACCCGCTTCCCAGGCATTTCGAACAGATGACACATTGAGGGTGCTCCTGACCATTCTTCACCAGACATGTGAATCCAAACTCAAGGTACGAATCATGGTACAACGGTTTCTTAGACATCTGAGAAAATGTAAAACATGAATTAGTTGCGGATAGAGAAGATTAGACTAGCTACCAGAAAAAATGACATGAAACAGATAAATTGTGAAGAGCACTTATTTATGATAATAATAAATAATTGAATTACAAGTTTAATTGCCAGTAAATTGAAGAGTAAGAATGGAAACTAGATGGTGAAAGCGTGGGGAAAGGGAAGTGAATATACCACACGTAATTGTTTCCGTGTGCATAGAACACATGCGAATGATACGACAGTCAATACACAACTGTATATTTAGCGACATTATTGTGTATGAGTGTGACAATTGATGGATGACGCATATGTATGATGCAAGCTTGGACCACGTGAGGATGTCGCTGACGTATCTGAGTCATGCCACAAAGCCATTCAGCACAACACTGAACGAATTACGACATTTGCACGCGCAAACCGTCATACTCGCTTTGCACGTGCACAGACATACACGCCTTGCACACTAACACTAACCGTAGTAGTATCGATCGCATGTTTGACAATTGAAATGATGATGAAACGATATCCACCACACACCGCCATGATGGTAATTGATGTTTCATTTTTAATCATTTGTCTCCATCACAGGGTATTTATCAAGTCCAAATCGATTCGGTCAATTAAAATTGCAGGGCGCCCAGCCAGACCAGCAGAGCCGTAGCAACCGCCCCCCGTACCCCCCGGCCGGGAGGGGGCGAGTGTTGAGGGGCCCCGTTGCTTCACGTATGACATTAAAATTTATCATATTATGTAAAGCCTTTACCTTTTTGCTCAGATGTTTTCACCTGAGCTTGTATTATGTGATTATGTATAATAAATATATTCATTATTTGATGGTTTATTTATAATGGAGGCCCCAAGTGTTGCCTTCGGGGGCCCCAAGTGTTGCCTTCGGGAGGGGCCCCAAGTGTTGCTTTCGGGGGGGGGGGGGGGGGCTCATAAGTCCTCGCAACGGCTCTGCAGACCAGCCAAGCATATACCGTCACATCGAGCTCCCATTTCCCCCGGGAAGTGTCAAATTTCCCCCTGGTTAAGAACCGCTGCGTTAGTTCCTTATATTTCTTATTGTGCATCCGTTTGGGGTTTAAATTATTCTTTCTACTTCATAAGCATAACTCTTCAAAAAAGAGCTATCAGAACTATAAACCAAATGCATTATCTATATCACACATCTCCATAGTTTAAAAGTATGGGTCTTTTAAAGTTCACAGACATTGTCAACCATTAATTTATACTCTTATTTGACTTTTTGAACGGGAATTTACCTGCTGCATTACTAAACAGATTCACTCTAAATATAAAAATAGTTAATACACGCCACACTCAGCACTTTTTGTAACGAAAAAAAATCATTGTAGCTAAAATACCATTGCAGGCAGGCACGCGTGGGCATCACTGCCCCACATGTGCCTACAGGACGTTAGAACACTCCCGACAACACCTCGAACACGACTGTCCCACACGACTCTACATGCCTTCAGGCTCACACCCTTACGGGAGCACACTCACGCACCGGCCTCACGCCCACCGCCACAACCAATCAGCGGCGAGCCGGTCACTGGCTCACCGCCGCGGGGCATAAACACTTGACAAACACACACACACACCAACACAACTATACACACTCGCCCACGCACTCTCGCACACAATACCCAATTCAACCATACACGATCACACATAGACACGCTAACACGTTCACGCACTCAGACACACTCTCTCACTGCACACGATCACAGCACTCTTTTTCCAGCAGCAATGTTCACACAAATTCGAGACATTTAACATTTTTCATATGACACCATTCATTTGCAGAGGTGGGCGCGCGAACCTTTTTTGGATTACGAACCCGAATCTTCGCTGGTTTTGGGTTCTGTATGGTGCCGGTCTGGCATCATCAGTAGCGGGGAAGCGATAATGACGCGAGAGCGACATTCACCGTGGAGGCGTGTTTTGGGATTGTGGATTAATGCGATGTGATTGGGATATTGCTGAGATATTGTGGTGGTTTTGTGGTTAGTTAATTTGACCAAGTTCGTTACCGTTTATATAAATATATTCAGTTGTGTTATTGGGTTGTTTGATCGTAATAACATAACATGGCGCAGCCGACAGCGGCAACGGATGATCAAATTTCTAAGCTAACTAGTCTGGTCGCACAATTGGTGGACCAAAACATTCAAAGAGAACGAATGTTAGAGCAACAACTT
This sequence comes from Sacculina carcini, assembly GCA_916048095.2. Classification (NCBI taxonomy): domain Eukaryota; kingdom Metazoa; phylum Arthropoda; class Thecostraca; family Sacculinidae; genus Sacculina; species Sacculina carcini. The sequence goes on from OU696573.1 coordinate 8,406,206, forward strand.
CAGCAAGCAAGGGTTAGTGATTCAAATCGCCAAAATCAAAATAGCTCTGAATCTCAGAATAAGACGGTAAAATTACCTGCGAATTCCACTCCAGTGTTGCATGCAGATTGTTCATTGCGCGATTTTGATACGTGGAGGTACAAAATAATGGGCTATGTCGCGTTGTCAAATCTAGACAAGCTCCCGCCAAAAGAACAACAGGCAGTGTTGCACGCGTCAGTCGATGAGGACTGGTCGCGTATATTGCGATTCAGTCTGAACATCAGTCAGGGTTCCGACATGGATCAGTGCATCACTCAGATGGAACAGCACTTACGAGCACAACGCAATATTGTAATCGACCGGAGGGAATTTTATCTCAGATCCCAACAGCCCGGTGAATCTTTCGATACGTTTTTGTGTGCAGTAAAAGAGATACAGTCTTTCTGCGATTTTTGCACGGTCTGCAGTGATGATAGACTTCGTGACAAAATCATGATGGGGACAGGTGATGAACAGGCACTGAGTCACATGCTTCGCGAGAAAGACATGAATTTGATGAGGGCGATCGATATATATCGTTCATCTGAGGCAGCAAAAACAAACTCTTCGCAAATTAAGGGCGAATCGTGCAGAGCCGTATCCCACAACAACCTGAAAAAGGCGGACGCCAGTCATAGCGACAGGCGAAATTGCACCAAGTGTGGATCGAAATGCAGCGGTGGCCAGAAATGTCCCGCGTACGGCAAGGCCTGTCGTATATGCGGAAAAAACGGATATTATGCGAAGGTATGTCGTAGCAGTAACCGCAGAGGATCCCACAAAACCAACAGACGTCAACGGATTGTTCAGGCCGACTCAAACGAACAAGTACGACGCATTCGTGTGGGTGACGTACGACAGAAGCAAAAAGGAAAGCGAGCACCCGCGATCAGCATCAACGTGAAGCCTAGTCAAGGACGGTCTGTCGATATACGCTGGATCGCTGACACTGGCGCCGAATGCAGTGTCATAAATTCTGCTGTGGCAGCCAAGTTGGGAATCAAAACGACTTCTTTGACTACATGTGCAGCGCGCCTATGTTCGGCGGATGGCGGTCGTCTTCACTGTTCCGGCACATACGAGGCGACTCTGCGATTGGGAGACGCAACGTGTATCACAACATTGTACGTGGTTCCTACCGCAACAGATGCTCTCCTATCGTGGTCTGACGCAGTTGAACTGCGTATTATTCACCGCGCTTTTCCTCAGCAGCTGCCGGAGTATCCCTCAAGCAACCAGGCAGTATGTACCAACACTACCTGCGTCAGGGCTGGGAAGATGCAGTCGGTGTCAGTCTCAAAAGGCGGTAATTATACAGCATCTGCCGCAGCGTTGTCACGCAACAACAACGAGGGATGTCCGGCCGGAGCACCATCGAACGACGACAACCAGCGCAGAGAAATGTCCGACACCGTGTCTGAAAACCGAGAGATTAAAAGCTCGAGACCAATATGGCCGCATGCACGAGAGCCAACAACTATGGAGCGGCGCCAGCATGCGAATGCATTGCGGCTCGCTTTTCCTGATGTGTTCAACAAAGATTGGTCCGTTGAGGTGCATGAAGGGGCCTCCCATGCGCATTTCGTTAGCCGAAAATGCACGCGCAACGAGCGTTTACGCACCGCGGAACATTCCAGTCGGGTACCGCGAGCACATCGAGCGTCATCTAGACGAACTAATTAAACAGGATGTCATCGAACATATCACCCATCCGACCGAATGGTGCCACCCTGTAGTACCAGTACCGAAACGCAGCAGTGACGGAAAAATTATCGGATGTCGTCTGACCATCGACTTAACTAAATTGAACCGGTACGTGCTTCGGCCTGCATATTCTGTCAGGGTCCCGCTTGATGCAGTGTCTAGCATCACACCCGGATGTCGTTACTTGTCGACATTGGACGCGAAACATGGGTATTTTCAGATCGGCATACATGAAAATGACCGTGATTTGACGTGTTTCATGACGCCGTGGGGTCGTTACCGATTGAAACGTGCCCCAAGGTGTCTCATCTCCAGCGGTGACGTGTATAATCAGCGTTGTGATATGACTCTGGCCGGCCTGGTCAACATGAATGGTCAACATTGGTCAACATTGGACCTGGTCAACATTGTTGATGATATTCTCGTATACGACACTACATACGACGAATACTTGAAAAATGTGTGTAACGTTCTCCACCGATGTCGAGAACATGGCATCACATTGAACAAGCAGAAATTCACATTCGCTGAGTCTCGCGTACAATATTGTGGTTTCGTGATCGACAAAGATGGATATTGTGTGGATGATAAGAAACTGGAGGCAATTTCCAAGTTTCCCCGTCCATCGAACGTCAGGGAGGTCAGATCGTTTTTTGGTTTGTCTAACCAGTTATCTCAATTTTCAACTGAGATAGCCTGCACTACAGCACCATTGAGGCATTTACTGCGAAAGGATGTTGAATGGCGTTGGGACGAGGCCATACACACACCGGCGTTGGAGGCAACAAAAAAAGCCCTGACGTCACCTCCTGTATTGGATTTCTACGAGCCCTTGATACAGACGGTGGTTGAGACTGATGCTGCTCGTTGGCACGGTCTCGGTTTTGTTGTACGTCAAATGGACGAACAGCAGCGCTGGAGACTGGTTCAGTGTGGTTCGCGCGCCCTTACGGAAACTGAAACCAGGTACGCTGCCGTGGAACAGGAAATGTTGGCAGTCGTATGGGCCTGCCACAGAGCAAATAATTATCTTGCTGGCGCCAAGAAATTCGTCATCATGACAGACCACAAACCACTCTTGCCCATCCTGAACACAAAAAGTATCGCGGAAATATGCAACCCGCGCTTGCAGTGTATGAGAGCCAAGCTATCGCACTTGAGGTTTGAAGCCGTATGGAAAGCAGGCAAGGAACACGTAATTGCGGATTGCCTATCCCGCTCGCCACTGCCGATTTCCAGTGACGAGAACATTGATACGGCAGTTTGAGATGAAACCGGCGGAAAATTTGAGCATTCCATCACGATATCACGCCTGTTGGACGAGCAAGCTGAATCGCAAACAGAATCAGGTGATATTCTTCTGAATCGCATCATCGAGGCCGGTAAATCAGATCATGAATACCGGACTTTGTTCAACACAGTGAGACGTGGTTTCCCAGCAGAACAGTATCAGACAGAGGAACTGATGCGTCCGTACTGGAATGTACGTAACGATTTACGTCTAGATGGAGATGTTATACTCTATGGATGTCGATTAGTCGTGCCGCGTGCTCTGCGACGCGAAGTACTCAATTCGTTACACGCCAGTCATCAAGGAATCGTGAGGACAATGCAACGCGCGCGACAAGCGGTATATTGGCCAACAATCAACAACGAAATAAAGTTGATCGTGTCTTCGTGTCAGCAGTGCGTAACGCACCGTAGAAGCATTCAGAAGGAGGAATATTTGTGCGATGATGTGCCTAATCGTGTGTTCGAGAGTGTCTCTTCGGACTTCTTCACCTACGCCGGTCGAACGTACCTCGTGTATGTTGATCGACTGTCCAACTGGCCGGTGGTCGTCGACTGTCCGAGAGGCGACTCCACATCACGTCACCTCATCCAAACGATGCGGCGATTATACGCGATGTTTGGAGCCCCGAATCGACTTCGCAGCGATGGAGGACCACAGTACACGTCGCGGCGAACAGCTGAGTTTTTCAAACGCTGGCACGTGGATCATCACATGAGCAGTCCAGAGTATCCACAAGGAAATGGTCACGCGGAGGCTACTGTGAAGAAGATAAAGCTTCTGGTGAAAAAAACAACGCTGAATGGAAACTTAGATACTGATGCCTTCACCGAGGGTCTTGTGGAGATGCGGAATACTCCAGGACGGGCCGGACGATCTCCAGCACAAGTCTTGTTCGGACACCCCATTCGTTCCCAGGTGCCGACTCATCATACAGCCTTCTCACAGGAATGGCAGCGGTGTGCAGACGTCTGTGACACGGTGAGGGAGGTGGAGCAGAAGAATGCACAGGAAGCGTACAACAGGACGTCGAAACCCCTTCCTCGACTGAAGGTGGGCCAAGACGTGTACATACAGGATCAGACTACAAAGCAGTGGCAGCGTAAGGGCACTGTCGTCGGTGTAGTGATCATCGCAATTACGCCTTACGAATGCCCAGCGGACGCATAGCTATCCGAAACCGGCGCTATCTTTTGTTGGAGACGAGACCGACAATTGTCAACCCAGAGCGGAGCGACGTCGACAACACCCCGGTCACTGTGGATCACGTTGATCCTCAGAATCGTGAACAGGTCGAACTTCCGAGGCGAAGCCAACGTGATCGAAGACGGCTATCTGAAGGATTACGTCTGCCCCATCAAGCGACAGACTGATGGGTAGGTGTATGGTGCCGGTTTGGCATCATCAGTAGCGGGAAAGCGATAATGACGCGAGAGTGACATTCACTGTGGAGGCGTGTTTTGGGATTGTGGTCCTTGGAGATTAATGCGATGTGATTGAGATATTGCTGATATATTCTGGTGGTTTTGTGGTTAGTTAATTTGACCAAGTTCGTTACCGTTTATATAAATATATTCAGTTGTGTTATTGGGTTGTTTGATCGTAATAACATAACAGGTTCCGAATAGCGAACCCGATTTTCAATGTTTCGGTGCGAACATTTATCCGCGAACCTCCGAATCTTTACAAAATACGATGAAAAAGCGAAGCAACGCGAACCTTAGCAAAGCGAAACCTAATTCCCGTAACCTAACCTTAACCTAAGCGACAACCTAACCTAAGCGAAACCTAACCTCGTAGCAAAGCGAACCTTAATTCCCATACCTTGCGAACATTTAAAAACCTAAATATTACTCATTCCGAATCTAAATTTCCGATTAAAAAAACTGTTTGAGATATCTACATTATTTATTAAACAAGTAAGACAACAACAAAACAGTAAGAAGTAAAAACGAAACGTTGCGCAAGCGTAGTCACCGGCGCATGCGCATTGGTTGCGCATCACTAACAAGCGTTCTGATTGCTACAGTCACAATGTAGTGTCCGCAAGCACGCGTGAATACACACAGCACACACATACCCACAGCACGAACTCACAATGCAGAATGCCTCAACCCCAAACACCAAGTTCCACACCATACCGTACGCGGTAGCAACCCGTGCACGCTCAGCCAATGCCACCTAGACTACTGACCACCTAGACCAACGCCACCTAGATACATCTAGGTGTATCTAGGTGGTGTTACCTAGACTAAGTATCTAGGTGGCATTGTCTCAGCATTCACTCGCCTCATGTAACCGTACACTCAGCATTCCTCGAATCATGTAGGTGTATCAGTGTTCAGTGTTCCTTCCTCGCGTTCGGACGTGTTTTCCTTTGCTCCCTAATTTCTGCCGTGTTGGTGTTCCGTGGCCTCATTTTGCGTTGCGCCCGTGTATGTGTGTATGATAACATCTCCCCCTCCACTTTTGTTAGTGTGTGGGTTCATTGGTCAGTGTGCGCGTCTGCCAGTGTGTTACTGTGTGAGTTCATAAGTCAGTGTGCGCGTCTGCTAGTTTGTTGTGTGTGGGTTCATTTGTTTGTGTTCGCGTGTGCACCTGACCCTTGCGCACCCTCAACCACATACACAATTGAGGCTTTCGCATCACCTACACCATGACCACGGACTTTTGCGTCATATACAAGACCGCCGGTGGTGACTCCACGAGATGTGTCACATGCTCGCTCTGTGACTCATGGGCGCACACTAAGTGCGCGTCGTTGCAGGGGATGAAGCTGAACTTTCTGAAGTCCATCAATTGGATTTGCTCTCTATGCATTGGTCGCGCCAAGTTGACATTACCAGCAATGTGGGTGGTTTCGGTGCCCGGCTGTCCTCCATAGAGTCTAAAATTTCTTCGTTGGCGACTGCCTCTGTCTCTCCTCCGCCGATTTCTGCATATCCGTTGTCTGGTACTGAGAGTCCCTGTGTGCTCCTATGCTGTCGTTGTCAAGTCGCGTGGTCCTTCTCCTGTGGTCGCTGAGTCGTTGGCTCCGGCACTCGCGGATGTCCCGGCTGCAAGTTCTCGCCCAACTGCCAGCGGTGGGCTTGTTCTGAGCAGCAATTCGTCTGCTGACGCTGTGCGTGCCGCTGACTGCGTTCGCTCGGCGCTGCCCGATACTGACATCAGTGTTCCGGCGGACTCTCCTCGGCAACCTAGGATTACGCTTGCGCATGTGCCTTTCGATATTTCAGCCGAAGATATAGTCGCCTCCCTCAAGAGGAAAAACTCATTTCTGTCGGCTGTTTCGTCCTCTGAACTTCATCTGCTTTTCTTGACGAAGCCCAAGACCTCAGGCGTTCATGCCGTGTTTTCTTTGTCACCGAAATGCCGCTCTCTGATCCGCTCTATAGGAGACCGGTTGTTCGTGGGCTTGCAATTGTGTGCGGTGTACGACCGCTTCTGGGTAGCTCGCTGCTTCCGCTGTGCTGGTCTGGGCCACAAGGCCATCCACTGTAATCGCCCTGAATCTTGTGGACATTGTGCAGGTCCTCATCGGTCCTCTCAATGTGATCGTACTGGGGCAGCTAAATGCCGGAAATGTGCTCAGGCAGGACGTCCTCACTCCCACTCGTCTTTCAGCTCCTCTTGTCCTTCATTCATCGGTGTGCGTAATTATCTTCGCCTCCGCACTGCGACTGATGATTCTCCTGTTGCTTCTCCTCAGGCTTGACTACTTTCCTTTTCTCACCACTCCCCTCACTCTACTGTTGCTACCCCTATTACTTTCCCTCCAACATCCCGTCCTTCTCATCTTTCCATTGGGCTTCTTAACATTCGCTCCTGCAGAATTAAAACTCTTCCGATCTGTAATTTTATCTCTTCATTCAATCTCTCTATTTTGTGTATAACTGAAACCTGGCTTCTCGATTCTGATCTTTCTTCTTTGGCTGCAAATATTCCTTCCTCTTATAATTTCTTGCACAAATCTCGCTCACATTCTAAATCTTCTGGCGGTGGAGTTGGCTGTATATTTTCCAAGTCTTTCTCTGTTTCTCCTGTAAATGACCTGATTCCGGATTACTCCTCATTTGAATTCCTTGCACTCTTCCTTGCTGTTACTTCTTTCTCTAAATTTTGTTTTTTCCGTAATAGTCTACCGTAATAATCACCCTGGCTCCTCTCATCTTTTCCTTAACGAATTTCCTTACCTCATTGATGCTGTCTCCTCGCGTTTCTCCAGCAACTTCATCGTCGTAGGGGATTTCAATTTCTGGGTTGACTTCCCATCCAATAATCCTTACTGTAAGAACTTCATTTCTCTTCTTCAGGCACTTGGTCTATCAATTTTGAATTCTTCTCCTACTCACATATCTGGTCCCTCTCTTGACCTATTTCTCTCTCCCGCTCCCGCTATCTCCTCAGACCGTCCTCTTCCTGATGTTTTCACATTGCCTTCTGATCCAAATATTTCTGACCATTGCCTCTTGAATTCTTCACTTCCTTTCTCCCGTGCTGCTTGTCCTCCACCATTGTCATATCGCAATTACAAACAGTTTGATCCTGCTAAATTTACTTCACTTTTATCTTCCTTACTTCCTCTCTACCGTTTTTACTGGCTCCCTCTCTGCGATATTTTTCCAACCATTTCAGATGCTCTCTCTGGTATAAATGATTTTATGTTTCCTGTGATCACTCGGTATAAACCTCTCACTTCTTCTCCCCTTGGTCCGGCTCTCATCTTCATTCTCTTAAACATACTCAGCGGCGTGCCGAAACTGTCTGGTGTAGAACTCGGTCTTCACAGGATTGGGAACTATTTTGCTCTGCCCGGTCGTCGTATGTTTCTGCATTACATATTGCCAAACAAGATTTTTACAAATCCAAACTTGCTTCCCTTTCCCGTTCTTCTAAATCTCTTTGGTCCTCTCTCAATTCTCTGCGGTCTTCGATCTCCTTCTACCTCGTGTGATCTTACAGCCTCTCAGTTTGCGTCTTTTTTCTCTGCAAAAATTGATTCTGTTCTGAAAAATATCCCTCCTTTCCGATCCTCCCTCTGTCATACTCGCACTTCAGAAAATTTTCCTTCATTTTCTTTTGTCTCTCTTCCTGACATTCTCCACCTTTTGTCCTCAATCAAGATGTCCCACTCTCCCTCGGACTCAATTAATTGTCTAGCTATTTCTGTGTCCCTTCCTTCTCTTGTGCCTTACCTTCTCCACCTTATCAACTCTTCTTTTCTGCATGGTGTTTTCTTGCCAGACAAACATGCTATTGTTGGACCCATTATAAAAAACCTACTCTTGATCCCACTGCTCTCACCAATTACCATATCTCACCAATTACCAATTACCACTGCTCTCACCATATCTCTCCTCAGTCTTCCCTCCAAACTCCTTGAATCCGCTATTTCATTGCAACTCTCTCCTTACATCTCTGAATTCATTTACCCGTGTCAATCTGGTTTCCGCTCTGCTCACTCTACGGAATCTGTACTTATTTCCTTGTGTAATGACACTCTTTCACACTTCTCCTACCGTCAATCTGTCCTCATGGTATTACTTGATCTGTCCTCGGCTTTTGATCTTGTCAGTCACCCTATTATTATTCGTGATCTTTCCTGTTTGGGTCTATCTTCTTCCGCCCTTTTCTTTTGAAATCTTACCTCACCGATCGTAGTTACTCAGTTGACTTCAATTCCTCTACCTATGCTCACTTCCCTCTTCGATCTGGTGTTCCCCAAGGTTCCGTCCTTGACCCACTATTATTTAATCTTTATATGTCTTCTCTTTTCCGTGTTCTTCGAAAACATTCCATTACTTTCAAAATCTATGCCGATGACATCCAATTCCTCATTCCTGTCACTCCTGATACTCCCTCCTTTCTATCTGATATACTTTCTGAAATTTCCTCATTGGCCGCCTCTCGGCAGCTGTATTTGAATACTTCTAAGTCTGAGTTCATCGTCCTCCATCCACCCCGCATTTCACCTCCTCTTCTCACATTTCCTATCTCAACTGCTGTTCGCAACCTCGGCTCTATCTTTGTCTCTTCGCTCTCCTGCTTGGACAATATCGTTTCCGTCGCTCGCACTTGTCGTCTTATTCTGCGCTCTCTCTACCCTATACGTCCCTATCTTGATAAAAATTCCGCCATCACTCTTGTTCATACTCTGATTTTTCCCAGGTTAGACTACTGCAACTCGCTTTACTTTAGTGCTCCTCGTTCTCATCTCTTAATCCTTCAGCGTGTGATAAACCAATCTTGTCGATTTGTCTTTCATCCTACCTTTTCTCGCCACACGTCTCACCTACTTTTTCAACTCTACTGGCTTCCTATCATCCCACGAATTCATTTTTGCCTTTGCTGTCTCGTTTACAAGCTTCTGCATGATCCTCACCAACCTTCTTATTGTAGCGACCCGCTGTCACCGGGAAGCCAACCCGAAGGGCTATAATTGCTTTGTATCTGTACCGCTAGGTGGCGCACAGACTATGCGAGGTATGATGTGGAACAATGTTTTCCTTGTCAATGTTGAATGTCTATGTTAATAATAATTATGGCTTTGTTAAATGTTAATATACAGCACATTTGTACATTGTAAATAAGATTGTGATATACAAATTCATTTTATATAGGAATGCGAAAAAGCCCCGGAAGTTCTGTGAGCTGTTTGAACAGTGACTGGGCAACGGTCGTGGAGTGCGTATTGAGTTGCGTGTGTGTGTGCGAATACCGTTGTGCGTTGTGCAGTGAATACAGTGATACGTGTTACAGTGGAAGTGTTGTGATATCCCTCTCCTTTCGTTGGGTAATAGGTGGACGTTTACGCTGGTAGCTCCGGTATTACCAGTATTGCATTCCGTGGATTGCCCTGCTTCAATAAAGGAAATTGCCGGGTCGCGTGTCGGTGAACACAGGCCACATTCGGCCCAAATTGAATTGGACTCAAATCCTAATTCTACACTGGTGACGCTGACAACCGGCATGCTAGAACCCGGAAGCACGACCCCACAGGCACAGTCGCCCGACGGTAATGTGGATCTCACAACCACAGCCAAGCCGTTGACGACTCTCCGGCTACCACCTTTCTGCGCTGACGAGCCCGAATTGTGGCTCACACAAATGGAGTTCGCGTTCGACGTATCCGGTATCGACGATGGCCGCAGCCGTCTCAAAATGCTCGCGGCGAACCTTCCGATGCCGGTTGCGGTCCAAGTAAAGGACATCATCAGCCGACAGTCTGCGACATTCACCGAACTCTGCGAAGCACTCCGTTCACGACTGGCTACCTCTCGTGCATCAAAACTCGAAGCCCTGCTGCGCCATCAACAGTTAGGTGATCAGCGACCATCGCAACTGTTGCGCAAAATGCGCAACGAAGTGACAGCGGCAGGAGATCCTGGAGACACCGGACTTCTGCTAACGCTATTTCTCCAGCGATTGCCACACAGAATCCGCACCGCACTGTCTTTCCTTCCAGAGAACAGTGACTTGGACGTGTTGGCTACCGCCGCTGATCGCTTTGCTCAAGCAACTGCCAATCAATCGGCTACAGTTTGGCCAAAAGTGGCAGCGATTCGGCAAGTAGAGCACGCTGAATCAGCTCCTACAGCACCAACCGTGTCCCACACGGAATTTTCTCAGCTGATGGCGAAAATGACGGAGCTCATCAGCGAACTGCAGCTCTCAAGGAGTCACGCAGCCGAAAGTCGCTCTCGCCCGCCGCAGCGGAACCGCTCGTTGTCTCGTCGAAACTCCAGACCGAGCCAAAACCAGGCGCGCAGTGACGAAAATCGTGTTTGTCGCTTCCACCGCAGATTTGGCTCATCAGCTTACAGATGCGAGCTTCCGTGTACTTGGACTGCTACAGCCAACTCGGAAAACTGATGAGCCTGCGGCGCAGCGCACCAGCGTCGACGGGCGAAATTCACAAACCGGTGCCTCTCTTCTTTGTACAAGACAGCATGAATAGACGACGCTTCTTAGTGGACACCGGTGCCCAGGTGAGTGTTCTGCCTGTGTCAAGCTTGCCAGAGCCTCCGCCGCAACAGTCTTCCAAGCTGTTAGCGGCAAACGGTTCGCTCGTAAATGTCTATGGCACTCATGAGCTTACATTGACACTCACTCATGGCCCTCCGTTGCGCTGGAAATTTGTAGTCGCTGACACGACACTTCACATAATCGGCGCTGATTTGCTTGCACATTACCGTCTCATTGTCGATGTGCATCACATGATGTTAAGCGACATTTCGGGGCGTGTCCGCGCCCGAGGTACTGTGAATACCCTGACATCTCCTCGGCTACAGTGCCTTGTAGAAATTTAACCGGCGTTTCAGTCGCTGCTCGCCGAATTTCCAGGTGTGGTGCGTCCGCCCGATCAGCCATTTCCGCTGCGTCATTCGGTAACGCACCATATCCAAACACACGGTCCGCCGAAATTCGCCAGACCACGCCGCTTGCCTCCTGACCGACTGAATGTGGCAAAACAATCATTTTCAGATATGCAAAGGCTCGGAATCATGAGGCCACCGAGCAGCAGCTGGGCTGCACCACTGCATATGGTGCGCAAGAAACAGCCTGGTGAGTGGCGTCCGTGCGGGGACTACCGCGCCCTGAACGCGTGTACCGTACCGGACAAATATCCGATCCCGCACATTCAAGACTTCGTGACGAATCTGGCGGGTTGTCGTGTATTTACCACCTTGGATCTTGTGAGGGCGTACAATCAGATCCCAGTAGAGCCGAACGACGTCCACAAAACTGCAATTACTACACCGTTCGGGCTCTTCGAGGCTACGCGAATGCCGTTTGGTTTCCGCAACGCGGCCCAAACAATGCAACGCTTCGTTGATCAAATACTGGCAGGGCTCAACAACGTGTACGCGTACATAGATGATATTCTCATCGCCAGCTCCACCATGGCAGAACATGAAGTTCACTTACGCGCAGTCTTACGCCGCCTACAAAAATATGGAGTTATCATCAACCCAAGTAAGTGCGGGTATGGGCAAGCCGAAGTATCGTTCCTGGGTCATCGTCTCACCGCCAATGGTATCTCCCCGTTGCCAGACAAAATAGACGCCATCATGTCATTTCCCAAGCCAGAAACACAGGCTCAGCTTCGTAGATTTCTCGGAATGACAGCGTTCTACAACCGCTTCTTGCCCGCTGCAGCAGATCAACTGCAGCCGCTGCACAAACTACTGGTGCCAGCCGGCAAGCGTTCTCGCCGACCCGTCAATTGGACTGGCGATGCAAAAAACGCATTTGAAAATATCAAAAGGGAACTGGCTGCTGCCGTCATGCTGACGCACCCGGTTCGCGACGCTCCAATCAGCCTACAGGTGGATGCGCCCGACAAAGCTATCGGAGCAGTCCTGCAGCAATATGCACACGATGATGGATGGACATTGAAGCCACTGGGATTCTTTTCAAAAGCTTTGCGTCCAACCGAGTGCCGCTACAGCACGTTTGGCGGTGAGCTCTTAGCAATCTACTTGGCCATCCAAACATTCAGGCACGCAGTGGAGGGCCGACCATTGATTATTTTCACAGACCATCGCCCATTCGTCACCGCTGTGAACTCTCATTCGGACCGCTATTGGCCACAGGAAATTCGTCATCTGGAGTTCATAACCCAGTTCACGACGGATATCAGACACGTGGCGGGCTCCGACAACGTTGTAGCTGATGCTTTATCGCGCACAGTCAGCGTTCTGTGTCATCAGAAACCACCACTTCACGATTTCGATGCGTTAGCAGCCGCACAGCAAGCCGATGTCGCCTTGCAGCGGTTAGAAGACACGGAACATTCGCTACGGCCACGCAGAATCAAACTTGCAAGCGGTGCACTCTTGCTATTTGATGAATCGACAGGCCGCCCTCGTCCACTCATACCGACAAGCTTCCGCAGACATTACTTTTCTCTGTGGCACAATATGTCGCATCCGGGTGTTCACGCCACACAAAAACTGATCACATCTCGCTGTGTTTGGCCAAATATGAAGCGTGACATTCAACAGTGGACACGCTCATGTGTATCATGTCAACGCGCCAAGGTCCACAGACACACACGAGGTCCAATCGGCACCTTTGACGTGCCCAGCGACCGATTCCGACATGTGCACGTCGACTTGGTTGGTCCGCTGCCTCCATCCAACGGAATGTCGTACGTACTCACATGCATATGTCGCTTCACAAGATGGGCAGAAGTGATACCCATTGCTGACATGCGAGCCGAAACAGTATGTCGTGCATTTTTGCTTGACTGGCTAGCGCGATTTGGTGTCCCCGAAATTGTGACAACAGACAGAGGTACGCAATTCACCGGCACTCGCTGGCAGCAACTGTGTGAAGTCATGGGCTTCAAGCACAAAACTACATGTAGCTACCATCCGGCAAGCAATGGCCTTGTTGAGCGTCTGCATCGTTAACTTAAGGCTTCACTGCGAGCGCACATGTCAGTCAATTGGACGGACACTCTTCCAATTGTTCTTCTTGGTTTACGAACGGCCGTCAAAGCAGACCTGCAAGTGTCATCCGCCGAACTAGTATACGGCACGCCGTTACGCATTCCATGCGAAATGATTGTGTCTCGTACAGGACGCGCCCAACAGCCGCAAACATCGCTCGCGTATGCAGACACATTGAGGCGATCCATGGCCCATATCAGACCAACGCCACCGCGTCACACGTCTGCCAGATCTCACGTGCCATCCGCCCTTGTATCGTGCAGCCACGTGTTTGTCCGCCATGAAGCGCGTCATACTCCGCTTGATTGCCCCTACGACGGTCCTTTTCGAGTCGTCAGCCGGACGGATAAGACAATTACAATTCAGCGCCGTTCGAAAACAGACACAGTCTCCATCGATCGAGTCATCCCGGCCGATGTTGAAAACGTCGAACCATGCACGTCACACACCAGTGATCCGAATGCAGCAACTCAACTGTTCCTGTCACATGCACGGGACCAGATCCTGTGCTGAAGATGCGTGGGACACAACCGGCCAGTAGTGCAACGACAACACGGCCGCTAATCATCAGATCATCACAAGTGTCATCACAATCTGAACGACCACAGGATCAACAACGAACACAACCTTCACAACAACGAAACAGGCAAACACATAAACGACAATTATCACCACCAACTGAATCCACACAACCACCATCCATTTGCGGACTCGTGTAGGACGAACTGTGCGAGCTCCCAAACGTTATCGAGTCTCCTTCTTAGTCAACTCTGACGGGGGGTAGTGTAGCGACCCGCTGTCACCGGGAAGCCAACCCGAAGGGCTATAATTGTTTTGTATATGTACCGCTAGGTGGCGCACAGACTATGCGAGGTATGATGTGGAACAATGTTTTCTTTGTCAATGTTGAATGTCTATGTTAATAATAATTATGGCTTTGCTAAATGTTTATATACAGCACATTTGTACATTGTAAATAAGATTGTTATATACAAATTGTGATCAAGCAAAGAAACAACGGGGCAAAGCCCTCTCACCTTCGCGCAGGTAACCCGCGCACACGACGAGAATTCGTCCACTCGAGCAGAAAAAATCTCGAAACACGGCAACGATGCTTATAACGCACAGGCCACCAACCGAATGACGCTCGACCGCTCGCAAAGCCAGCTTCACACACGCCAGCTGATACACGCCTCCGGCACTAGGCTCAAGTCGCGGCCAATCAGCGCGCAGTAACGTGCGACGTCATACCTCGCACCACTCGGCTCAAGTGAACCGCTATGACGTCACACCGCACGCCACTCGACAACAACGCCACATCTCCCCCAGCTTTTCACCTGAAAGCTCACAACAAACACGCTTGCAGACACGCACGGTTAAACTTCATCATCGGATACACACACGTACTCGTTTAACCATGCCGGCGGTCGACGTCTCCTCGCTGACCGCCTCGGCTGCTCGACTGCAGCCTCATCCTCGACTCTCTCAGCCGCGACGCCCTCTCCGACATTCTCTCGAGCAATATGTACACTCACGTCCTCTGAGGGCTCTCCAGGTTCCTGCTCCACAGACACACGGTCCGCATCCACGCCCTCGCCAATAGCCAGTCGCTCAGGTGGCAGGCTGTCAGGTGTTCTGTCACCGCCGGGACTAACGGCCGCCTCGTCTCGTCCGCCATCACCGCTCAGGTCCAAGCTACGCCGGGTGGCTCCACATCTCCGCGATTGCCGGTCGCATCCACATCCCAACCGCCGCTGGTCGGTTCCACGTCGCCATGAGTGCCGGTCTCGTCTATGGCTCCACTATGGCCGGCACAGCGACGCTTGCGCAGGTCGCGCACATGGCGCGGCATGCCATCTACGCACACAACGTGCTGAGAGACGACCCTGGTCACCTTACCGAGGGTCCACGGCGTTGTACATGACGGGATCGGCGGTTTCACCCACACCTCGTCACCAACGGCAAACGCTGCTGTCTGGTCATCAGCGTCCCTGCGGCCGGTCTCAAATGGAAGACGCCACTCGTATCTGAAAATACATCTCGAGGGAATAGTGCTCACCTGAGTTTCTTTGCGCGGCGTAACGTTGTACCAGAACGTCGCCTCCTCCGGGGAAATATGACCCCTCGCTGCGATCCTTTTGATCGTACGGTGATTTCGCTCCCCGATCCCGTTACCGCCCGGGGCGTATGCGGCTCGGAATCGCAAAGAAATGCACCACTCGTCGGCGAACTGCTCCATCGCCACCGACCGGAACGCCGTCGAGTTGTCCAGTAACAGCTCCTCAAACGGCCCACGCTCAATCACAATCTGCCGCAGCTGAGCTATAATGCACAACGCCGTCTCATTCGGCAATCTGCGCCATACGGCAAGACGTGATGGACCACAATCCACCATCGACAGGTAAACGCCGGCATCGTAATGAGTGACGTCCGCTGCCACTCGATACCAGTCCCTGTCCACGGCCAGACTACCCTGACCTACGAGGTTCTCCTCTCTCACCGCTGGATCAATACGTTGACAAGCCTCGCATACAGCTAACACCGCCTTCACATGGGCTCTCGTCAAATCACTCCGCAATTGTTGACCCAGGTACAACGTCCTCTCGACACCTAAATGATGGGGCAGATGAGCCGCCCAAACGGTGTCCTTGATGCTCTTCTTCGTAGCAATAGCTGCTGATATTGCCACCTCCTCCTCACCAGCGTCACGATGAACAAGCCACTTCTTGGCCACCCTGGTCATCTGATCAGCTTTATTCTCCACAGTCGTGACGAACCGGAGAGAAACTGTCAGGCCATGCTCGGCGATCGTCTCCTTAATCACCGCCAGTCGGCGCTTCACCAGCATCTCGGCAGAACCTGTAGTGCGGACACGGTTGCGCCCCTCGACAGTGCTGTCCATCCAACTAAGCACTGTCCTCGAGTCTGTCGCGACGGTAAACGTCTTGAACCCCCACGAAATCGCCATATTGATGCCACGACCGACTGCCTCCAGTTCGTACACATTGATGTGTAGGACGTCGGTCTTCTTACGGAGCCAAGTAGCATCCTCAACGATGCAGCCGTCCACCTCGACCACCACGCCAAGCGCCAGCGTGCTCGCGTCAGTCCATACAGTGACGTTTCCAGCTGCGTTCACGTCCCATCGACCCTTTACCGGGTCCGCCTTCTGAACACGCTGCAACAACTCAGATGCAAGCACACACACAACATTCTCCACCGGGTTATCCCACGACCCGCCACACCCCAACCGCTTCAAAAAACTGCAATGGGGGCGTAACCACCCGGCAGCGGGGTAATGGCCGACTAAGCGACCACATGCGGAGAACAACCCACGCTTGGTCAGCCCTGTCCATTCGGGTGCAGCGTCACGAAGAGCTGTCCCTCTCGACATATTCAACCACCCATCGGGTCCCTTCTTCGGAGCAATTCCCAATAATCGACCCCCATCTAGGCCCTCCGGCTCCTTAGTCTCAAAGCCATACCTTTGCAGATGCTCCCGAAGCTGCTGCACGCTCACATCGGACGTCCTCACGATGATATCGTCGACATAATGATCTGTCGCCTTTCGCACCTTCTCGTCCAATGACTGGACCTTTCACAGAATCAGCGTCATTATTCTTGGTGCACATGACAGGCCGAAGCCCAGCTGCGTCAACGCATAATACACACCATTATACCTCACGACCTGATATTTCCACAGATCTCGGCTCACGTGAATCTGCAGGTACGCCGACTTGAGATCAACTACCTTGATCTCCCCCTGCCATTGCCTCCACTCTCTGATCGTGTCAGCACACACTGACACACCGTCATCTCCTGTGTGACACTCGACAAAGCCGTTCAGCTCACGGTAATCCATAACAGGACGAACTTTGTCTTTCGTCGGCTGTACGACGGCCAACAGCGGGATGATCCCCTTTACTGGGCCGTGCCATGGGATCAACCAGCCTTTCTCGATCCAGCTCCGGATCTCGGCATTGTACCTCTCGCTCACTCCGGGGGCTCTCGTACATCTGTACTCCGCCACGCTGTTCTGTAGCTGGTCCGGCTCTTTGTCAGACCACCGCCAGCTCACCGTCCATCGGCCCTCAGCGAATGCCGCTACGAAGTCCTTGTCGACAACTTCCAGCGGCTGCGGACTATCCGTGGAACCTGCCAACATAAACCTCACACACTTCGTCGATTTATTAGACACACACTTACGCGCCGGTGCACGACAGCACCCCTCGGGGTAAGGTTTCCCCCACTCAACGGTGTATTTAGAGTCAACACCCCTCTTCACTGTCACGCCTCCCATATGGTCAATAACATCGTTGCCCAGGAGGCACTCCACCCCAAGGTTTTCTAATCCCTTAACTACGAGCCCGGAAACTCTAAAACAGTGTCCCTGCAGCCCAATTACTACGTCACAGGACTTCGTCTCATGAGAAGTCCTACCATCCGCTGTAATCAACGGTCGTCCCCGACGGGGAAGTGAACCCGCCACCACCCGTGCACTAACAATTGTGCACTCACTTCCCGTGTCAACCAGACACCGGGAGCAACGACCGTTGAGAACAGCTTCAACGACCGGCACACGACGCGAAGTCAATACACCGGCCGTCCCTCGAATCGCCCGGCGGGCCCGACGCACCAAATGTGCTCCGCTGATGAGTCCACGCGCAGAGCAGGGACTCACCGTCGCCCCTTTACAGGGACCGCCGCTTAATTTCGGTCGACTTCCATGTCGGAGGACGCTGCGCCCCGTGCTGCGCCCTCCGCATGAAAATGCGAGATCGTTCGAGCTCGCGAGCTGCGTGACGTCGACGTCGACGCCGGCTCCTCGCAATCACGAGCGAAATGCCCGTGCTTGCCGCACCGGTAGCATTGCGCTCCCGGGCACTCGCGGACCAGATGGTCGCCGCCACATCGGTAGCAGCGGAGCGTCCGGCGCGCAGAATAGCGTGCAGAAGAGCGCTTCGGACGGCCCGCCCACCGAGACACAGAGTCGTCTCGCTCGTCCGACGCTAGAGGAACAGGAGAGCGGTCCCTCGAGCTGCTCGCTACTTGAGCGTAGCTGACTCGCTGCCTAGATGCAGCCATCACCCCAGATGGGCGGTTTCTGGCTGCAGCAGCCCTACGCGCACCAATTCTGGCGCGCACCGCCGACAGCACGCTGTCGAACTCGGAGGTATACCCCCTCTTTCGCCATAGCCCACTCATAGATTGAGTCGGGTAGGCCCTCATAAAACTTGACGCGGAACGCCAAGCTCTCGGGTGTTAACCCTACACGGCGGCTTAGACGCTCTAGGTCGTCCACAAAGGCGTCCACTGACTCGCCAGATCGAAGCTGACGAGTCGAGAAACGCCTCCACGCCTCTTGGCGAGGCACGCCAAACTCGGCGACCAGCGTGGCTTTCACCACGGCCCACTGTGAGGCGTCGCCCACGAGCATGCGCCGGTAGAGCCGGCGCGCGTTCCCATCCAGCATATGGTCGACCATTTCGCAAGGGTCGACCTGCTGGACACGGCATAGCCGCTCAAAGTCGGCCAGCCACTCAGTGACGTCAAGGGTGACGTCACCACCGAAACGCGGTAGAGCCCGCCCTATCCTGTCAAGGATCGGCCCTCGGGCCTGCATTAAGATGTTGGCCAACTGGCCAACATCTACCACGGGTCCTGCGGCCCGCTGCTCGGGTCTCTGACCCTCCTGACCGAAGTCATCGGATTCACTACCGGAACCCCCTTCGACAAACTCACGTTTGCCCCCGCCAACGGCCTCAGCCATATAGCCGAAATAGCTTGTGATCAAGCAAAGAAACAACGGGGCAAAGCCCTCTCACCTTCGCGCAGGTAACCCGCGCACACGACGAGAATTCGTCCACTCGAGCAGAAAAAATCTCGAAACACGGCAACGATGCTTATAACGCACAGGCCACCAACCGAATGACGCTCGACCGCTCGCAAAGCCAGCTTCACACACGCCAGCTGATACACGCCTCCGGCACTAGGCTCAAGTCGCGGCCAATCAGCGCGCAGTAACGTGCGACGTCATACCTCGCACCAGTCGGCTCAAGTGAACCGCTATGACGTCACACCGCACGCCACTCGACAACAACGCCACACAAATACATTTTATATAGGAATGCGAAAAAGCCCCGGATGTTCTGTGAGCTGTTTAAACAGTGACTGGGCAATGGTCGTGGAGTGCGTATCGAGTTGTGTGTGTGTGTGCGAATACCGTTGTGCGTTGTGCAGTGAATACAGTGATACGTGTTACAGTGGAAGTGTTGTGATATCCCTCTCCTTTCGTTGGGTAATAGGTGGACGTTTACGCTGGTAGCTCCGGTATTACCAGTATTGCATTCCGTTGATTGCCCTGCTTCAATAAAGAAAATTGCCGGGTCGCGTGTCGGTGAACACAGGCCACATTTGGCCCAAATTGAATTGGACTCAAATCCAAATTCTACATTATCTTGCTAATCTTTTGTCTCCCACTGACTCACACTCTCCTCGTCGCCCTCTTCCTCTCGCTTGTCCTCGTGCATCTAACGAATCTTCCTGGTCCTCTAAATCGTTCTTTTTTACGCCCCTCGCTCTTCCCTCTCATATCACCCGCGCCTCTACATTTTGGTCATTCCGCCGTCGGCTTCGTCTGTACCTTTTTGACATTTGATTTGATCCCATCTCTCACTCTCTCTCTCCTTTCGCCTCTGTGATATTGTTTCAACTATTTCTCCGTTTCATGATTGTTTCAATTCTCCTCGTTGTCTTATTTTTCCCTGTCTTGAGCACAGTTACTGCTTCCTTTCCTTCCTTGCTGCTTTATTTTTTCTATTGTGAATGTTCTCTGTAATGATTCTCTGTCGATTTTATGGTTCGAACATACCACTTGATTTTTGGATCTGTGCTATTTGTGCTTGTGCTTGCTATTCACCCATTTTTTTGTGACTTCACGCCCTTTTACCTGCTCATTTCTCCCTTATTCTTTACAATTGTCGTTTTACCTCAATTGATGTTTTCCGTTTTTCGCGCTTGTGTTTTACCGGCGCTATAGCAAATACACGTTGTCGTTGTCGTTATCACGTATCATGTAAGTGTATCAAGTATCATGTAACATGAAGCTCACTGTACGCTTCTAACCGAACCTTTACATTACACACAACATGACGAGTCTGTGTGGTACAGTTGAAGCAACGAGTTAAACACCACCAGTATATTTCCAAATTCAAAAACGAGCAGACCAGGCAGTAATACTATACCATTTACAAATTGAATTGATCCAAATGAAATCTGATTTGATCCAAATGAAATCTGATTTGATCCAAATGAAATCTGATTTGATCCAAACGAAATCTGATTTGATCCAAATGAAATCTGATTTGATCCAAACGAAATCTGATTCGATCCAAGTTCAACATAAGTGAAAAAATTAAACTTTAATCAGAAAAATGATTTTTTTGGGTATAAAACATCGAAAACAAGCGTATTTATATTAAAAATAAGAAGATTTGGCAACTTTATGTCGATTGAGCAGAAATTTGCTCAGGCACGCCATGTTATATTTGAAAATAGTACTTAATACAACTTATCAGTTCGCTAGTGTTAATAGTGCAAAAGTAATAATGAAGTACAATAAAATCAGTGAAAATGATAGAAAAAGAATTATGGAAGCATACCACAATGAGAATGATTGGAAAAATGTTGCTAATACTTTAGGAGTGAAAATCAAGACTGTGTATCATTGGTTGAGGAAGAATCAGGACTTACCGAAACGTCGGGGAGGTAACTACGCAAAAAAAACTCCTGAAATGATACACACTCTCATCACCGAAGTGGAGAAATCGCCTTCAATCACATTGGCAGACTTACAAATTAAGATCAATGATGCGCACGGATGTCAGGTGTGCATAAACACCATCAAAAATTGGCTCGATGGAGAAATGTTTTCTCTGAAAACAGTACGGCCTGTCGTCAGCGCAATGAACAGCGAAGTTAACAAAAGGAAGAGGGCGACATATATAGAAGAACTTTTTCGCATCCGGTCCGAAGGTCGCACTCCCGTATGGGTCGATGAGACCAACTTCAACCTGTATTGTAGGCGGAACCAAGGAAGATCAAAAGTGGGAACAAGGGCGTCTGTAGTGCAGCCATCTAGCAAAGGAGCAAACTTGCACATAATCGGTGCAATGACGAGTTCCAGACTCGTATTGATATCCACGCAAAGAGGCTCATTCAAGAAACCAAACTGTGCGGAATGGTTTCGTTGTCTCATAGACGAATGTCGCCAAGCCGAAATTCACCAGCCCACCATCATCATAGACAATGCTCCAGCACACAGCAACATTGAGGAGATATTTGGACAGCAGGATGAGGTGCAGCTTCTCCGAATGGCTCCATATTCATACCTGTTGAATCCAATTCAGCTGCTGTGGAGCTGTCTGAAGAGTCACATCAAAAGAAGACTGAGAGAAGAAATACCTCGATTGTCGGGCCTCACCCTCGATTGTCGGGCTACCCTCTCACTGGCCGAGCAGAGGATGCAGCTGCTGGAAAATATAGCGCTGGGTTGCATCAGCCAAATTGACCAGACGCAGCTGCACGGCTTCACCAACAGGGTGGAGCGGTATTTCTCAGCAGCAATAAAACAAGAGGATCTCGTGGAGATATCTTGAAAAATTTACTGTCTTGTGTTCATTGCTGTGCTTTGTCTCTTGTCTTGACCGTTTGTTGTATAAATTGGCATCAAAATGGATTCATTCACATCAAATCTTGTTACTCTGATTATTTCGCAAAATAGAATGTACCAAACCAAACTAGGCCACGATATCATCATCATCATGTATTATACTAAATTTTCCATCATTATATTTCGTTATATTCAATATTTTCACCTACTTTTAATTAATCAATCCAGTACTCCCTTCATAACTTGGGATGTTTGAAATTAGTAATACAAAATGTAAGATGTAAATAGGAAATATAAAAAGTTATGAAAATATATATCATTATATACAAATACAAATTATTTCTTGCATAATTAACAGCCAATCATTACATTTAGATACAATTTGTTTTCATTTTTCAATTAAGGTTTAATTTTATCAATCAGATTTCATTTGGATCAAATCAGATTTCGTTTGGATCAAATCAGATTTCATTTGGATCAAATCAGATTTCATTTGGATCAAATCAGATTTCATTTGGATCAAATCAGATTTCATTTGGATCAATTCAATTTGTAAATGGTATAGTCTTTGATTCGCATTGCTGAACACAGTTACACAGGCTTGCATATCGAGCACATTTCGAGCAGTGGTCATTTGAGACACACACACACACACACACACACACACACACACACACACACACACACACACACACACACACACACACACACACACACACACACACACACACACACACACACACACACACACACACACACACACTTACACGCCCATACTGAAATTAAAGTAGAGAAGCGATATAGTAAAACACAACACTAATGGTCATAGGGGTCTCTAGTTGTTACGGTAACACAGGCGTCACCAAATCTGTATGCCACGAAACAGTTGAAAAACCAATGTTTGGTCGTCTTCATTTTTCGAATTTTTCCCGGGATTCGGAGGTTCGGATTCGCGAAAAAAAGATGTTCCGAACCCGGAAGTCTGAATCTTTTTTGACGTCGGTCCGAATCCGAACCTCCGAACCCAAATCGGGGATTTTGCTGGTCCGAACAAATCTGAGGATAAAGGTTCGCGAACATTTGTTCGGAATGCCCACCTCTGTTCATTTGGAACAAAGCCATTAGTACGAGTACTGATGGTTACGTATGGCTACTCGTATAAAAATAACAAATTTCCTCGCATCTGCCTAACAAAATACATCAATTCAAACTAGCTATTAAAAGACTACTACTTGATTCATATAGTTAATAATGTGTGTATGTGATTGATGTTGAGTATTACCCGACTGAATCGTGTATCGTGTTTTATACTCAAGTCATATTTGCGTGTGCTGTGGGGTCAACATCTGAGATAGGACTGCAGTCCTTACGATGCTGACACCACTACAAATGTTCAGTTGTTATAATTACCTTTTTTATGTTGTTTCCTGTGCTATTGTGTATATGGTGTATATGATGTTATTGTTTTGCGATTTATATATGTCTGGCAAATATATTTGAGGGAGAAAAAATGTGCGCACCGATGTTTCATCTTACAAAGTTTGAGTTTCGGTGAGGGTTATTGAATGCTGTTTTTGTGCAATGGCTGATTTATAAATGACACAATTGGCTGGCTCGCGCATTTGTCATTATCAATCAATATCAATCAATAAATGTATTTGTTATAGCGCTAATATGCACAGAAGCGCGACAAAATTTAAAAGGCAAACACAACGATGGAGATAAACATGTGACAACAGTAAGAACACATAATGCACACATAGGAACACACACACACTCACAGACATACACACACATACATAAGCAAAAACATACACATACACATGGGGCACCATAAGTAAGAATGGGAAAACAAGTCACGCGAAATCAGAATCAGACGATCATTCACGCAGGATACAGAATACACAAACAAACAAACAAACAAAAAAACATATATTTACTATAGCGCCTGTAAAAACACGGGCGCGCATAACTTAAAGACGAACAACAAAGCGTAAATACATATATACATATACATACATACACAAACATGCACTTATACATATACACACATACACAAACATGCACTAATACATATACACACATACACAAACATGCACTTATACATATACATACATACACAGACATGCACTTATACATACACATATACACATGAGTTTTGAGTAGAATAAGGAGGAATAGAAAATGGATAGCTGAATGGAATCATAGTTTGGCGAAAGGAGTGAGAGTGTGAGAAGCAGGATCAAACGAGATGTCAAAAAGGTGATTTTGAAGTCGGGAAGCAAACATGCGGTAGGAAGAAGATGAAATAATATGAGAAGGAAGAGAATTATAGATGCGCGGACCGAAAAAAGTAAAAGATTTAGAGGACCACGAAGATTCATTAGTGGCCCGAGGACAGATAAGGGGAACAGGTCTACGAGAAGAAACATTATCAGAACGAGTTAAAAGACTGACTAGGTAGGGCGGTTGACTGGGATCATGAAGGAGTTTGAAGATTAGACAGCAAAGGCGAAAGTGGATACGAGAGACAATTGGAAGCCAACGAAACTTAAATAGAAAACTGGAGGTATGACGGCAAGGAGTAGGGTGAAGAACAAATCGGCAAGATTGGTTAAGAACACGTTGTAGTATTTTTAGGGAAGAACGAGGTAAGCTAAAGTATAGTGAGTTGCATTCATTAGAGCGAGACAAAAAATTACGGCGCTTCAGTTGAATAAGCAGGTAGCAAATAACTTCATTTGTGATTATATTTGCACTGGGGAATTTCATGATTCCGCTTGCAAGATTTTAATCAGCAAATATGGTGATTGTGTTAAATCATTTGGGTTCCATTCAATTTTTAAGTAAATCTAACTCTGGAATTATTTATAGCCAGTTGGAGACGTTCTGTACGCTGAAGACATATTAGCCGCAATATAGACTTGAATCCCGTGTGCGTGGCAAGCACATGAGAGTGTGGCGATTGGAATTCAGGTTGTTTTCATACGGTGAGCCAACTGCTTCCCACGGATGCGGCCCATGTTGGCCCGTGTGTGATTTCCCATAAAAATGGCTCATCTGTTCAATTCAGTATTTCAACACATTGACGCCGTAACTCCGAAAAACAGCCAATGCAGTCGTACAGTGTTTCATTCATTGTTGGTAATTCATTTCAATAGACCTATAATAGTGGCCGGAGTGTTTTTCTTTCTTTATTTCGTTGTACTTATCATATCACATGTTTGCCACAGGCGCGTAATACATCGTGGCTGAAGGATTCAATTCTTGAAGACATGAAATATTGGCTTAAATGATGTCATTTTTATATAGATGCAAATACACCATTATTTTTATTTGTTGTCAATAAGGAATTGGTTTGAGTTGCGGCTTGGTCACGCGTTTATTGTGCAGCATATAGGGGCATATTGAGCTTTTGCTCGGAAGAGGTTTTGGTAGAGTTCCATGCCGGGCATGACGACCGGCCGTGCGTTGTGGTCTCGCTCTCGCCTCACAGCGTGCTGTTGCTTGTATGTTGCCAAGATCGGGCGGTGTTGGGCGGCGGCGAGGTGCACTGTGAGCCGTCGTTGTCTACACACTGATAATACGCTAGCTGAGATGCCGTCCAACAACGTTAGTGTGCTCAAGCTGATCCGTTTGTCTCTCTCTTTCTATCTCTGTGTATATATATGTGTGTGTAATAACAATGATCAATGTGGTTATTGCAATCATATATACGCTTTTCATTGCAATATTTTTTCAATATAGCGTGCGTGTGTGTATTTGTGTGTTTACACGTACATATGTGTGTGTGTATGTGTTTGTGTGCGTGCGTGTGTATGTGTGTGTGTGCGTACGTCACCCGCCTTCGATTCGGTACCGAAATGACTGGTGCCAATAGATATTCCGCCAGGCAGACGGAACACCCCACTATTGCGCCTTACTCGCATTAGCTGGGACTGACTCTGGGTAGTGTGTGTGTACGCATGTAAATATGTTTGACGTATGTATGTTATGTATGCATGTCTGTATATATGTGTAGGTGTGTGTGTACGTTTTTATTGTTTTTGAATGCTTGGACTATTAAAGGTTAAAAAGGTTAAATGCCTAAGTGGCAGCTGCTACACGGGAAGAAGCCGAAGCTTATGAACACACACAGGTGTGTCCCGTGCAGCTCGCTGCCACCGCAGAACCGACCCTCTCCACGCTATGGCGCCACAAGGACGTAAGACGTATTAGAGAGGGCCACCTCCCCAGAATGCATGGCACAACTCATGACTGATATCTGGTACCATTTACTGCTGGGTTGACAGGGGCTGTGGGATTGTAGAATTCGCCCAATGAAATTCTGCTCCGCCGGGTTTCGAACCACGGACCTCCCGCTTGTGAGGCGGGTGTGCTAACAACTACACCACGGAGTCCACAAATTGTGCCTGTGTGGTTGATTTCCTCGTTTTGTTTTCTCTGATCCGGTTTTTGTGTTTGATTTGAGTTGTACATGAGCTCTCGTAAATTTGACATATACATATTACATTACATACATACACACACACACACACACACACATATATATATATATATATATATATATATATATATATATATATATATATATATATATATATATGATATTGGTGTAGCCTGGAAGAATATTCTCATTCAGACAAACGAGATTAAACTGGATTGCCGCTTTGCAGTTTTCAATCTTCTTCTTTGTCGTCTCGATCGCTCGTGCGAGTTTTTGATGATCGCTGTTGAGCTTGTGCAGTAATTCGCTGATGTGTAACGTTTCGGAGCAGCCGGTCTACATCCTCAGACAATGTGGTCAACTAAATGCCGTTTGTTCGTTGTCGATTGTGTGTTTATATAGGTCGTCAATTGTATGTGTTATTTTAACGCCTCGTGTATGCGCGCGGTGTGCGAAATTCGCACCTATGGTCGATGACGCCTATGGCTCACGCTACTGCGCGCCGCCGTCTGTGGCACCTCGCGCATGGGCGCGTCCAGCTCACTGCTTGATGGGGGTCTTTGGGTGGGGAGAACACCATTTTCCTCCAATTGCACGTTGATTTTTGGGCGCATTGTTGTTATGTAAATCGCTTCCAAAAGTTTCAAGCGCCTATTGTCAGTTTCGTGCGCCAATATATCTGTTCTTGCCACTATTTCTTCTCGACTAATCTTTGTGTTATGCGCCGATGCATTTTGGTTTTTGATAGCACCGTTGCTGAGATGTCAGGTCAAACGGCGCGACAGCGTTGTTGTTGTCATACCGATGTAGGAATGAGGTCCGCACCCCTCATCGCTTTCACAGGTGTACTGGTAGACAACATGATGTCGCTGCAGCTTGTCTGGCCTGTCATTGCATGCTTTGTTGCGCAATATCAGATTTGATGTTTTTTGTGAACAATAATAAATTATCAATTTCACCTTTTTTTCTGAGTCAGTGGGTCTCACATTCTTCTCAACAATCTCCTTCATGACGCGTTCGTCGACTTTGTGCGCAGAAGACATAAAGTTTCTGTAGTACAAGGTGATATGCTGTTGTGCGTCGCTCAAAGAGTTGTTCTCGAAATGTTTGTTCAGCGCTGCAGCAATCACGTCTGAAATTTGTTCGTTCGGGTAGCCGTTGTTGAGCAGCACCTGTGTGACACGCTCGAGCTCTTTGTGCGTTGAAGCCCAGCTTGAGCAGTGTGTCAGTGCCCGACGGATGTATGCGCTGATTGTGGATCGCAGATATCTTGTTGGACATACACTGATTCCATTCAGACACAGTCCCAGATTTGTCGGCTTGGTGTATACGTTTGTGCTAACCTCTCCACTATTCAGCTGTACTAGCACATCGAGAAATGCCAGCCGACCGTCGAGTGCGTTATCGTGCGTGAATTTTAGTGACGTTTCTTCTTCGAAAGCACGCTTGAGAGTGTCAATTTCGTCAGATGACTTCACTCGGATGAAGATGTCGTCGATGTATCGGCAGTAGGTCGCTGGCTTGTTGGACGAGTGTACTTTAGCTTCAGCGGAACCCATGAAGAAGTTTGCGAACAAAACGCCGAGCGGGCTGCCCATAGCCACTCTGTCAATCTGTTGGTATAATTGGCCGCTTGGACAGGTGAATGGGGCCTCTTTCGTGCATATACTCAGCAGTGCACGCAAAACATCCTCTCTCACCTTCAAAGGTGTTGTCTCTTCACAGCGGTACACACGATCCATTATAAGGTCGATGGTTTTGTCGACAGACACGTTGGTGAACAAGTTTTCAACATCCAAAGATGCGATGATATCACCGTCAGCACTCGACGGTCGGCTGGCATTTCTCGATGTGCTAGTACAGCTGAATAGTGGAGAGGTTAGCACAAACGTATACACCAAGCCGACAAATCTGGGACTGTGTCTGAATGGCATCAGTGAATGTCCAGCAAGATATCTGCGATCTACAATCAGCGCATACATCCGTCGGGCACTGACACACTGCTCAAGCTGGGCTTCAACGCACAAAGAGCTCGGGCGTGTCACACAGGTGCTGCTCAACAACGGTTATCCGAACGAGCAAATTTCAGACGTAATTGCTGCAGCGCTGAACAAGCATTTCGAGAACAACTCTTTGAGCGACTCACAACAGCATATCACCTTGTACTACAGAAACTTTATGTCTTCTGCGCACAAAGTCGACGAACGCGTCATGAAGGAGATTGTTGAGAAGAATGTGAGACCCACTGACTAAAAAAAAGGTGAAATTGATAATTTATTATCGTTCACAAAAAACATCGAGTCTGATATTGCGCAACAAAGCATGCAATGACAGGCCAGACAAGCTGCAGCGACATCATGTTGTCTACCGATACACCTGTGAAAACGATGAGGGATGCGGACCTCATTCCTACATCGGTATGACAACAACAACGCTGTCGCGCCGTTTGACCTGCCATCTCAGCAACGGTGCTATCAAAAACCACAATGCATCGGCGCATAACACAAAGATTATTCTAGAAGAAATAGTGGCAAGAACAGATATATTGGCGCACGAAACTGACAATAGGCGCTTGAAACTTTTGGAAGCGATTTACATAACAACAATGCGCCCAAAAATCAACGTGCAATTGGAGGAAAATGGTGTTCTCCCCACCCAAAGACCCCCATCAAGCAGTGAGCTGGACGCGCCCATGCGCGATGTGCCACAAACGGCGGCGCGCAGTAGCGTGAGCCATAGGCGTCATCGACCATAGGTGCGAATTTCGCACACCGCGCGCATACACGAGGCGTGAAAATAACACATACAATTGACGACCTATATAAACACACACTCGACAACGAACAAACGGCATATAGTTGACCACATTGTCTGAGGATGTAGACCGGCTGCTCCGAAACGTTAAACATCGGCGAATTACTGCACAAGCTCAACAGCGATCATCAAAAACTCGCACGAGCGATCGAGACGACAAAGAAGAAGATTGAAAACTGCAAAGCCGCAATCCAGTTTAATCTCGTTTGTCTGAATGAGAATATATATATATATATATATATATATATATATATATATATATATATATATATATATCTATATATATAAAAGAGATCCTCTGTGTGTCTGTCTGTCTGTGTGTGTGTGTGTGTGTGTGTTCGACCCTCCTTGGTCCATTTTCTATCAGCTATTATTCGGCCACCACTCAGCCTACCCGCTAACAATTTATACCATCACGTTGGAAATTTTCTTGTCTACACTTTAGATTAAATTTTAAATTTCAAAAATGAAATCAAAAAAAGTTATAGCGGTGAAAAGACAAAATGAACCCTGAAAAATGCGAAAATTGTGGTCAATGCTCTGCCATCTACTCCTCATAAACCAGAAATGGTACAGCCAAACAGATTATACCACTGTGTAGAGAATTTTCTGTTCTACAAGATAGGTTATAATTCATATCCGAAAATAGAACATAAAAGATGTAAACATGACAAAATTTCAATCTATATTCAAAAATATATTTGTACTCCACGCGTCCGATTTTCTATACTTTTTTCTCTATGTATCAAAAACTAATTATCACACAACTAAATAAATAATACCATCATGCTGGGAATTTTGTTTGCTACAACACGGTATAATTTTTAATTTTCCAAAGTGTATTGAAAAAAAGTTACGGCGGTGTGAAGTCAAAATGACAAAGTCAAAAATGCAAAATTAGCACTGGAAACCGTGAATGTTTTGGTAAATATTCCCCTATCTATTCCTCATAAACCAGCAATGGTACAGCTATAAAAATTATACTATTGTGTAGATAATTTTGTCTTCTACAAGAAAAGTTATAATTTATACCCACAAATGATACAAAAAATGTGTAAAATTGGCAAAATTGTCAAATACATCCAAAATTACACTTGATCACCGGGCGCCTAAATTAATTCATTTTTCTACCTATTTCTCAGGAACTATTTGTCACACATTAAAATAAATTATATCATCGTGCTGGAAATTGTATTTTTTAAAATGCGGTATAATTCTTAATTTTCCAAAGTGTATCTGAAGGAAGTGACGGCGGTGTAAAGTCAAAAGGACATATTGCCAATTTGACAGCTATTATGCGCACTTGCGATTACACAGGAATATACTACTGTGTAGAGAATTTTGTGTTCTACAAGAAAAGGTGTAATTTATACCCACAAATGATACAAAAAACGTGTAAAATTGGCAAAATTCTCAAATACATCCAAAATTACACTTGAACACCGGGTGACTACAATTTATTCATTTTTATACCCATTTCTCAGGAACTGTTTGTCATACATTAAAATTAATTATACCATCGTGCTAGAAATTTTGTTTTCTACAATACGGTATAATTTTTAATTTTCCAAAGTGTATCTGAAGGAAGTTACGGCGGTGTAAAGTCAAATTGTCATGTTGCCAATTTGACAGCTATTATGCGCACTTGCGATTACACATGAATATACACTGATTTAATTTCACTGAAGTCCAATCATAATTTACGCACTTGCGATTACACAGGAATATACTACTGTGTAGATAATTTTGTGTTCTACAAGATAAGCTATAATTTATACCCACAAATGATACAAAAAACGTGTAAAATTGGCAAAATTCTCAAATACATCCAAAATTTCACTTGAACACCGGCCGAATAAAATTAATTAATTTTTCTACTATTTCTCAGTAACTATTTGTTAAACATAAAAATAAATTATACCATCGTGCTAGAAATCTTGTTTTCTACAATACGGTATAATTTGTAATTTTACAAAGTGTATCTGAAGGAAGTTACGGCGGTGTAAAGTCAAATTATCATGTTGCCAATTTGACAGCTATTATGCGCACTTGCGATTACACAAGAATATACACTGATTAAATTTCACTGAAGTCCAATCACAATTTACGCACTTGCGATTACACAGGAATATACTACTGTGTAGAGAATTTTGTGTTCTACAAGATAAGCTATAATTTATACCCACAAATGATACAAAAAACGTGTAAAATTGGCAAAATTCTCAAATACATCCAAAATTACACTTGAACACCGGGCGACTAAAATTAATTCATTTTTCTACCTATTTCTCAGGAACTATTTGTTACACATAAAAATAAATTATACCATCGTGCTAGAAATTTTGTTTTCTACAATACGGTATAATTTGTAATTTTGCAAAGTGTATCTAAAGGAAGTTACGGCGGTGTAAATTCAAAAGGACATATTGCCAATTTGACAGCTATTATGCGCACTTGCGATTACACAGGAATATACTACTATGTAGATAATTTTGTGTTCTACAAGATAAGCTATAATTTATACCCACAAATGATACAAAAAACGTGTAAAATTGGCAAAATTCTCAAATACATCCAAAATTACACTTGAACACCGGGTGACTAAAATTTATTCATTTTTCTACCCATTTCTCAGGAACTGTTTGTCATACATTAAAATTAATTATACCATCGTGCTAGAAATTTTGTTTTCTACAACACGGTATTATTCTTAATTTTCCAAAGTGTATCTGAATTTTCCAAAGTGTATCTGAAGTGTTATGAATTGCTCCGCACAACGGGCGGGTTTTAATGCTATATATATATATATATATATACATAAAGAAGAAATTATCTGTCTGTCTGTGTATGTATGCTTGAATATGAGGTGACATAATTGCGCTGGTTCATGGTTCGCTGGTTCAATGATCAGGGGCTTCAAACGCAAACGAAGCGATGGCTCATTTTTATGAAATAAAAATGTCCCGCGGGCAGCAATAAAACGTTCAATTTCACCGTATAGAATGAATTCATATACAAAACTAATGGATTTGACTTCAAGAACCAGAACGGATGGTGTTAGAGTTCTGAATTATTCCTCACGTCGGGCGGGTTTAAATATGAGGCGGGATGAGTGAAAATATTTTGTCAAAATAAAATTAAAAATAATGAAATTTAGACCTTTTAATTGATTAAGGTTTTCATGAGTTTGCCTTATTTATTTTTAATTTGCAATATTTTTATGAATTGCTCCGCACAACGGGCGGGTTTTAATGCTATATATAAACATAAAGAAGAAATTATCTGTCTGTCTGTGTATGTATGCTTGAATATGAGGTGACATAATTGCGCTGGTTCATGGTTCGCTGGTTCAATGATCAGGGGCTTCAAACGCAAACGAAGCGATGGCTCATTTTTATGAAATAAAAATGTCCCGCGGGCAGCAATAAAACGTTCAATTTCACCGTATAGAATGAATTCATTTACAAAACTAATGGATTTGACTTCAAGAACCAGAACGGATGGTGTTCGAGTTCTGAATTATTCCTCACGTCGGGCGGGTTTAAATATGAGGCGGGTTTAGTGAAAATATTTTGTGAAAATATAATTAAAAATAATGAAATTTAGACCTTTTAATTGATTAATGTTTTCATGAGTTTGCCTTATTTGTTTTTAATTTGCAATATTTTTATTAATTGCTCCGCACAACGGGCGGGTTTTAATGCCATATATATACATAAAGAAGAAATTATCTGTCTGTCTGTGTATGTATGCTTGAATATTAGGTGACATAATTGCGCTGGTTCAATGATCAGGGGCTTCAAACGCAAACGAAGCGATGGCTCATTTTTATGAAATAAAAATGTCCCGCGGGCAGCAATAAAACGTTCAATTTCACCCTGTAGAATGAATTCATATACAAAACTAATGGATTTGACTTCAAGAACCAGAACGGATGGTGTTCGAGTTCTGAATTTTTCCTCACGTCGGGCGGGTTTAAATATGAGGCGGGTTGAGTGAAAATATTTTGTCAAAATAAAATTAAAAATAATGAAATTTAGACCTTTTAATTGATTAAGGTTTTCATGACTTTGCCTTATTTATTTTTAATTTGCAATTTTTTTATTAATTGCTCCGCACAACGGGCGGGTTTTAATGCTATATATATACATAAAGAAGAAATTATCTGTCTGTCTGTGTATGTATGCTTCAATATGAGGTGACATAATTGCGCTGGTTCATGGTTCGCTGGTTCAATGATCAGGGGCTTCAAACGCAAACGAAGCGATGGCTCATTTTTATGAAATAAAAATGTCCCGCGGGCAGTTATTCATGTTATGAATTGCTCCGCACAACGGGCGGGTTATAATGCTAGTATATATATATATATATATATATATACGCACATATGCACACACATACATACACACACACACACACACATGGAGAGGAAAATGTTCATATAGAAGTTTCTAGATGGAAAGCTGAGGAAATGGTACTTGAAACCGGAGTAGATGCAGATTTTTCGAATGTAAATCACGAAACGATCAATGAGACTGATTATACGATAATATTGTATAATAACGTGTATGGATTTTTGTCGGGTAAAGTAGAACTACTTGATTATTTGAACAAGAACAGTCCTGATGTTGTAGCCATTACGGAGACAAAACTTTAGAATGGTATTGAAATTGAAACTATAGTAGGGAATGGGTATAATGTGTACAGGAAAGACAGATTAAGTAAAGCAGGAGGAGGCGTGCTGCTACTGGTCAAGAGTGATAAGGTAGTTGATAATGTAGAGCGTATTTCATATGACATTCAGAGCGTATTTCTAGCTGTAGTTTATGTACCACCAAAACATTGTCATGGGGAAACGAAGAGTACAAGTGTTTAATGGACATTACAAGAAATGAATAGATTTTTGAAAGAAAATATAGAGGTAATATTGATGGCTGATTTTAACTCCAAAGAGGTGGACTGGGAGCATTGGGAATCTAATGGAATGCCAGATTCGTGGAACACTTTATTTATGAGTGCGATGATGGAAAATTTGATGGCTCAATGTGTCAAAGAAGTGAGTAGAATGAGAGGCATGGATACACCATCTATGCTGGGCCTTATGTTTACGAAGGATGGTGATATGATTCTGGATATTGAACATAAAAGTCCACTAGGTAAATGCGACCATATATGGTGCTGAACATCCGTGTACTAACCAACATGAGACCAAGGCCATCTACTTCATTCAGAGACAAAAAATATAACTATGCCAAAGCAGATTGAGTGGGTCTCAAGGAGTATTTCAATCGAATTGAATGGACCGAACTATTGGAGGAGACTAGCATTCAAGGAAAGTACGATTTATTATTGAGTGTATATAATACAGGAGTGAGTAAATTCGTTCCAATGAACAAGGAAATGAATAGCAGAAATGTGTGGCTCAACAGGAAATGTGAACTGGCAAGGAATTCGAAAGAGAAGGCCTGGAACAAAATGAGAAGACGAAATTCAGCAGAGAACCGGAACAAATATAAAATAGCAAGAAACAGCTATTTGAGAATCCGTCGACAAGAACAGAGAAAATGTGAGAAAAAATTCCTGGGCAACTGCCGTGATGCACCAAAATTGTTCTTTGAATATGTGAAAAATCGACTAAAACAGAAAACTGGTATACGAAGCCTCATAACAGACAATGGTGGATATAACGATGAAGAGACCATATGTGAAATACTAAACGAGAAATTCCAACAGGTATTCACCAAGGAAAGTGAATTTACATATGAACAGACAATAACTAATGTCAATACTCTACAGAGCATTGCAGTTACTAGACGAGAAGTATTTAGTCTGCTAAACGAGCTGGATGGCAGGAAATCTATCGGACCTGACGGAATATTCGGAAAGATTGCAAAATAATGCAAATATCAGCTATTGGAGCCGATTTTCAACATATTGAAAACATCGTTACACATTGGAAGAGTATCCAGGGAGTGGAAGACTGCGTGGATCACACCAATATATAAATGTGGCGCGACTAATGGTCCTGGAAATTATAGACCTGTGTCACTGACTTGTGTGCTGTATAACCTGTGCGAACGAATTATCAGCAAAAGATGGGTCGAGTATTTAGAGCGACATAACATCCTGTCAAGAGATAGCAATACGAATTTAGATTGGATTGAATTAGAGAGGCAATACGGATTTAGACAGAAATAGTCGTGTCAACCAAACTTGTGGAACTACTTTTCAAACGTAATTGCTATAATACAGGAACGAGAAGGATGGGTGGACTGTGTCTACCTGGATATGAAATTGAGGAGGAGAAGGAGCTAGGTGTAGTGGTGCAAAATACATTGTCGGCGGAGAAGCACATAGGAAAACTTGTGAGTGCTTCATACAGGACCATAGCACACATAAGACACGCTTTTAACTATTTGGATCTGGAAACCCTCAGAAAAATAATAGTGTCAATAATAAGACCCAAATTGGAATACGCTGAAATTGTTTGATCACCACATATGAAAAAAGTTGCAAAATTGGAGAGGGTTCAGAGGATAGCAACTAAGTTAATATCAGAGCTAAGTAATTTGACATATGAAGAAAGATTGGAAAAATTGGGACTGGTTACATTGGAGAAAAGGCGAGAACGATGTCACTTGATAGCAGTCTTCAAGTATATGTCGGAAATGGATGATACGGAACAGTTTTTCTCGAGTTATATACAATCCAGTGGAA
The DNA here is from genome assembly GCA_916048095.2 of Sacculina carcini. Classification (NCBI taxonomy): domain Eukaryota; kingdom Metazoa; phylum Arthropoda; class Thecostraca; family Sacculinidae; genus Sacculina; species Sacculina carcini. The sequence goes on from OU696573.1 coordinate 8,442,328, forward strand.
GAAGAGGACACAAGATAAAACTGGAAAACACTAGGTGTCGCAGTAATTTGAAAAAGTTTAGTTTCCCGTATAGATGCGTGGATAAATGGAATAAATTAATGGAAGAAGTAGTCGATAGTTAAAATATCAGAACATTTAAGACAAAGCTGGACAATTGTGGGTATCGAGACGGGACAGTCCGAGCCTAAAAGCTATTCTCCCGTATCAACAAATCGGTGAATACACACATATACACACACACATACACATAAACATACATACACACACTTGACATTTGTCACCTCAACTTGTTCTCATTGTGTTTTATTGTATTGTTTGTGTGTGGCAATATATTTCATTTACAAGAAGATAACACACACACACACACACACACATGCACATACTCAGCACTCGCTGGTTACTGCGATTATCCACACTGGTCGCCGCTGTCGCAATTACGGCGTGGCGTTTGCATTTTTGGTAGCATCGGCCAATGTTACCGAACGGTTTATTGCTTTTAAAACACAGAATACGTAACGTTTCACAGGAAGTGTATGACTGTCTTGAACTGATCACATGACTTGCGTGTCAACGCATGCAGTCAATGGACAAGATGTGACGTTATTTGCACTGCGTATGCCGTCTGTGTCAGCAACACACGCGCGACTATGAGCGTACGTCAGATTTAGACTTTGTCTTATGAATTCGAGAGTAATTTTTTGCGTGTCTGGAGTTTTCCATGGTTCCGACGCTGCTGAATCTATTTGTGTTTGAATTATTATAGTTTGTGGAAATTGAGTAGTCGCGAATGACATTTGAAAACTCCAGATTTAGCTAAAGAGGGCATGTTTTCTCTTGTTTCCTCGGCGCATTGCATTTGAAAATCTCGGGCCATTCAACAGCAAGCGTTTGAAATATGTATATATGCGTTTGAAACTCCGTCCAATTATTGTTCTGTCAAAATTTACTTGATTCAACCATTCATTAGCTTATAAAATTAAATTAAATTTTAATTGTATAAGTTTTCTCCTCGTAAATTTGTTGTCACACAGGTGGCGCCACAATCGTGTAAGAAAACACCACAATGTGTAGTGCTTGAACTGGCCCGCAGTCGACGGCAAAGCATATCTTGGCGTGTGAATTTGTCCGCCGACTTAGTGTTGTCAAGCGTGTGACGTTGGCCGGACGAATAACAGCAATTTGTCCTATTGTGGTCAAGATGAATCTTGCTGAGTTGAACTGTACTGTTTCCAATTGTGCGGTCGATGAATTTTACTCTCACTTGTCTTCTCAACGGAGATCGGCAGATGATCTAGAGGGGCTCACACCTGGTCAAGTGGCGCATTTTCAACAAGTAATTGTCGGATGCTGGGGCAGAAGATTTTCGAGTCTACTCCTATCGAATTTCGCACACCATATCAATCTTTTTCGAAGAAATCACAATATACCTTAAAACGAACGAACGACACCTCTGATAGAACGGCACCTTGATGGAACAATTGAAAAATAGAACAGCACCTCTAATTGAACGTCACTTTGATGAATTTTTATCTTTTGGTAATAACTGTTACGCTAAGTCAGATACTGACAGTATGCTGTTGGTAGTGCGTGGCGGTAGTGAAGTCAGATCCTGACAGTGTGCTGTAGGTAGTGCGTGGCGGAATTGTCTCACGTTTACTTAAAGGTTGCGAGTGTCAGATCACTGAGTATTTCCTAGTGGCTGGTTGTAGCATCTCTGTTGCCCGACATTCGTCATTTTTTCCACCCTTATTCAACGCATCGCCATCTCTTCACTCGGCTCTTTTGGGTTCAAATATAAGTGGAAAAATGCAGTGTTCCATTTGAACGAACGTTCACCTACAATCTCAGTGACCTATGGAGTTTGTGTGTGTACATGTGTATGTGTATACGAGCTCATGTGTGTCTATCCGTATGTCTGTATGTGTAGGTCTGTGTGCGTATATATGTATGTGTGTGGGTGTGTGTGTGTGTTTGTGTGCATGTTTGAAAGCGTTTTAGAAACCTACGGGTGTAAAACTCTATAAATATCTTACTGTACTATACTGTTTGTGTGTGTTTGTGTTTTGGTGTGTCTGCGTCAGTGTTTATATGTATGTGCGTGTCTGTGTGTGTATGTGTGTCTGTTTGTGTGTATGTCAGATGTCTGGCCGGCAGCAGCCTCCGTGGAGCGCGCCCGAGGCTAGCGAGACGCCGCGGCTGTATCTGTACAACAGTTTGACGCGACGCAAGGAGCTGTTTGTAGCGCAGCATGACCGACGTGTTCTGTGGTACAGCTGCGGCCCCACTGTCTACGATGCGTCGCATATGGGACATGCCCGGTACATGCGCCCGCCTGTCTGCCTGTTTGTGTTCGTGTGTGTGCGTGTGTGTGTCGGGGTTTCAATAGGAATCATTGTTGTTTCGTGATGTATTATTCTTATTATTATAATTAATTATTCATAAATTATAGGCAAATCCAGTGACATGGGATGAGCGCAAGCACTACGTATAAAGAGCACATGTATGTGATCACGTGCACAAGCTAAGGGACACCAAAAACTCAATCAGAAAAAATATAGAAGGGAAACCACACAATCACACAAGTTAAGTCATTCACAAAGGAATTCACACGCACCCACACTACAAATACCCACACCCACATATTCATATACACAGCAACGCGCTACATAACATACTCAAAACGTTACTTAGAACGTATACGCGCTACATAAAACACATACACTATATGGACCACACAAAATACATGAAACGCAACATATATAGCATACACGCAACATATAATGCATCAAACATCGTCGTTTTTATTTAGCCGTCCGTCGCGTCCGACGATGACGGTCGTGTTGTAGTTTCTCCATGTGCTGGTATGTGATTGTCAAATCCAAACCAATCTCTTGTAATCTAAATCCAATCCAACCCTGAGCAATGTGTAGTGGATATAAGACTAATTTGACTATAGACTGATTTGAATAAATGTTTCCACTTATCAACGTCATGCTCATTTTCATATCAACGTCATGCTCATGAGAGTATGCTAATTTTGGGCAGACTCTAGGACACTTGCTTTCTTGTCACTGATCACATGCCGTTTCTGTTCGGCTTATACGACGAATACCGTATGCTGATTTGCGTATGGACCTGTCGTAATTGTCGGTTCATATATAAGCTGCCGTGCCGTTTCTGTCAGCTATGATATATCACGGTTGTATGAGCGATTAGTAGCGGGTGTACTGTGTTTTGGCTCCGTCCAACCGGGTCCAACTTGTTTCTCTCGACATTCACTCTGCATTGGAGCGTGCAAACGTCCTGCGTTTGCTCGGTTGATGTGTGTATGTGTGTGTGTACGTGTGTGTATGTGTGTGTCGGAAGCTTTGGCCGGCAATTTTCTCCTATATTTTTCAACTTGTTGACAAAGATGAGGCCGTTGTAATTATCTACAAATGATATGGGAAATGTTGTGTGTGTAGACATCGTTTGATATTGCGCTTTCAACTGCGATATTGTTGTACTTCATCACCTTGCAAAAGTACCGCATAAAGTCTGGTTTGAATTTAGTATGTAGCTTCTACTAGATTGAATTCAACCTCTGATACAAGCTCTAATTTGTGTGTGTATACATTTTCGTTTAATGTTGGAATTTAGAAGTTTAATGATACCATTTCTCTGGTATGCTTATTTTGTCGCTTTTAATTTTCCATCTCTTTTGGTCGGACTGTTGTATTTTGTGCTGCCTTTGTTTAAAAATATTTGGGAAATTTTAGCATGATGACTGCATTATTGCCACTATTCAACGACATTTGTTTCTTGTAATTTGTGGGTTGTATCTCACCACAAGTCTTTGACACTGTGTGTGTATGCGTGTTTGTGTGTGTACGCGTGTATACGTTTGTGTGTATCTCTGTGTGTATGTGTGTGTGTGTGTATGTATGCTGTTAGTTCTTACATATCGTTCGACATTTTGCGTCGTGTGTTGCGCGACTATTTCGGCTACGACGTGTTCTACGTGATGAATGTCACCGATATCGACGACAAAATCATTGTGCGCGCCCGCCAGCGCCATCTACTGCGGCAATATGAGCAACTAGCGCCAGCTCCGGCGCAGCTGATTGCGGACGCTCGCGAGGCATTGCAGGTGAGGCATTGAGTGTCGTGTCAGCAGTCGCTTGTCGCACCTCCTGGATATGTAGCTATATGAAAAAGATAATACAAACAACTTAATTCCCAGTTGAAATTCAAACAATTTGATTTCTGGGTATAAGTATAGGTAAACACACATTTTCTCTAAAAATTTCACAGGAATCCTTTAATTGCAGATAATTCACTTATAAATGAATAAACTTGGAAATAATTAAAGATTGATGAAACATGGTTATATAGTTTTGTTTATCTACAACTTTATATAGCTCATATTTATATATTTTGCCATGCTGAAGAGAGTAATTCACTCACTTCGGTTTGCTTTTGAAGGCGTTCATTGAACGACACCATTGCTAGATCACATTTGACATTTCGTGCTGTTGTTTCTCGCGCCGGCTCATTCGCCGTCTGCTCTCCTGGTGCAAGTTGTTGACTGCGTGCTGTTGTTGCGACACGGGCAGATACTCGAGGAGAAAATGGCGGCCGAGACTGACGCCGACAAGAAGACCATGCAGGGCAGACAGACGGACAAACTGCAGTCGGCCTTGTCGCAGCTGACTTCGGCCACCGCTACCGAGGACTCGCCGGTCCAGCTTGCCGACGCCGTCAAGGTTTCTGCTTTTGTTGACGTATTTTAGGCATGCACGGTGGTCTGTTGAGACTATATATGCCATTAGCGTTAGTTTTACATCAATCAATCATCATGTATGTCTTCGATTTTTCCGATCAATATCAGTCAATTTTTTAACTAATATATTTATCAATACTCTTTTGTGAACATGATATTTTACATGACATTGATGATATTTTTGTTTTTGTTTTTTTATTTTTATTTTTTATCTTGTTTCATTGGCTAGGTGGCGCCATATGGTCTGACTGGCCGGTGCGCCCATTAAACACCAATTATAATCATAATCTGACTATATGACACGCTCATTTGTCAGCCCATCTACAGACGGGTATCTTTGGTAAGATGATGCTCACGAGCTAAGATGTCGATGAACGAACTTCGGCCCGGATTCGAACTGCGGACCTCTTACACGAGAGTTTAGTGATGAAGCCATTGTGCTGTTCAGGAGTTGTCAATTTATTGTGATGTTTGTGATGGTGCTGGTAGTATCAATGTGTATCATTCTTGTATTGTGTTACTAGGGCAAACGCCACTATATTTGAGCCTCCACAATAAGTTTCCAAGGTTGGCAACCATTTGTGTGCTATGTATATGTGTTTGTCGTCTCGAACCGGTGAACACATCGCGTCGACGCCATTAGGAACGTCAGGTGACGCTGTATTAGGAATGTCTCAGAACTAGTCCATTTGTATAGCATGTTCTTGGGTCCTCAAAATCATGAATATATGCCTATGCGTGTGTATTTGTATATGTCATTGCGTGTATATGTAGATATGTCTGTGTATGCGTGTATGCATGTTTGCATCCTCAGCAAGTTGTAAAGTACAGGAGATGAGCTAGACTCAGTGTCTTTTTCGAAATCCATTTTTGTCAGTGTGCCTTTATGTCCTGTGTGTGTGTGTATGTGTGTGTGTGTCTAAGTCTATGTGTTGATGTGTATGTGTTTACCGGCAGCGATTATTTGACGAGGCCGGTGACTGCCTGGCCGAGATGCTCGACCGGCGACACGGCGCTGAAGTCAGCGACAACAGCATTTTCCGCGACCTGCCGCGACACTGGGAGAACGAGTTTCACTACGACATGCGCGCTCTCAATGTAGGCGCATACACACTCACACACACGTGTGTTATTTAGTCAAGTTATTATAGTGAGTAATATTTGACTTCTATGAGGGTGCGATGTTCTAGTTATTTGAGATAATTAATTTAATCTTGGCTCGTGTTAATTCATGTGTTCTCTCTTTTCGGCTCCAATGCGAATTAAATTTCAATCTATATTTGTTTTCAAGTTTTAATGATTGAATTTCCATTGTATTTCTGGTTGATTTATTGTGCCTTAAATAATTTCAAATACAATTCTTTCATCTTCGGATTGACTTAGAATTATTGTTTTTTATATATGTATTGCATATTTTGTATTTTTATTTCCAATATCTGTTATTGTTCACTCAATTAGTTATATTTCATATTCTCATTATATGTTGGATTTATTATACAAATATATGTTGTAACGCTTTCGATTTAACTTTAGGGTTCAATCCGGTCGGATACGAGGAGCGTTCAAAAAGTTTTGGCAACTGGCTCAACAAACACAGCACAAATTATTGCACGGAGGTGCTGTTTGGTACATTGTCACGTGCATTCGTTCTGAATAAAATGAAAGTACTGCGGTGCGTGCCAGTTGACTCTAAGAACTGTGGCAGCGGTTTGAAATTTGTTTTTTTGTATTCTGAGTGGAAATGGACGCACGATCCAAAACTGAATGGCGCTTCTATGTTTTCATTAGGTCGAAGCTCAGTGAAGACGCGAGGCAAATTCATGCCGATTTGAGGAAAGTTTTGAGCGGACATTGCCCTTCGTATAGAACAGTGGCAAGATGGCTATCATTACTCAGCTCTGGGAAACGATCCCTGGAAGATGACCCACGATCTGGACGGCCATCCACCTCTCGGACCGAGAAGAACATTAGTGTTGTCAAGGAGATAATAGAAGAAGATCGACACACAACTATTTCTCTTATTAGTGAATGCCTCGGTGTATCTTATGACATCGTTCATTCTATCATTCACTAGGACCTGAAGATGAGGAAGGTCTGTTCCCGATGGGTTCCACATCTTCTGACCGAGGAAGAGAAATTGGAAAGAGTGCAGTTTGCTTCCGCTATTCCGTCTGAGTTTGGTCCAAACGGTAAACAACGATGCACAGATATAGTCACGGTTGACGAAAAGTGTTTTGGTTTTTCCAGGTACCTCATAAGAAACAAAATATGGTTTGGTTGGGGCGAGAAGACGCACGCCCCAGTGTCGTCAGGAGTGGATTTCGCTCGAGGAATCATTGTGTTTTTTCGTCTACTGGTCTTATATCTGTTATTTCCGTGCTAAAAGGACAGAATGTCAATGCAACATTCTATTCAGAAGTAGCGCTGAAGTCGGCGGTGAAAAATGTACAGAGAAATATGCCAGCACATCCGCCGCTGGAAAAGTGCGCCTGCACCACAACAATACCTCCAGTCTCACTGCCGCCATGACTCGCCAGTTTTTGGAAGACAATAAGCTCTGTTTGATTGGCCATCCACTCTACAGTCCTGACTAGGCCCCGTGCGACTTCTGGTTGTTCCCAAAATTGACAGAAAAACTGGCAGGAATCAAGTTTCAGAGGGAGCAAGATCTTGCCAGACGAGTGATTCCAGAGATATAAAGTGTACCAGTTCATGAGATCGCATGAGATTGTTTTTCCAAGTGGATTTCACGTTTGCAAAAGTGTGTAAATATCGGAGGAGAATATGTGGAAGGTCTGTAAAAATATATACCGTATATACTCGCATATAAGCCGACCTCGCATATAAGCCGACCCTCTAAAACTGCTTTAAAATGGCCAGTTTATGCAAAAACCCGCATATAAGCCGACACTCAACTTATCTTATTTTACTCCATATTTTTGGTTCATAGAAATTTGTTACTGTAAAGATGTAAAATGCTTACTTTTATGTTACATACTAGAAGAAATAGAAGAAATTATACATCTTGATATGAATAAAGAAAAAAATCTTCTGTGCTGTTCTATTTATTCATAAAAAACTATATTATTTCTGTTTATAATTTAACGTAGTGTTCTTAAAGTTCCAGAAAATCCAAAAGTTACTGTTCATATTGTGATGGCAATTTTGGTGCAATTTTCGTTCTCTGTCTCAAACTTATAGAGTGTCTGTTCAGAAAACGTGTACACCAACCTTTGGAAGCAGTGAACTCGTCATATCTCCTGGATTGTGCTATCTTGAGGGCTTGCAAACGAACTCCTAGCCGAGACACTCCATATTCATTTTGTCTCTGGGCTTCAAACCACTTCAAGATTTCCTTCTCCATTTCTGGGTACTGTCCATGTTTTCGTCCCCTGTTCGCACGTTTGGCCTTAGGTGCAATATCCAGTGATGTATCCTTTCTCCATCGTCTGACATTGCTTTCTTCTACACCAAACTTTCTTCCTGCCTCCAGGTTGCTTGTTTCTTCAGCGACCTTTATCACTTTTAGCTTGAAGTCAGCAGTATAGAACATACGTTTTCTTTTTTCTCCAGACATGGTGTATTGTAGAAACAATTTTACAACTCAAATTATCAAACTTCAGCACACTTTTAAATTCTGTGGCCGCGTGCTCACGTTTGCCCCATTGGTTTGCTGTTCTATACGCCACGTGACCCTCGTCCCCCTTCCCACGCGCTGCCTACCAATTGGCTGCCTCTGATTTACCTCTTCGACTGCCTCTGTTTGAGCGTGTTATTTCTAAGAAATCGAACCGTGTACCAATGACGTCGGCTTCATCACTAGCTCTAGCTTGGTTACGGCTCGCCACTGGTGACACACAACCAAATAAAGAGTCAGATAGCGATGAAAACGTGTGGCTGGAAAATTGGCATTAGTATCTGTCCTTGTGTTCATTTTGTTTTATGCGCATATAAGCCGACTCCCTGATTTCAGCATTGTTTTTTATACTTATAAACTCGGCTTATATGCGAGTATATACGGTATATGATTCTCTTTTTCATATGGTTTTTATTACACTGTTACCAAACCTTTTTGATCCGCTCTCATATTACGTTTGTTTTTACGTCTGATTGTTAAATCTTATGCATACGGTTTAGTGTCATTTTGACCAGAACCTATGTACTCGCTGGAATGCGACCGGTCAAAGTTATTTGTGAGCTTGCGCACTCGCTGGCTCTGTGTGACCAGGTTCTGCCGCCCAACGCTCTCACGCGAGTCAGCGAGTACATTGACGAAATAGTCGCCTACATTGCGCGCATCATTGACAACGGCCTGGCGTATGTGGCGCCGTCTGGCTCAGTCTACTTCGATGTGGCCAGGTTCGACGCACACCCCGACCATCACTACGCCAAACTTGTTCCCGAGGCGTACGGCGACTCAGCGGCGCTTCAAGAAGGAGAAGGTACGTTGGGGTTGAGATGACAATGGTGTGATATTTCAGTTGAGTTTTGTTATTGATTGCCGTTCATCACTATTCAGTCATTGTCTTGCAATGTTTTTTCTCGATGTATCGCCATTTCGCTTGCTCTGTTGCAGACTCATTCGCTGACAGCAATTTGACAGCAATTTGGTTTCTATGACAAAGTTGTTTTTATGACAATTCTATGAGAGCAATTTGTTTTCCACACATTAGTGGTATCTTATTCGAACGCGACGGTTGTGTGTTACGCATGGTTCGTCAACTAATGTTTTGAATGGATTGAAAATATTAAATAAATGTACTTTATACACTAAACTGAGTTTATCTATATGACTGCCTGTGTGTGTGTGTGTGTGTGTGGGTGTGCATGGCGATGTCAGGAGTATTGAGCGCTGGCGGCGGCGCTGCGGCGTCTGAGAAGCGGTCGGACAGCGATTTTGCGCTGTGGAAGCGCAGTCGCGCCGGCGAGCCGAGCTGGCCGTCGCCGTGGAGCGCCGGCCGGCCAGGTTGGCATATTGAGTGCTCGGTGATGGCCTCGCAACTGTGCGGCTCCTCCATTGACATTCACACGGGCGGCGTTGATCTGCGCTTCCCGCACCACGACAACGAACTGGCGCAGTCCGAGGTTCGTGCATTATCTGATCAGATGGGGATCTGTTCATCGTGCGTGTCCACACAACAGTGTCCAGTGATATTTTGCCATTATTGCTAATTACAGCAATAAGAAATGCAGAATGATAACGAATATAATAATAAAATAACATGAAATAAGAATTAATGCTTATAATAGTAATGAATACAATGATAAAGTAAATAATAAATGGAGATAGGAGAGGCCGATCGATGTGTAAATATGCCAGCTCAGTGATATGGAAGAGTGTCACCACTATTACAGCCATGCGTTAGCCCCATGTACTGGACACGCCCGAAAAAGATGTAGAGAGTTTGAGAAATATGAGCTTAGTCGGAATGATGTGTGCTCATGCAGAAAGAGACAAAAATAAAACAAAAATGCTGAATTAAAACGAGACCTGAAAGTGTATGTACACAAACTTGTAATAAATTGCGATTAAATAATAATGTAACATGAATTAGTACATATAATATTTATGAATGAATAAGTAAATATATGAATCTAGCAATAGCCGATCAATATGTAAATACGAATATGTAAAACTCATCTACTCAAAACACATGAGACCCAAAAACCTGATCAGAAAAGGAAACATAGGGAGGCAATCACGCAAACACAAAATGTAAAACATTGCGGGATTGCCGATGCGGTTGCGTTTTGGGCAGTATGTCAAGTTTTGTACGATAGGCGGTAGCAGGGAATTGTATCTGAGGTGTGATTGTACGGCGGTATGTGTCTGTATGTGTGTGTGTGTGTATGTTTGTGCAGGAGTTGGTGTTAGGCGGGTACATATTCGTTTTGTTAACATATAACATAATCGAACATGAAAATCGAAAGGCTGTGTTGTAAATCGCATTCACAACTGTTTGTGTAGACTGTTTTTGCGGTGATTTGTTTTTGTACGTGTGAATGTGCGTGTGTGTTTGTGTGTGTTGACCAGGCGTACCACGGCAACGACTGCTGGGTGCGCTATTTCCTGCACTCGGGCCACCTCACCATTGCCGGCTGCAAGATGTCCAAGTCGCTGAAGAACTTCATCACCATCAAGCAGGCGCTGGCGCGCTTCTCGGCGCGTCAGCTGCGCATTATGTTTCTGCTGCACTCGTGGCACGACACGCTCGACTACAGCGACAATACCATGCAGCTGGCCGTCCACTTTGAGAAATTTGTCAACGTTAGTCTGCCCGACACCGGCTCGACAGCACAACACAACACGAATCGTGTGTATGTGTGTGTGTGTGTTTGTGTGTCTGCGCGCGTGTGTGTAGGTTTGTGTGTGTGTGTTTGTCTTTGTATATGTGTGTGCGTGTGTTTGTATTTGATGTGGTCGCAGAGCAATTGAGGCACATGGACGCTATTGACGCCATTGACAATACCATTGATCTGTGTTTATAACTGTGAATTGATAATTACCAACCTAAAATTGCGTTAATTATTCTTGAACTTGTGCTATTTCATTTTTGACTGTGTTTCATTTTTGTGTTTTTTTAAGAATTTCTTGTGTCTTCATGCGTTTTCGTGCGATTTCAAAACCATATCTTCTTGGCACGAAAATTTCGTACGATATATAGTAATAATGCGTTCAGCATTCCGCGGTAATTATGCGCTACGATATCCCACGATGTACAGTTTGTATGTTCCAGTTTGTATGCTTCAGTTTGTGTATGTGCACATTATTGTGTGTATGTGTGTGTGTGTGTGTGTTTGTGCGTCGGTTTTGGCAGGAATTTTTCTTGTACGTGCGCTCTTTGCTGGTGTGTTCTGGCGGCGGTGGCGGCGGCGTGGCGACTGAGACGACTGGCCACTTCAGCAAATGGACGCCGGCCGAGACTGAGCTCAACGAGCGCTTGCAGCAAGCACGGACCAAGGTTCATCTGGCTCTGTGCGGTGGGTGGCTCGCTCGGTATTTTTATAATCACTCAAATAGCGCCGGTGCTTGAAATTGTGTGACTGCAATCTCCATGCACGTTGTTTATCAACAGACAAACGGAACAAGAAGAGCAATAACATTTGATGACAACATATTTCTGGAAAAGAAATAGTGTGAAACTGAATCAGAACTGCTCACAAACACCCACAACACACACCGTACATGTATGGTGGTTAATCTGCAAGAAATATGATATAATCAGTAATTAATAGGGTGGCCTTTTGGTGCGCTAAAAGTTGCACTTAAAAGTTTGCAGGAACTTAAGTAAAATCCGTCAAATGGTAGTAAAACTATCTTATGAAAAACATACTTTTTGTGAAATTTTGTATTCTTTACGTTCCATAACTATTACTACAATACGTTTTGAGCATTCGCGGTTGTGCTAGAATTGCATGCTTCATGAGCTTCAACTGTCACCTCACTGGCGACAAGGGTAACATTCGGATGCGCTAAAAATCGCAAATAGTTCCGCTAATAAGTTGAGCTCAATGGTTCGCTAAAATAATAGGGTAATAAAATTTAAACATTTTTACGTCATAAATTTAAACGTTCGCATTTTTAAATAATAGGGTAATAAAATTTAAACATTGAAATCACTCCTTAACTTCGGGAGTTTCACGTTTTTGTTTCTACTAAATGTATTTTGAGCATTGGCGGTTGCGTTAAGATTGTGTTTTTTCACATGCTTGTCTAGTCTGTCGAGTCTGTCGCACTGATGCCTGGTAGTGACATTTAATCCAACAATATTATTTGACAGACTCTCTCCATGTTTATTTTCTTTAATGTTCTTCTTGTATGCGGTAATTATATTCAAGTGCTGTTGATCTAACTAGTTGCTCTAAGGCTCCCCGAAAAGTATAAAATTACGGTTTAATTTTATCGCACAAATGCACGTGTCTATATCAGAGTGCTATGTCTTTATTATCTGTATGGGAACGTGAACACACAGGATTTCTAGCACCATACACGGACACAATGTTCACACGTCTTCCAGATACATTACACTGGCCTGCGTTTCAAAACTTTTTTTCAAAAAGTTGGATATTTCTCAGCTGTTCTAATACAAGTTTCATGTGCTGAATCCGAAAAAGCTATCCATTTTAATCGATTAGCTCGAGTTTTCACACTATGTCAAGGATAGCAGCTCACACACTGATGTATTAATATACATATTGCAGTGGGCATACTGATACATTTTGCCCCAATTCTCACCCTTCTCTCCTGCTGCATACATGATATCTAATGTCATCATCATATCTCAGTCTGAGCTCTCTGCGTGGCTGGCTTACAAGTCGATCACCACCAAATTCCTGGGTAACTACAGAAGTCCGGAATACCTGAAGGTCGTCGATGAGTTAATGGATAGTTTTCAGCAACTTGGTGCTCGTATGTCTGTAAAGATGCACTTTCTACCGTCCCATCTCTAATAACTCCCAGACAACTGTGGTGATTATAGTGAAGAGCAGGGAGAACGTTTCCACAAAGACATGCGTGTGATGGAAGAACGGTACCAGGGTCGGTGGGACATAACTTCCTGGCGGACTATTGCTGGTGCTTGAAGAGGGACGAATCATCTGCTTAATACATTCGGGAGTCCGTGAAAAGGCCATTTGTTTCGCAGTAGTATGTACTGTGATCGGAATACACTTATGGTGCATCAGTTTGCAGTTTAAACATATATCCTTCTGTCGCATTGACTATAGTAAACCAATCAGCAAGGTTTTGTTCATATGGGCGAAATAACGTATCTTAAAGTATCGAGCTAATCGAGCAAAACGGAATCCATTTCCGGAATCAGCGTGAAAAAGTGACCGAAAACAGTTGAGAAACCCTTGAACTTATAAATCACGCAGACCAGTGTTATTATGTTATTGTGTTTATGTCAACAGTACATGAACATATGCTGCATTGTACAAGTTTACAACTGAAATTTTTCCCTGATAGTGTGAAATAATGGTTCTAAAAGTTCAAAAATTGACCTAAATCTAAATAGTTGCTCTTAAAAATAAAAAAGTGCAAAAGTTGCGTTCAAAACAAGAAGTTGCAAATAGATGCATTTATAACTTCTTGCCTTCTAACTTACCCTATATCTTATATCTTATCTTTATCCTATATTCTTATATCTTATCCTCTAACTTCTAACTTCTACTTATCTCAGATCAATAAAACACTGGTCTTTTGGCTTCTCAGGATGAACAGAGTATGATGAAAATGCTGCATTTGCAACAAAAGGTCACCCTAGTGCAGGGGTTCCCAACCTTTTTGTACTTGGGACCCCCTTCCCAAGACCTTGCAGACTGTCACACTTGACATTGAATATATACAAAAGGGTGATATAGTAGGGTGTATTTTCTGTGATAGAGAGGGAAAGAAAAGTCTAAAAAAATGTTCAAGAATCCAGTAATTTTTTTTTGGGAAATTGAATCACATTGGTCCAACCTGAACAAAAATAACATATATTCCTTAAAATTACATTAACATGGGTTTGAACAGCTATTAAACCCAGCTAGTGGGATGTTTGATGTTACATTTTAGCAGTAAGCTTTGAAATTCGTGGCCGAGCGTTTGTTAGAGCCAGTCTCATGTCATCTCCAACATCCAATCTGTTCCTATTCTTTGTTTTTATATCAACAAGCGTTGAAAATCCTGCCTCACACAAGTAGAAGCAGTGGAACTAGGACACGTAAAGCTATCATGCTGACTTTGGAGTATGACGGATACATAGCGCACCAGAACTGAGTTATGGATTTCTCCTTGAAGAGATCACCAGCTGAAGAGTCGTTCCTTAGATCCAGAAATTCATCTTGGATATTATCTGGGATGCTGGATACTTCAAGTTCAGTACAAAATGGGTTCCTTACTAGGGCCTCTTGTTCCTGTGATAGCTCAGGGAAGTAACGCTCGACTTCCTTTTCTAGAGACTGAAGATGTTCGAAAATCTCATCCTTGAGGAACTGATCCAGTTGGTTCTGAGACTCATCCATCACTTCACAAAGTTTTTCAAACATGGCGATGTTTCCAAGATTGGTTTTCCGACTCCAGTTCTGCAGTTTGGAAACAAAAGCCCGAAGACTATCTTGAAAAAGGAGAACATGTGTTTCCTTTCCTTGAAGCTTCATATTGAGCTTGTTCAGCTCGTGAAAAATGTCCGCCAGGTACGCAACCCTTTCATTCCAGGCTTCATCTTTGACGTGAACCAGAAGATTTTTTTTCTTGAGACTGCAGGAAAAGCTTTATTTCATCTTTTATTTCAAAGACACGATTAACAACGTTTGTTTTCGACAACCAACGTACTGCTGTGTAGAAGAGAAGGACTTCGTGGTCAGCATTCATGTCTTTGCATAGTCATTTAAGTAGGAGAGTGTTGAGTGCTTGAGTCTTCACGTAATTTACAATTTTGATTACAGAATCAAGCACTTCCTGCAGAGAGGCAGGGAGAGTCTTGCTGGCGAGAGAATATCGGTGAATCATGCAGTGGATTCCCTCTGCTTGAGGTGCTAACTTCTTCACTCTCGTTTGTAATCCTGATTTCGATCCCAGCATAGCCGGTGCCCCATCTGTACAAACCCCACATACGTTTTCCCATTGAAGATCTTCATCTTGGAAAAAAGTTGAAACTTTTTCCATAACATCATCAGCTTTTTTTGTGCTTTCAAGTGCACTGCAGAATAAGAATTCATCTTCAATGTCACCTGAATTAATGTATCTCACGAAGACAAGCAACTGACAACATGAACTTATATCTGTTGACTCGTCGAGCTGAAAGGAGAACCAAGGTGAACTCTTGATTTCAGTCAACACCTGCTCCTTCACATCCATCGACATTTTGGAAATGCGCCTCTGTACAGTGTTATTTGACAGGGATAATTGCTGCATCTTCATTGCACGGGCTTCTCCAAGAATACGATTTACTGCTTTCATCATGCAAGGTTTAAGAAATGTTTCTCCAATTGTGTGAGGCTTTTGTTGTTTAGCCAATTCGAATGCAATGTCAAACGAGGCTTCTACTACGGCTGCAGTTTGCTGCTGAAACGACCCACTTCTGTCGAGTCTTTGGGTTTTAAGACACTGTTGATGCCGTTTGAAGAAATCCAAATCCTTCTTTGCGTGTTCTGGATGTTTCGTCTCGAGATGACGCTTTAGTTTTGATGGTTTCATTGACTCTCCACTCAGGACAGCATGGCGCAAAACACACTGTGGTTTCTCGATGCCGTCACTGGCAAGCAGAGAGGTGAAGCCAATGTTGAGGTAGCATTCCGAGTATCTGCGTCGTTTAGCCATGGTTGTGAGCAGAGTAAATAATGTTTTTAATTTATTCAATTCGAAAATATACTAAATACTTAAATAACAACATTTTTCCAATTAAAGTGTCATATCACAACAGCATGCTTGCCTCAACAACTCACCTCTACTGCTTGCCTTATCTCCTTGCCGAAATTAAATAAAAATGTTGTACTTGTCACCACAATATGCTGCATGAGTAATGACGGGGTAAGCATTGCCTGGTAAGGAGGGTGGGAGTGTGGCCAGTCGCGCCATTCGTCATCCACCAATCAGCAACCACATGACTCACGTGTCGATAGAAAGCGCGCGCACACACCCACACGCGCATACATACATGCGCGTGCACTTACATACTCGCTACTCACTGATACACACATACATACAGTTGCAGACACATACACATTCACACAGTCACATTAGATCACAGGCACGCATACATACACCTATAATATCATCTTTTGACATTAAACTAACGTAGCATACGTTTTGCTTTGCACCGAAGCAAAAATGAAAAATGTAAGTGCATGAGAAATGTAACTGATGAAACAAATATAATGATGGTTAAATGGTTAAATGCCTAAGTGGCAGCTGCTACACGGGAAGAAGCCGAAGCTTATAAACACACAGGTGTGCCCCGTGCAGCTCGCTGCCACCGCAGAACCGACCCTCTCCACGCTATGGCGCCACAAGGACGTAAGACGTATTAGAGAGGGCCACCTCCCCAGAATGCATGGCACAACTCATGACTGATATCTGGTACCATCATTTTCTGCTGGGTGGACAGGGGCTGTGGGATTGTAGAATTCGCCCAATGAAATTCTGCTCCGCCGGGTTTCGAACCACGGACCTCCCGCTTGTGAGGCGGGTGTGCTAACAACTACACCAACTGCATCCTAACTACTTTTTACAAGGCTAGGCGACCCCCAGTCAAAGTTTCGCGACCCTCCTGCCAAGGCTTCGCGACCCCCTAGGGGGTCGCTACCCACCGGTTGGGAACCCCTGCCCTAGTGATTAAGCATGACACTGATTCTTTTCTGATATGACGTATTCAGTTTGTCTTAAACTTTTTGTATGCTATTTCTGTTGTTTTCATTTATGGATACATGCATGTTTGCTTGTGTGTGTGTGTGTTTTTGTGTGCTTACTCATAATTCTCCCCACATCAATATTTAATTAAAAGGAATTTGTCGTGAACTTGTGCTTCCCGTGTTTCAGTGTTGGCGGTTTGCCGCAATATTGGTCGGTATTGATGCGGCGGTTTTTAAATCTGCTAGTCATTATCGTTTGAGGAAAGATTAACAATTTGTGATTTTTGGATGTTTTCCACATTTTAACTTTATCTACAAGAATGTTATCTCGTATGTGTATGTATGTGTGTGTGTTTGTATTATTTTTGTGCTTTTGTAGGTGTACTCACATATTTTGTACACAAATATTTGTAGCTACAGGAAATGAGCTAAGCTCGAGCTGTCCTGTCGCCTTGTCAGTATCCACCTAGGCAAGCTGAACAATTTCACATCCTTAATACACCTTATGTTTTTTAGTTTACTACCATGACCCTTTTTATTTTATCCATCTCACTGGAAGAAATAATTGCTGTCAATCGTCTTCATTACGATCTTATTTTATGCACGTTGATTAAGTCACCTCTCAATCTCCTCTTCTCCAGGATCGTCAGAGAAAGTCTAGCTAATCTTTCCTCATAGCTCAATTCCTTTAGCTCTTCCACTATATGTGTGTGTCTGTTATTGTGTGTATGTTTGTTCTATTTGTGTGTGTGTGTCGGTGTCTGGCAGACAACGTGGACACACGCGCCACACTCGACGCGCTCCGCTCGCTGGTCACGGCAGCCAATTTGTACACTTCAAACGTGGCGTCCTCTGGCGGCGGAGATAGACAACTACTGGCCGACGTGGCTCGCTATGTTACCGGCGTGTTGAAAATGCTGGGCGCAGCGCCGGCGCACGGACCGGACATTGGCTTTCCGGCCGACGATGGACAACGGACAACGGACTCCGCCGGCAACGAGAGTGTACGTAACAGCACGCGGCGACACAATCACAGGAATACCATATTTTGGTTATGTTCATACATTTGGCTGTACATACATTGTGGTCGCGTTCGGGAAAAAACATTGGGTTGGTGTGCGCGTGCGTGTGTGCGTGTGTTGTACGTGTCAGCTGACTGTATCTACCAAACTTGTGATGTGTGTTCATTAACACACACAGGCCAGAAACCCCAACACCCCACCGCACTGGTAAAGCTTCATCTGACAAATCTGTGCAGATTCGATCCGCCGTCCTTTCTATGAGGATGTTCGATTCACAACTTGAGAAGTAGGTAATTGTAAGTTTATGAATAGAACATTTTGAGAAATGCGGCATTCATTGATGTTTATCAATCAATTGTGGTGTCGTTCTGCTCACGCATTGCTCTTTTTGCTTATGTTTTCATTTGTTCCTTGAAACTTAATAAGGAAGTTCAGTGTCGTTACAGTTGTGAACAAGTTACGCTCGAATTATTCGCCCGGGAGACCAACACGCCCACAATGATTGCCTGGTCTGCGCCATGAATGACAACTTCTGATAACTTCTGGATTCACTTCTGAAGTATTGAAAAGTACTTCCAAAATACTTATAAAGCGTGAATCGAACGCTTAGAAGTACTTCCGAAGTACTTCTAAAGCAGTATCGAACATACCCAACAATAGTAATATTGCATTTATTGCTGTCGCTAAATTTGTTTTTTCATTGCATTATAAGAAAAAGGAAAAATACATATTTGCATGATTACATTTGCATGCAGATGTACACATACAAAAATATATAAATATATACAAAAATAGATATATAGAACTCAATTTCAATTACACTTCTTCCACACACTGTGTATGCACGTGTGTGTATGCACATGGGTATTTACGAGCGTGTGTGTGTGTGTGGTGTGTGTGGTGTGCGTGCACGGTGGGCGGTGGCAGTTGGAGTCGCTGGTGGCGCCCTATTTATCAGTGCTGGCCGGGTTTCGCGGTCGCGTGCGTGCGGCGGCGCGACAACACGGCGTTGGCGAGCTGCTGCGTGAATGTGACCAGCTGCGTGATGTACACCTGGCAGCACTGGGCGTGAGACTCGAGGATCGCGAAGGTGCGTCGTATTCGCCGTCACCGCCGGCGTGGCTGTTTGTAATATTTATATGTTGCGAGCCACCTCAAATGTATTGCCACCCAACGTGGCGCATGTAATGTCACGCAAAGGTTAAAGGTCAAAAGCCTCAAGTGACAGTTGCTAAACGGTAAGAAGCCGAAGCTTATGAACACACAGGTGTGTCCCGTACAGCTCGCTGCCACCGCAGAACCAACCATCTCCACGCTATGGCGCCACAAGGATGGAAGACGTATTAGGGAGGGCCACCTCCCCAGAATGCATGACACAATACATTAATATGGGCGTAGATTTGTGTCGAGGCTCGGGGGGATGACAGCCATCATTGGTGTTCAAAGTGGACTCAGTTGGTCAATTGCACGAGACACTCAACCATTTTATGCCTAATCAATTACAACACGCATACCTCAATGAAATGTATATTGTATGTCATTGCATACACACATTTGTCGTGTATTGTTACTTTTTGCTATACTTATTTTGATGACAAAATACCCAATGGTATGAACTCAGCAGAATTCTCGGGAGGTATAATTGCGTATTCATAACCCCCATCCAAGTTGGCTGGTGTATATATTCACCCATGTCCCCAAGATTTACGCCCATCCACATTACTGATATCTGGTACCATTTACTGCTGGGTGGACAGGGCTGTTGGATGATATAATTCGTCCAAATATATAATCATCCGCCGGGATTCGAACCACGGACCTCCCTTTTGTGAGGCGGGTGTGCTGGCACTATACCACGGAGTCCAACAAAATTTAAAACATGATGCATGTAATATAGGTTGGCCAGCTCTCTGTGTCTCACGCTCTGCGTAAAACACAAAGAAAAACTCAGCTATAAGAAAAGTGTGCGAAATAATTTTAATAAAAATATTGTGAGCAAAAAGCATGAACTAAAATGTAAATATACAAGTAAAAATGAAAATAACATAGAAAACAAAAAACTTAAAAAAAAATAACAGCAATTATCGAGAACTCAATTTTTTATTAATAACATTATTAACTCTCAATGTCAATAATTGATAACTAAACGTCATTGTGTGGTGTTTCAACACGTAACTTGGTCACAAACGAGCATTCATCGGCAATGACAGTAGACATATACAAAATTTTATATTACGAATTTGAGCGCAGCAGTTGAGAAGGCTATGCTTTACGTAATTTTGCGGGGGACAAAGCGTCTCACGGCCCCGGCTGGTATATCGCAGGTTGTTGTCAACGCGGGCTAATAGCCTGGGCTAATAGAGCAGTGTGTGTGAACGTTCGAGTACGCAGCTCTGTACCGGATGTCACACCGGGGAAAACGTACACGTCCGCATGCGTGGAAAGTCAAATTTGCTCATCCCTCATATAGCGCATATCAAAATAGCGGAAACCGAGGGTGCTGTGTGATTCTTAAATGGAGGATGTATGGAATACATTGACGCCAGCTTGTCGACTGATAACAGTTGACCGTTGCAAGCTGATTGGTATAGACGAGTGACTTGTGAGGCCGGCCTTAGGCATAGACAAACCAGGGGGCTGTCCAGGACCTCAGATTGGTGGGGGTCTGGCACACAAATCACACAGCAATATAGTTCGTACAACATTGGTAATTCCGTTTATATTCATCGGAGACTAATGATGTGTTTAACATTGATGAAACGGATCTGTCCTGCAAACCTGCCTAACCTGTATAGCCTGTCAAATTCATGAAGCTTAGAGGAGAACGCTGCGCAGCTGAATACAGCTGAATACTGAAAAAAGCTGAGCTTTTTTGGGGTTATGCTCAATATTGGTGGAGTTAATTGAGAAAGACACCAAATGATAAATAATTTGTTTGTAAAAATTGGACTTGTGGCAAAGTGGAGAGTGGTGATTCCATCACGAAAATATGCTATCACATCACGTAAACATCAGCGCACACCACCTAGAGTTTGAGTTAATTTATTACCAAGAATGGCATGATCTCACTCACACACCCGCTCTATTCACCCGATCTTGATCACTTGAGTATTTGTATTCCTCCGAATGGAGAAAGTTCCCGAAGGAGAATGTTTCGCAGATGTAGAAGAGGTTCAGAAGATAACGACACAGCAATTCAAAACAGTAACTTCATTACAGTTCCATGATTGCTTTCAACAGTGGAATACACGTCTGGATGAGTGCATTGCTTCAGTTTCAGTTGGAGACTATTTTGAAGGTGATAAGACTATAAACATGTAAGAATGACTAAATGAAATTCTATGGCACAATTGCGGTTACTTTTGGGTCACCTCTCGTACATGTACCGGTGTGTGATGAATATAACTGGTTGTTTCATATAGTGATGTACTATACGTATGTGCGCGTGTATCGGTGTGTGTGCGTTCTGGGGAATCTGGGAAATATTCTAGGTGAGTAATGAAATTGATTATTTTCCCCAAGTTAATTCCACGCTGCAGAAATTGATCTCTGTTGGCGGACAATTTTAATAATAAAACATCACCGATTTAACAAATGTAAACTAATGTATTGAAACCACCAAAAATACCGAGTGAGATGTAAATCAAAGATTGATGGAATTTGTACTAATAGTACGAAATTGGTGTGCAAACGACTAGAGGAATATTCTTGGATGTGATGGCATACCACGGCAATTGGTTTATTGAACCGTGAGTTCGCCCAGAAACACGGATGCAGGCAGTCGCGATGGCAAAACAAGCCGCTACCACCATTCATCTCCTCGCCCTGTCTTCACAACTTGAGATTACGGCATTATGATTAGAAGATAGTCCTGATATGTCGTTGGTCAGATGGATAACCAATCAATTGACACAAATACACGGACTCTGACAGAAGTGACGATAAATTTAGCCGCCGCCATCATTCATCTTCTCGCCCTGTCTTCACAGCTTGATACTGCGTGGAAAGGCAATAAAGCAAAAACGAGCAGGAGAGAGATAGAGAGAGAAACATAATTTTGACGTGTTTCCGTCAGATTTGCAGCGGTGATTTGCACTTGAAGCACAACGCTGCTACTGTTTTTATATTGAAAAGAGACGCAGAGATCAAAACGTGGTCGTCAAAACACGGCCCAGGTTGCCTATTTCTTCATTTTGGGCAGTTTGACACTTTGATGACCACGTCTCGAATCAAATTCACCACAATGTGTCTTGCAATATCGTCAACCGTTCCACTCGCCACTTGACTAGTTGGTTCAGTACTAACGGTCGTGTGATATGTGTGTGTGTGTGTGGCCTTTATCGATGATTTGATCAACAGCGGCGGTCGCAAGGTCACACTCGTGTTTTCCACGTGCAAAGTGCGTGCATTGGTCTCAGACAGTTTGCAATATCAGAGACGATCTTGGCAGCAGGATTTCCCCTGTTTTGTTTTCTTGCTCTGTTTCTGCCGATTTTCGGCGGCTGGTCGATGATGGTGGATTTCGGCCAGACTACGTTTCAGCAGCTGAATGAAACCAATGTCGGAGATGATTTTGATACACACCGATACTTCGTTCATCATCACTTTCATGCACAGAGCTAATTTGTCAAGCGCTAAAATATAGGTAGTCAAGGTCGATTCCTTGAGAGTCGTCTAAGATGCAAGTCTGCATTTTTTTCTTGGTCGCGATCCGCTGCTGGCTGAGTTTGACAGTTTACACGGCCGATAAAATAAAGTCGATACATTCTTTATGAACGCCCGAATCGCCGCATTCATGCACAAGCTCATTCATCCACATTAAGCTATACGATTGTAAACAAATCTCCTAATCTAATAGCACGGCAGTGTGCTTCTTGCATGAAACAGTCACATCTTAAGGTTTTCTCGATCGTGTCTTGTCTAGGAATTCTCGCAGGACACTCACATATAATTGTGAGCGTTTGTGAAAAACTCTGTCTCGGTTGAGAAACTCTCTTTCGTTGCTGTAGTGACCATATAGCTCTTCAGATCTTGTTTCAATGCCTAGTGAGACCAATAGTCGGGCGAACGCGTCACCGATTACTTCATTACAAGGAAGTTCACGCATTGTGTTAGGTATAACCAAAGCCTGGCTTGCAGTAAGTGAACTATACCTGATCCAGCCAGTGTCCTCTCATTTTAATATACTGGAGACCAAACATTTGACATAGACCGTGGTAAGACTGATTCGTCCTGCTACTCTGCAAGTACTTCAGGGTGAGGAAAAATCTGCTGAACAGAGGCGGCACTAGACCAGATCACGCTGGCATATTCGATGATCGAGCGCACGTTGGAGCAGTATGCGGAGATAATGTATTTGTGTTTTAAATCAATCTGCACACTTCACGTGAGAAAGCCCAGAGCACGATTGAATCTGCGTACAGTGACGTCAACGAGAGCTGCGAACGTGATTTTCTCATCAACAATAACTCCCAGATCACGAGGTGTGTTGACCTGCAATTTCACTGACCCAGCACTGTAAGCTGTTTCCACAGTCTTTTTGTTCAGAGTTATACTTATGTGTGAGCATTTAGCTGGACTTAGTCTCAACCTCTAGTCCCTGCACCATTCATTAACGAAGTCCTTCAATAAATCGTTATCCTTTGATGTTTGCACCGTTTGAAATAATTTCATGCCTGCGTACAGTAGCGCCGTTGATCCCAGATTCACTGCCAGGTCATTGATATAAATGGCAAAAAGGAGCGGGCTAAGCACCGAACCCTCTGGTATTCCACTCATAACGTCCGTCCACTGCGATGTCGTTCCATTGAATAAGGCTCGTTGCTTGCGGTCGGTTAAGAAGGAACGCATCAAGATCAGAAATGGTCCACAAATGGTAAACTCTGGTGAGAGCTTATGGATCAGCAGGCGATGATCAAAACTCTGTAAGGTTGACAATAAGTCCGCGTATACCATGTCCAGCTGCGACTTCCTGTGAATGGCGTCACCGGCGTGTGCAATGAGCTCCGCCAGATTGTTGGCGCAGGAGCGACCTGGAAGGAAGCCGTGCTGGTTTTCTGGAATTTCCGGCAGTACATGTTGCAGGAGACGTACTTGCACTATCCGAAAATCTTACCATCGCAGGAAAGAGGTTAATCGAGTGATAATTTACCGCCGATTTGTAGTCTCCTGTCTTGGGGACTGCAATAATGTTGGCCTCTTTTACCGAGCGAGAAAACACGCCACTGCGGAGACAATGGCTAAACAGCAATGTAAGCGGCACTGCAAGCTCATGTGCGCATTCACTGATAATGGATCACTGATGCCGCCAGGTCCGCATGCCTTATTCGGGTTGACACGATGTAGCTGCCGCCTCACATCGGATTCAGAAATATGCTCACTGCACAATATGTTAACGTTTTAGCTGTTAACACATGACAACGGACCGGTAACATGGCTTACATGACATATGGCACTATATGACACATGTGCCGGAACTTTTTTCAGTAAACTTGTCTGAGAAACAGCGGTTCAGCAGTTCAGCCTTGTCACAGTCACATCCAGCTGTTAAGGAGATGGTGAGGAGTTGCCACCGACATTTGTCCCGACTGTTTTGATGAATGAGCAAAATCACTTTGGGTTTTGCGGAAACCATCGACCATATTTTCCAGGTAATTCTTGTATTTCCTGACCATTATTTGTTTTAGAAAACATCGTTTTTTCTTAATATAGTTCATATGCCATTGGGCCACCAAAGCGCTTGTAATATTTGCATGTGCTGTTCAATGCCATCTTCAATGCCTCCTTATGTCGTGGTCAAACCATGGTGGTATTTTCGTGTGAAGTGAACTACCGGGATGCCATCACGAATAGCTGTCGTCAATATGTCGTGGAACGTGCTGACAGCCTCCTCAGCATCAAGCGACGTCAAAATATTCCACGAAATAGGTGAATTCACTGACGAAGTCTGCACGAATCAGCCCGTTTGTAGTTAAAAGCGCTGGACCGGCTCACCAGTGGAGTGGGCGGGAACTGCAGAGGTACAGAGGTGAGAATCGCTTGGTGATCCGATTCAAACGCATTATCACACAGCTATGGACTGACTGTCCGCTGGTACGTTAGAGAACGCAAGGAACGTGTTGTGTGCACCAGTCCTGCTCAGAATCAGCGGTGTGCAGTTTGCGCGCTCAAATGCGCCTATCAATTTGGCGGTGAATGCCCTTTGACTGCCAACGACTGCAGGCTCGTGCTCGGGGAGGTTAAAGTCGGGGATCTCGGAGGGGGGAGATTAAAGTCGCCCTGAATGAGCAGCGTCATTCCTGTCTGATAGAGCTTGTTAATTTCACTCACTATCTCGCCACCAGCATCTGAATCCTTCACGAGCATCTGAAAGCCTTCACCAGCATCTGATCAGCATCCTTGGGAGCGCGATAAATAACGACATTCAATAGTTAACGACCCGGAGGACCCAACACAGTGACCACATATTCACGTTATCCTTCCAGATAACCTCTGAATTTTGGTGCATGTTGTATACTCGGGAACCAAATCCAGGTTTTATTCAACAAAAATGAACAATAAGAAGGTAAACATAATCTCACCACCACGGTAAACAACAAAACGATTCTAGCGCGTCGGGTTTGCCGCAAGAGTCTATATAACAAGCATATACAAAAATACGACATTCACCCCTCCTTCAAACAAATGAACATATACAACGTAAGACCGTTGACACAGCGCAGATGAGTAGCAACATTTCATACCATTCACCTTGATTTGAACCATGCACCGCACTTCAGAAGCTACATAATTCTTACAGTACAAAATACTACATAGCCAATACGGAACATCGTGGAAAACAAAACAAGTCGCGAATGCTTGGGCACATCATACATTTTCACGGATCTATAAGATCGAATCTCTTGGGCGGATGCCGAGCTCGAGAAGATCGGCGAATAATAAGATGCATAGCGACATCAACGGAAGGTTCACGTGGAGAGAGATCGTCGGCTATAGGAACAGGAGCGTCAGCAATAGGAGCAGGCTCGTTACATGGTAGATTGTCATTTGAAGACTGAGCAACAGGAACATCCGCGGTGAGAGTCGTGTCATTCTCGTTAGAGATGTTTCCTCCCATACCATCCGGAAGGCTGTTTTCAGGACAAGGAGCCAAATGCCTTAACGAGACACTTGTTTCACGCCCATCGGTTGTTCGAACATGTGCGTAGGAAGGACCAGCTTCAATTACCTTAACCTCCTCTACAAGAGGATCGTACTTGGAGGAACGATTATGTCTGCGCATCAGAGCACGAGTAGAAGTTGTCAGCCAGGACGGTATAGAATGGCCTGATACAGATCAGCAGCAGCAAGTGAAGAGGCGTTAATGTGGGGTACAATTGGTAGCAGTACACAGGAGCGACTTTATGGAGGGCAGTGCGTCAGGCAGCATATACTCCCAGCGATCGATAGGTAGCTGGTTGTTCTTCAAGGCGAGACTAATCGTCGTCCATATTGTTGAATTATACCGTTCACACTGCCCGTTTCCACGAGGATTGCATGGAGTCGTTCGGCTCGTGGTATCGCCTTTAGTCGTCAAGTATTCCCTCAACTGCTCAGACATGAAAGCCGTACCGCGGTCGGAGTGAATGTATGCCGGCATACCAAACAGCACAAACAACTGATTTAACCCTTTATAGGTCATTCATATCATCTGATGAGATATAAAAAAATTCTCTTAGTATGTTATAAACCAACCTTTATAAAACACTTTCATTATTGAAAATATTTGGATATTATTGATATTGCATGCTCAATCAATTGATAAAAATGTATCTCGACCGGGCTTCTGGACTGAGCTCCTCATTACCATATGTATCCCGATTGGGCTACACTGACCGGCCTCCTCATAATTATATATGGCCCTATTGGGCTACCTTGATTATTTTTGGTAAATGAAATTGACAATTTATTGGCTTTCAAAAATTTATTTCCATAAGCAGAAAACAGAAATTATTAAAAACAATTATTACATGTCCTAATTCAATGATCATGTTTTTCTGAAGTCTATGCACTTGAAGACGGGCTTGCTGATGTAGATCGCCTGGCGGGTGAGGGTGAGGCGGATGTGGAGGGAGAGTTGGAAGCCGGGGGTATATGGAACTCCTCAAAACAGTTCCTTGTCTCATTGAGGCTAAGGGCAACCTGACACACTTTGCAAGCCCACTTAGACCTGTGCATCTCCTTGTGTGTCGAGCAGTGTTTGCAGGTCATCCTTTGCTTGCAAAAAACTGCGCAGTGGAACTTGGAATGGTCGTACCGAAGGTTGTCTGATGGGCGGTTGGTTTTTTGTCCCTTCTTTAGCGGGACAAAACTCTCAGGGGCATGGCGGAGGCTTCTGGCAGGTCTTGTTTTGTAGCCACGGGCAAAGGCACTGATATCCAGGCGGAAGTTCTTGAGGGTCATGGGCTTCTCTGCTAGGGCTTTGCAATCCCTCTTGTACAAGATCCAGGCGTTAGTGGTGCAGAGATCTAGGATATACCCGAATAACCGGAGATACCACCGCTCAGCCTTCATCGGAGATTTGTAGAGATGGGTGAGCATGTCCGACTTGTCTATACCGCCCGTTTTACCATTGTACTCCTTGATGACTGCAGGACATGGGATGTTGATATTTTTTTTATTCTTTGTCCCACCTTTTCGCGCTGGAGAGTGGTAGAACCCCGGCATCAGAGGAGAGGATTGTGACAGGCTTATTGTCCTTCCAACACATGGCAAGGACACCGTCGCAGGACACGTGGTCTTCTTTATTTTCTTCTTGGACATCAGTGGTGGATTTCCAATGCGGTTTGGTCTGGCAGTCCCCACAATATCGGCATCGGAGCTTCTCTTTCAGGAACTCGACCAGTTGTATGCTTGTAAAGTAATTGTCGGCATAGATGGCTTAATTAGCACGGTCTTTGATGGTCTGGGCAAGGGCAATCACAATCCTGCTGCTCAGTAGTTCTTCCTTCTCCTCACTCAGGTCTACAGGGTGGCTGCTGAAGGTCGTTTGTCCCTGGTACATTAGGATATCGTGGATAAAACCATCAATACTTGCACGGTAGAATAACTTATAGCCAAACTTGTCCGGCTTGTTGGCGATATACTGACGAAGATTCCCTGCCATTGTGCCCTTGTATGCCACCATCACTTCATCAATCGATTGCTGGGGAGTTTCCTTGACCTGCAGGAATTGCTTGGTTACTCCTGTGAAGAGAGGCCGTACCTTGAAGAAGCGGTCTGTGGAAGCCTTGGCATTGTCGTTGTTGTTGAAGTGAATGGTAGTTCGAAGTTGCTTGAAGCGCTTTGCGGACATGTAATCGGTCACCTGTGAGATGCGGGTGCTGACTGAAATACTGACCAGAAACGACCAGTGTAGACATAAAGGGCCACACATGGTTTTAGGCAATTCGGTAATGTGGATCGATCGGGATACACACTTTTTCACGTAATGTTTAGACTAACTTCCCATTATGTGAATAACTTGGGACCAAATTCTATCGATAGATAATATATTCAAATGTAGTATATGTGAATGGTATTTACTTACTTTCATTATTATGGGCGTGAGGGCGGCGAGAGTAGGTGCAAATCAGTCTAGATGTGCACACCATGGCGGTCTCCGAAACAATGCCACATGGGAGGGCGCGTTGCTTGTAGCCCGGGAGGAAGGGAAGTCTGTGATTGGTCGAAATATGATGCTGTGACTCTCCTCTACTGGCTGAGAGAAAGAGACACCACTTTCGTCATCATGACGTCATTATATTGGCGCGAAAACACGCCACTTATGTAGCCAGATCGGGCCACAATAACGACAAAGGGTTAAGCAACGAACCACTGTGTTGGCAGATATGTCCGGACACGGAAACGCGTAGGGAAAGCGTGAGTATTCATCGATGATAGTGAGAAGGTATTTGTTATTGCTTACATATGGCAGTGGGTCCTTAAAGTCTATACTCAAACGCTCAAAAACACGCTTGGCTTTTATTTACGTCTGACCGGTTGACTGATGAAACCTTGGCTTGCACAAGGCGCAGGTTTGACAAGAATCACACACGCGCCTTACTTCCTCGAGAGAGACAGGCAAGTTTCTGGACTTTACAAAGTGGTACATCCTAGTCACACCTGGGTGGCAAAGATCGCATGCAATTCAGGCAATGAAACATAATTCGAGATCGAACAAGCGCGAGACATCAGCAGGTGCATTAAGTGTCCCCGGACGATATTTGATGTCAAAGGCGAAAGGCGCCAAGTCGATACGCCAGCGGATAATTTTATCGTTTTTGATCTTAGACGAATGTTTTTGATCGAACATGAACGCAACAGAGCGCTGATCAGTGACAAGCAAAAAATGACGAGCCGCTGAGTAATGCTCCCACTTACGGATACACTCAACAATGGAGATTGCCTCTTTCTCAACTGATGCGTATTTACGTTCTGAAGAATTCAAAGTTCTCGAGAAGAACGCCATAGGTCGTCCACGTTGATTCAGGGTGGCCGCAATCCCCGTATCAGAAGCATCGGTTTGGACACAAAATGGAGCTGCATCGTGAATACGAGAAACAACGGCGCTGACGATTTCCTCCTTCAGTTTGTCGATGATCTCGATACAGCCTCTGGAAAGAGGAAAACATTTCGCCTCAGTCAAGTCACGTTTTTTTTCGAGAAATTCGGAATCCAACGAGAATAATACGAGAACAACCCCAAAATTCGTTTCAGAGAACACTGATTGATAGGATTTGGTAGGTCATGTAAGGATTTCACACGTTCAGGATCGGGTCTGAGTTCTCCCTTGCTGATAAGGTAACCCAAGAAAGGTGTTGAGCCGCTGTTGAAAGTGCATTTCGACAAGTTTGATGATGATGAAGTTTCGGTGATGTTAAGCTTTTTAGTTAACTCAAGGAATCGGTTGACAGCAACTTTGAGAGAGGCATCGTCGTCTACAACCAATCACAATGTCATCTGAATAGGAGAACGTATCAGGAATATTGTAGCTTTCAATAATTTCGTTCATGACTCTCTGGAAGCATGATACGCCGTTCGTGACTCCGAATGGAATGCGGCGGAACTGACAGAGTTTGGAGCCTGATTGAAAAGCAGTGTAATGCCGATCTTTGGTGGGAATGGGGATCTGGTGGTACGCGCTAGTGAGATCAATTTTGCCAAAATTTTGATATTTAGCGATTTTGTTAGCTAACACCTCAATATTTGGTAATGGATATGCGTCCAAAAGTGTGTATTTGTTTATTGTGGCCGAGTAGTCGACCACTAATCGCCGCTTACCAAGATCATTCTTACATACGAGTACCTGGGCGCGCCACGGCGAAGAGTTCTCCTTAATGATGCCTTGCCGCAGAAGTTTTCCGGTCTCAGCAGCTATGAAGAGCTCCTGATCCCTCGAGTAGCGGCGCGACTTCGTAGCAATAGGCTTGCAATTGTCTTCGAGATTCGAAAACAGAGACGGAGCCTCAACAGAAGCAGCGGGCAGTTCACAAAAACAATGGTCACTAGTAGACGACTCGGCGGTACACACGTTCAAGTCGGCCAACTTGCCTCCAAATAAAACAACAACTCCAAACAAGCAGACAGTGCGGTGTTTGTTCAAGAAATCCACGCCGAGGATAACATCACAACACAGACTTTTCATGATAGATAACTTCTTGTCGGGGTATACCTTACCGCGAACTGTGAGAGCAACACAGCAATGGCCCAGTACGGTAGAAGTCAACGCAGTGGACGCCATGGAGACTGATACCGCTGACGGCGTCGTTTTGAGCCTCAGTCGTTTCGCCACGGACGCTTAAACAAAGCTGTGTATGCTTCCGGTGTCGACCAGCGCCTCCATCATCTCGTCACCTACAAATACAAATACCAACATCGTGGTCTTCTTCAGAGAGCCAGACGCCGCTATGATGGGGCCATCACAGTCGCCTACTGCCGCTGACGTTCGTCGAGTAGAGCGACACACTTTGGCAAAATGCCCTTTCTTACCGCATTTGTGACATGCTACTTCACGCGCAGGACACTGCAATTTCGGGTTCCTGGAGTTGCCGCAATTGTAGCACCGCGCTTTTGGCACAGAGGCGCACTGAGCGCTGTCATCATCATCAAATTTTGTGCTCATACACTCGTTGTGAGAAGCGACATCGGCGTCAACTGCCGCTGCAGAGCTGTAAGAAGCACCGGACGACCGCATGAAACAATCCGCATTGGACTGTGCGCTTTCCAGACTGCGAGCCAGGCTCACCGCTGTGTCTAAATCGATTGTTTTCTTTTCTAAGAGACGCTGTCGTATGTTGTTGCACGATATATCTCGGATGAAAGCGTCTCTTACACATCCTTCTTTGTGTGCAACAGCTGTCACTGCTTTGAAATTGCATTCTACACTGAGAAGCTTCAATGCATGGATGCACTGGTCGATTGGTTCATCGGGTTTTTGAGATCGGCTGTACAACAGGTGTCGAGCAAACACTTCTTTGGGTGGTTTATCGTACATTTTGTTCAGCAGTTTGATTGCACGCTCAAACAATTCACATTGAGAAACATACTCATATACACGAGGTGAGATGTAATTGAACAGCACACTCAGTTTGTCGGGACTGTGCACTGCAATAGAATCAAGGAAAGCATCAAACGTTCTTAACCAATGTCTCCAGGCTCGTGGGGCGTCTGCAGTGTTTGGCTCCGTATCAAAACGCTCCGGACGTAAATACCGGTGCATGGTATCGCTTCAAGCAACCGGAAAATTTTTGTTGAATAAATTGTTGTATACTCGGAAACCAAATCCAGGTTTTATTCAACAAAAATTAACAATACGAAGGTAAACATAACCTCGCCACCACGGTAAACAACACACCGATTCTAGCGCGTCGGGTTTCCCGCAAGAGTCTATATAACAAGCATATACAAAAATACGACAGTGCCAGACTGCGTTTGATCAAACTCAGTATTCCTCTACCCCTAGGGTCCCCTAGGGCCACAGCTATTTATCCCAGGTATTCCAGACTCCACCCCAAATAATTCACCGAAATTTTAAAAAGTTCGTGAAAATGTCGAGATAACGATGTAAAATGATAAGACTACTGCTGGTAGTAGATATGAATACTGTTTAGTATTCATACTTATAATAATTTTGACGTTTTTGGGGTGTCAGTGACATACGTGTGCACAAGTATCGAAAATGACCGATTTCGGCCAATTTTGATGTTAGAATTATTAATATAAATTTGTTAGAATTTTCAGGCTACTAACATTCTGACATTCATTCACACTGACTTTGTTGTTCGTCATGAGTCATGACGACTACTGCACTTACCTGCACTTACGTCTTGAGTCATGACGTAAGTGCAGGTAGTGTCCAAATTCAGAGCCGAGTCGGTGATCAAATTCAAAGGAAGACAAATCCACAGGAGCATAAAAACACCAAACATATACATAAATCACCATGCCCGATAACACAAGAGGGAAGAAAGATGCCAAGTGGTGAATAAAGGGAATATTTTATGAAAAGCGAAGGATTCATAGTGAATAATGTTGATAACCATTGCTACAGAGTACATCTCCAAATAGCGGAAACCTCCAAATAGCGGATTTTTTCTCGGTCCCTTCGAGTCCGCAATTTGGAGGACCGACTGTACTATATAATTTCTCCATTAGCTCGATGCTTCTCAGGTCTATGTGCGTTAACGGGTGTGTTCTGTGGAAACATTTTTCATTTCGAAACAAGTGGCGAAGAATAGGACGAGAAATCAGGAGGAGAATTGTCGGAGAATAGAAGAGGGCAGTGAATGGACGTTTGTAAGGGGAAAGAGATGCCACACGCAGCTGTTACGGAGACAGTATTCATATCTACTACCAGCAGTAGTCTTATCATTTTACATCGTTATCTCGACATTTTCACGAACTTTTTAAAATTTCGGTGAATTATTTGGGGTGTTGTCTGGAATACCTGGGATGCTGATTTCTACAAGGTCAGATGGATAGATTCACATATGGTTCTGACTGGCAATGATATGGTGATCGTGTTCTGAGTGTTGCAATGCAAGTGGTGGAATATTTGGAATCCATTGCTTGTCTCATGTCGCGCCTGACTGATCAGGCATACACATGTTAATGTGTAGCATTTGGTTGTAATGTCTGGATGTTATACACTTTTATTCATGTATAATAGGAAGCTCAGTTTGTCGAAAAGAAGTTACAAGGGGAGACGCAGTAGTTCTTAGAATTTGCGCGGTTTTCTCTCATATCCACCATGAACATGTTCTCTAAAATGTCGTCCACATGAACCGAACTCACCAATATAACCTCTCGCTAGAGGCGGTGACATATTTACATTAGTTTTGATTCACTAATCCGAGCGAATCGATCCGTCAACTTTTGTATTTCAAGGCGACGTGTTATCACCGCTCCACGGGGAGATAAGGCTAGCCAGTGCGCCACGGACAAAAAGTTGCAATAATCCTGGTGACAATTTTGTTGCCAATTGATTTCTGCCAGACTGGCAGTAATCAATTGGCAACAACCGGTTCGTCAGAACCGGTTCCTGCCCAGTCCTACTGCCAGTGTGAGTTAATTTTGTCTCTAATCTGCGTTGTCTTTACACAGATAGATGATAGATAGATGATTTATTGACCACAGTGCACAAAATACAACATACAACACTTCAAAGCATATATACTCAAACGTACTGCAGTCCATACACACATACACTGCTGAGAGACACTCCCTCATACGTTGATTCATACATATAAATTCAAAATATCATACACAGTCTTACATGCGACGTGATGGGGATATTTCCCGCTAAATAACTCTTCCATTTTATTCAGCCCATTCACTTCTCGGACGCATATTGAGACAGGGCACTCCTCCACAACATGTTGTTCCGTTTGTATTGCTCCGCACACGCACAGACGCTCATCCCTCGGTAGACGACCCCTTCCTCTTCGATTCCATCTTCCCGTCTCAATGCTCAAGCTATGCGCAGACACCCTGAAACGAGTGAATGCCGTCCTATATCGGTCATTAACTGTATGTCGATCTCTGTACACACGGTGCACCGAGAAACTGGGGTTCATATCTCGGTACGCAACACTTCGAGATCCGTCTGCTGTCGTGACACGCTTGTGTACAGTGGACATAACCTCTTTTATGGACGGCACTGTGGAATTCACGAATCTTTTAATTTTCCTACTCGTGTCTGTGCTCGCTTTCTCAACAACATCCAGACACAACATCAATGGATCATCCGTCATGCCAGACCTCTCGGCTACCGCTTTAGCATAAAAAACGTGTTGCTTCGTCTGGACTAGCTACGGCAATGGTGGACAACCCATCTCTGTGTAACATACATCGTTCGGAGTTGATTTTCTGACGCCCATCAGTTGTTTCAAAGTCCAGTTGTATAGTTTTGTCACAGGCTTCAGGTTACCTCCAACCCATGACTCACATCCGTACAGTAGCGTCGACGTGAGAGCGGCATCAAACACTCTGCGCTTCACCAAAATGGGGACGTCGTTATTCTTAGTGACAAAAGCTATAAATTTCAGCACGTGCCCCATTTTGCCCTTAGCGTGCGCTCTAATCGCAGACGACGTCGAGCCGTCGTTGGTGAATGGGGAGCCCAGGTAAGTATATTGTTTGCAGGAGTTGATCACAAGCCCGTCCAGCCGTAGTGGCTCAGCATCACGTTCTGTTCCACTGAT
Source organism: Sacculina carcini (assembly GCA_916048095.2). NCBI lineage: Eukaryota > Metazoa > Arthropoda > Thecostraca > Sacculinidae > Sacculina > Sacculina carcini. The sequence goes on from OU696573.1 coordinate 8,477,169, forward strand.
AACAAAAACAATCGTTTTCTTTTCATTTATCACCATCCCATGCTCGTCACAAAATGACTTTAGTATCTTTAACTTATGCGATATTTTTTCTCTTGTAGTTGCCAACAATACGGTGTCATCCATCAACACCAACGCATGCAACCATCCCAGGAAACCATCGGTTCCACACTGTCTTTTCAACATCCTCACAAGTTCATTCATGATCACTATGAATAAGAGGCAGGAGGTTGATGACCCTTGCCTAACCCCTTGAGTGGCGGTCACAACAGCTCCTCCTATCACAGACTCCGTCGCGCGGTACATCGCCACCAGTGCCGCCAACATCTTCCTACCGCAGCCCATTCTCTGCAGGATATTGAACAACTTGTTACGCGGAACCATATCATAAGCTTTACTGAAGTCTACGAACACAACAAACAGTTTCAGTCTTTGACGTCGGGCCATGTCTGTAATTAGTCGCAGTGACACAATATGTTCTGTACATCCTCGCTTTGTCTGAGCTCCGGCTTGTTCACGATACGGGCAAAACCATTGTCTTAATCTGCTACAGAGCACCATATCATATAGCTTACTGATATAATTTATCACGCTAATACCCCTGTAGTTATCCGTGATTGTCCTGTCTCCTCGTTTAAAGATGGTGAACATCATTGCTCTCCTCCATTCCACAGGGTACACACCAGATCCGAACACTGCATTGAACAATGAGGTGATGGCAAACAGCCACTCTGCGGGTAGTACGGTAAGGATGCCCGGGCTTATTCCATCAGGTCCACACGCCCTGTCCACCTTCAGCCCTCTGATCTGAAGATCCACCTCCATAGGACTGATGGGATCGTCGAGCACAGGGATCGTGATACAAGAGTTCACCTGAACAGGTAAGGCTGCCGACACAGGGTTTAATACACGTTCGAAGTGTTTCTTGAATTCATCATCACTTGGACATATTACATCACTCTTATCTGCTTCGAACTTCCCTTTCCAATTAATAGCTTTCCACACTCTTGCATCATCTGTGTCTTGTAGAAGTCTCTCCCATCTCCCCATATGACACAACGTGCCATCCCGATTTTCATCTGCGCCTTGCAATCGCTGAGCACGCTTCGAACACTCATACAACACGTCAGATATGTCTTTTGCAAACTCATTGACATCCTCGTACGACTGGCATTCGGGAATAACAGCACAAGAAATACTCTCTGCCAGTCTGTCTTTTATCATGCTTCTATACTTGATAGGTTTCCTTGCAACATGACATTTGGCGGTATTGTCGTGCAACACCGCATGATCTCCAAGCATAGAAGCTCTTGCCGCAATTTTTTCCAAACACATGTCGGAGCACCGCAGGGCTACACTTATTGGAGCATGGTCAGATGGTAGGTCTCCTCTCTTTATGATGGTAAAATCGTCAGCACATTGAACCATTTTTGGGGACATCAAACAGGTGTCCAGTTCTGAAACCCACCTATCTTTCTTTCTGTAGGTTTTACTGCCTTCGAAATGCCGACTTTTGGTTTTCAGGTTATTCAATACCACAAGACTGTTCTCTACGCAAATTGTGGCTCATACATACACACACATACACACAGACCCGTACACACTCGGTTTTACTCACGGGGTAGTGTATACATGTGCTATATTGGCACGCAGAAGCATTTTGCGCACACGTGTGATGATCATATTGGTGGTGCGCCGTTTTTGGCCCCGCAAACGTTCCTCTGCAGTTCTGGTCTTTGTCTGTACACTTGTGCGTGTGTGTGTAATAGTTGCTAGCTGATTGCAGTGTTGCGTGCGTTGTGTAAACGATGCAGGTGCCAATTGGAGCGCTGGTTTGACACTGTGTAGTCGTGTTTTGCTGGCGCGCTTTTTCATCCCCGACGTCTGCGCTTGCGGCCAATAATATGTCATACTATTTCCAGTTGGGTGTTTGTCCGTCCGTCTGCTTGTGGGCGTGTGTGTGTATGTGTGTGTGCATGCGTGCATCATTAGGCGGAGTGTATTTGGGCGTGTTTTCGGTGAATGTTATCGAGAGGTATTCATGCGTGAATGTCTCGTGCAGAGAAGTGATTGCAATTTGTCGCATTGGCATTGGCCACCGCCACCACGGCCGCCGCTGCACACTAATTATGAACTCTTCATATTTGTTTGCTTTGGCAGCATGGAAACGCACACTTGCACTCGAACATACAAACAGCATGCTAATTTCATAGACACGCTCAGTGTCATTGTGTGTGTGTATGTGTGTGTGTGTGTGCGTGTGGTGTGTTTTATGTACTGGAGTCGCCGCGCACCTGTTGTTGCCGTCGTTCACCACATAATTGATGACTGGCATTATGAGATTACGGTCGATCACTGTGGAATGTGCGTCAGTGCTGTGCCAATGAGCGTTACTCATACACGTACATACACACACATACACACACACACACACATACACACACAAATAATTACTATAAAGAGATTCTGAGCTCCACCCAAGGTAACCCAAAAAATCATTGGAATATAATAAATAATATACTGGGCAGGGATGGAAAACGTTTCGAATACCTCCCGGACTTGAAAAAGAAAAATATGAATATAGTAAATGTGTTTAACCATCATTTCTTGGGTCTAAGCAACAACAGTGTTGAATGCAACGATAAAGAAATGTTTCGATCCTATCTTACTGAAAACATTTCTTCATCATTGTTCGTAAATCCAGTTAATCATGCTGAAGTTCTCAAACTTTTGCGAAAGGTCTCATCAAATTCACCGGGTTATGACGAAATCCCCCCAAAATTAATAATGAAGGTCTGTTCCGAAATAGTAATTCCTCTAACTGACATAATAAACAAAAGCTTCTCAATAGGCATATATCCAGATCGTCTAAAAATTGCCAAAATTATTCCTGTATACAAATCCGGAAATATAAATGATCCTAATAATTTTCGCCCTATATCCCTCCTACCAGCTTTCAACAAAATATTTGAAAAATGTTTGTCTTTCAGACTGGTTAATTATTTAGAATCAAAAAACCTAATTACTGCCAGTAAATTCGGTTTCCATACTAACAAATCAACAGAAACAGCCATACTAAATTTTACAGCGGAAATTTACAAATGTTTGGAACAAGGCGATAATGTAGTCGGAGTATTTCTGGATCTCTCTAAGGCATTTGACTCCCTGAACCATAAAATACTGTTTCATAAGCTTGAAAATTTTGGAATTCGTGGTATCAGCTTAGCACTTTTCAGATCTTATCTTGATAATCCTTTCCAATCAGTTTACTACGATCAGAACTATTCAAATTATCTGAATATTCATAAGGGCGTACCCCAGGGCTCTGTATTGGGTCCCATACTGTTTCTCATCTACATTAATGACATAGAAAGGGCTAGTAATAAATTCAAATTCACAATCTATGCGGACGATACTAGTTTAATTTTATCTGATGAGAACAAAGAAAAGCTGCATGCAAAATGCCAAACTGAACTTGTAAAACTGAATCAATGGATTGAGAGCAATTACCTGAAACTTAACATTAAAAAACACACTTCATTTTCTTCCAGAATCGCTCTAGACATGAAACATTTCCGGATCTAAAAATTAAAGGACAAGTCTTGTTACAATCACAATATACTAAATTTTTGGGCATATTAGTAGACGACCATATGAGCTGGAACAACCAATTTTAATATGTGTGTAACAAAATTTGTCGAACATGTGGAGTTTTATACAAAATCAAACGATTCCTTACCGATAATGCAATGATAAGTATATATTTCACTCTGGTATACCCTCACTTAATATACTGTGTATCCATATGGTTCTTTACTTGGCCCTCGCTCGTTGCAAAACTTTCAGTAGCACAAAACAAAGTAATTAGGTGTATAATGGGTTTGAAAAAATTCGAATCAACCAGAAGTCTCTATCGTTCCACTCAAATTATGCCATTCAATTATATTCGTAAATACTTTACAAGCATCCTGATACACAAATTTCTCAAGCAACCCCATATAAACACATTTTTTATTCCTTCTAACAGCTCTAATCGCATTATGAGAAATAGATATGATATTATGCTACCAAAGTTTAGAACTACTTTGTTTCGAAATTGCTTTTTGCATGAAGGCCCTGAAATTTGGAACAAACTTCCACAAAGCCTAAAATGTATTAATGAAACAAGTTCTCTGGAAGGGTTCAAACTTGCTCTGAAAAAACACTTTTAGCCGACATGATTTCAAACATTTAACGATGTATGTTGATAAGACCATCTTATTTCGATGTAATTCATGCAAATTGCATATACTTAAATGCAGTGTCTTGTGTTGTTTCATATATAGTCTCGATATGATTTTCGTTGTTTGCTGCATGATTTGTCCATTGAAGTATATAAATATCACACACAAATGAGCACATTCACATGATTCTACAACTGAATGCACTCTAAACTATCCGTTCGTCCAAGAGCCACGGCTCGACAAATCGTTGCCTTATTCATCTGTGTTTACTGTATAACTTGTTTTGTTGTCTATGTGTGGCAATACATCAAATTGACAAAAAATATTGACACACCCAGCAAAACACTGGAATATTTGAAACGCCGTATTTTCATTTGAAGTGTTTTCGCTTGTAGTTTCTTGTAGTGTTTCTAGGTGAACGTGTTTGTCAGCCGTATTTCGTCTCCATTTTGAGTCGCCCTGCTAAATGCGGAAATTTAATTTTAATTTTTTGCTCAACGTGTTGATGAACGGCACTATTACTCAAGTATCAATATGTGAAGTTTGGGTTCGGTATGGGCGTTTTAATAAAGTGGTCAAGTGTCCTAATAAAATTATCAAAACACATATCAAAAGGGTACATTGGGATTTGCGTTTAATATAAGCGCCTCGTTTGATGTATTACTTTATATCGTCAAATACCTGCTTAATATGGTCCTTGAAAAGTCCATGGTTAAGTGAAACCTCAAGTAAATGGGAAATCGTGAGCATTTTCAGTAGTTTTTATCGACCAACTTCACTGTTGCAGATTGTCAAACACATTGGTGTGATGAAAAGACTTGGGCTTGTTTCAACTAACAGTGGTGTTTCTTGTTGATAAATATTGTGTGGTGTAGATGGATCCGAAGTGAAATTTGAATCAGATGATGTCGTCAGGTAGATAGGATTCCTTGTCATCTGTCTTGTCATGTTCGCCCCTCTTGTTTTTCACCTGAATGCCATGATACCATTTGCAATACCATTTGCAAGTCAAGTTATCAAAAGTGAAAATCAATTTGTTAAATGTGAAAATCGATTTGATAATGCTTGAAATCTGAGTGCTAGTCAATTTGGTAAGGCTTGACATGTGATTGTTATATTGTTGTTGGTTGTTGAATTAACTGATTTAGCGGATAAATTCAATTGGAAGTCATTTAATTAACTGATGATATGATTTAAAGTTGTTATTAAATTTCTACTTTCGAGAGAATACAATATGCGGCGCGTTTGATTAGAATAACAAGTGTGGCAAAACTATCAGCAGTCAGGCTTACTTATTTGTGATAATTCAACTCAATGCTTATTATTTGAAATCATGAAATGAAAGTTAACAAAATAAATGCGGTTGATAGATCACACGCTGTCAGAGCGCATACAGCGCAACAAGTGGTTGACGTGACTGACTCATTGTGATTCAGTATATTTCTATAAGTCTTTGAAGGCTGGAATTAATTAGGCAAAACCAAAAGATGGCTGAAATAATGGAAAACGCCGGAAAATTATTAAGTGTATGCCTACTAAGAAGAGAGCCCATTAATAACGTTAGTCAGTTACAAGAGAGCCAAATAGTATCATCTACAAGTTTTTACGATAAGAAACTGGTTGATGAGAATACGAGGACATAAAGGCTAAACAAACGTTATCATTTGCACAGGAAAAATCCTTTCTTTCTTGTCAATGACTGGAGAATGCGGCTGCAGCGACGAGTTCTCTAGGTATCATTGGTGTTCTCCTGGTAGCTATCCGGTGTTCACAATAATTGATAATTTAAATTTTTTAAGAGCTTAACTTGTGTCGTTTCACCGGCCTCGTTGTCATTGTTATCGTTTCTAGGTAAACGATGTATTGCACCACAATGAATGGCTGTGACCAATAATACCAAACAAACAATGAAGATGCGTACACAACAACGAACACAATCGACTGACCACACACCTGCATCACCGCTAGTGATGCAAAAAAAAAGTTTTTTTTGTTGCGTTTTTTGCAAAAAAACATGTTTTTTTAGATATTTGTTTTTTAGACATTGTTTTGTTTTTGTTTTTGTTTTTTTAGAATTAGCCCCAATTGTCATTGGATGTAGGATTTTAGTACATATAAACGAGTTTAATTGACGTTTTGTACATCTTTACGTGTCTTATTTCAAAGAAATGTGATAATAGTATAAAAAACAAAAATATTTATCAATAAATACCTCAGGAGACTGTTTGAAAGTGTATCCGAATCCGGTGGTATAGGTTTTTTCATTGAGAAATGTTTTTAAAGATGGTTATAATTATGTGGATATTTGAAATAGTTTGTCAGCAGAACAAAACAAATTCATTGAGTAATCATGTGTTTTTTTAAAAGAAACCATGTTTTTTATGAAAAAATGCAATGATGTTTTTCAAGTTTGTTTTAAATTCGTTTTATTCATGTACAGATTCACAAAATGTTGACAGCAGAACAAGACAAGTTAATTGGTTGGTCAAGTGTTTTTTTGACAAACGTATATTTAACGTTTTTCAATGAAACAATGTTTTCTAAAACAGTATCTATGTAAGATAGATTTGATTGATGTACGTTCAAATACCTTTTGTAAAGCAAGTATCCTGCTGGTACGTATAAGCGGCTGGTTAAACCACTTGATTTAAACTGTTTTTTAAACCATGGTTTTTTTTCAAAATATTTTTTTTAAACGGTTTTCGTAGATGTAGAGATTTAGAAAAAATTTGCGGCATATTAAGGAAGGTTGAACCAAATTAATTGGTTTTTTATTAGTAACCTGTTTTTAGAACTGGTTTTATGGATTATGGTTTCTTTGATGTGGTAATTTGTGTTCAAATACCTTTTTTGTACATCAAATATATTTCCTCAGTGGTTTTTTTCCTACACGAAAATATTGCCCGTTTTTCTGGTCAGGATTGCCACTCTGATTAATGCGACCCGCTTTTATTCGTAGTCTCATTAGGGACGCTAAGTTTGTGTGCATATTCGTAGTATTTGTGTAAATATTTGCAGTGTTTTGTACTTTTATTTTTGCAAATAATTGATCTGCCGAATGAAATGATGAAACTAATTATAATCAACGTAATTCATTTCTGGTAGGAAAAAAGTAATATGTAAAAAATAATAAATTATGCCACCTGTTGTTTTTTTTAAAACAATTTCAGATTTTAGCATAAAAAACGGTTCTCAAACCCTGCTTTCTTACACAATGATTAACTCAATAATTGAATGCAAAAATGTACTGTACCTGATGTGCCGCACAGTACTGTGCAAGCAATGATATTAGGCCTTTCAGACACATTATAACAATCATATTGTGCATATTTAATGATAATTCAATTTGATAGGGTCACTAATAGCATGTATAACTCATGTGTTGATACAAAATAATTCATTTAACATCCCAAATATATCATTTCCATAATTGAATTCTTTGTATGACTCTTAAAAACCCAAAAAGAACATGATTTTTTGTCGCGGTTTTTTGGCAAAAAAACCGTTGTTTTTTTAGGTCGCATCTCTAATCACCGCACACTATCCAATCATTGCATCAACTCCTCGCGTTTACACGACCTTTGACCTTTGATGGGACCTAAAACAATTTTAGCTACTGGCAGGATTCCGCTATTTGGATGTCCATTATTTGGAGCCTCCACTGTATTCTGCAATAATTGTAGCACCACTGAGCAAATCAGCATTGAAAATAGAAATATTGACAGAAAATTAATCTGAATTGCCGCATACAGTAACAATTTTTGCAATGAAAGAAATATTACAATATTTGAAATATCAATTATAATTAGGATTATGCATAAACTATTTCAAAGGAATCACTATATAAGACAATTTATTATTATTATTATTAATTACAGGCAAATCCATTAGCATGGGAAGAGTGCAAGCACTATTACCACCCTAAGGTGGCCCCATGTACCGGAAGCGCCCAAAAGATTCAGAGAGAAACAGACTTCGAAAAGAAAGAAGTCTAGAAAGAGAGTTGGAAAGAAAATAATAAATAAATAACAATAAATATTAAACCATCATCCGATAACAATCCATAATGTCACTCCGCCCACGTTCCTCAATAAATAATAACAATCAACAATAAATATGTGATAAAGTAAATAACAGCCATCAATAAATAAGAATAAATATTAATAAATCTATATATATATAAAAGAGATCCTCTCTGTGTGTGTCTGTGTGTGTGTCTGTCTGTCTGTCCCACCCTTCTTGGTCCATTTTCTATCAGCTGCTACTCGGCCATCACTTGGCGTACCCGCTAACAATTTATACCTTTACGTTGGGAATGTTCTTGTCTACACGATATGCTAAATTTTAAAAATTAAACCAAAAAAAGTTATAGCGGTGAAAAGACAAAATAAACCCTGAAAAATGCGAAAATTTTGGTCAATTTTCTGAAGACTACACTTCCTAAACCAGCAATGGTACAACTATAAAAATTATACCACTGTGTAGAAAATTGTCGGTTCTACTCAACAAACTATAATTCATACCCAAAGAATGAATATAAAACATGTAAAATTGAAAAAAATTCAATCTACATTCAAAATTTTATTTTAACTCCACGCGTCCGATTTTCTATACTTTTTTCTCTATTTCTTAAAAACTAATTATCACACATCTAAATAAATAATACCATCATGCTGGGAATTTTGTTATCTACAACACGGTATAATTTTGAATTTTCCAAAGTGTATTAAAAAAGTTACGGCGGTGTGAAGTGTAAATGACAAAGTCAAAAAGGCAAAATTAGCACAAAAAAACGTGAATATTTTGGTCAATATTCCGCTATCTATTCCTCATAAACCAGCAATGGTACAGCTATAAAAACTATCCTATAGTGTAAATAATTTTGTGTTCTACAAGAAAAGTTATAATTTATGCCCACAAATGATACAAAAAACGTGTAAAATTGGCAAAATTCTCAAATACATCCAAAATTACACTTGAACACCGGGTGACTAAAATTAATTCATTTTTCTACCTATTTCTCAAAAACTATTTGTCACACAGTGAAATAAATTATACCATCGTGCTAGAAATTTTGTTTTCTACAATACGGTATAATTTTTAATTTTCCAAAGTGTATCTGAAGGAAGTTACGGTGGTGTAAATTCAAAAGGACATATTGCCAATTTGACAGCTATTATGCGCACTTGCGATTACACATGAATATACACTAATTTAATTTCACTGAAGTCCAATCACAATTTACGCACTTGCGATTACACAGAAATATACTACTGTGTAGAGAATTTTGTGTTCTACAATATAAGCTATAATTTATACCCACAAATGATACAAAAAACGTGTAAAATCGGCAAAATTCTCAAATACATTCAAAATTACACTAGAACACCGGGCGACTAAAATTAATTCATTTTTCTAATATTTCTCAGTAACTATTTGTTATATATAAAAATAAATTATACCATCGTGCTAGAAATTTTGTTTTCTACAATACGGTATAATTTTTAATTTTCCAAAGTGTATCCGAAGGAAGTTACGGCGGTGTAAATTCAATAGGAAGTATTGCCAATTTGACAGCTATTATGCGGATTTGCAATTACACAGGAATATACTAATGTGTAGATAATTTTGTGTTCTACAAGATAAGTTATAATTTATACCCAAAAATGATACAAAAAACGTGTAAAATTGACAAAATTCTCAAATACATCCAAAATTACACTTGAACACCGGGTGACTAAAATTCTTTCATTTTTCTACTATTTCTCAGTAACTATTTGTTATATATAAAAATAAATTATACCATCGTGCTAGAAATTTTGTTTTCTACAATACGGTATAATTTTTAATTTTCCAAAGTGTATCCGAAGGAAGTTACGGCGGTGTAAATTCAATAGGATATATTGCCAATTTGACAGTTATTATGCGCACTTGCAATTACACAGGAATATACTACTGTGTAGATAATTTTGTGTTCTACAAGATAAGTTATAATTTATACCCAAAAATGATACAAAAAACGTGTAAAATTGACAAAATTCTCAAATACATCCAAAATTACACTTGAACACCGGGCGACTAAAATTAATTCATTTTTCTACTATTTATCAGTAACTGTTTGTTACACATAAAAATAAATTATACCATCGTGCTAGAAATCTTGTTTTCTACAATACGGTATAATTTGTAATTTTCCAAAGTGTATCTGAAGGAAGTTACGGCGGTGTAAAGTCACAAGGACATATTGCCAATTTGACAGCTATTATGCGCACTTGCGATTACACAGGAATATACACCGATTAAATTTCACTGAAGCCCAATCACAATTAAGAATGCATCATATTAGCTCCAAGCATGGATGGTGTGGTTTTATTGGGTACAGTTTAATTAATGCTACACTATACTGAAAAGAAAGGCTTTATTGTCCTCAATATTTACACATGAATTGTTCCGCCCGACGGGCTGGTGAAATACTACTGGGAACAAAGTTAACTACTGAATTTTACTGTATAATTTAATTGGTTTAATTTAAAGTTGCATAAGCTTAAGTTGCATAAGGATATGGGTTGTAATATCATGCAATGCCAACTATATGCATATGCTGTTTTAGCGGAAGCATTAATCCGGAATTTTAGAGATGACAGAAAGTTTCATTGTTTTGATAGTGTTACACTTCTAAATTACTACACACGAAGGACGGGTGTGAATTTGAGCAGTATTGAGGGAAAACACTTCGTCAATAATTAAAACAAAAATTTACAAATTTACATTTTTCTGTTGGATAAGCTTTTTGCTTTTTAATTTATTATATTTTATTAATCGTTCCGCACGACGGGCGGGTCTAAATATGAGGCTGTTCGAGGGAATATATTTTGCCACGTCTAAAATAAACACATTCATATTTAGACTTTTCTATTGGTTAATACTTTTTATGGGTTTACTTTTTTCTTTATGAATTTGCATTCGTTTTCTTTTATGAATTCAATATTTATTTTACATTATTAATTGTTCTGCAAAACGGGAGGGTTTCCATGCTAGATGATGCTAATTTATAAATATATTTTGTAAACATTATGATACAAAAAGACAAGTAAATTGTCATTATTTCGAATCGGAATTTTGAATTATTCCGCACGACGGGCGGGTTCAAATATATATATATATATATATATATATATATATATATATATATATATATATATATATATATATATATATATATATAAGGAATTCTCTGCCTTTATGTGTGTGTAAGTATGCTTATATATGAGGTGACATAATTGTGCGGGCTCACTGGTATAAATCAGGGGCTTCAAACGTAAACTAAGCGATGGATCATGTTTATGAAATAAAAATGTCCCGCGGGCATTAACTAAAGACAATAAAACGTTCAATTTGACCGTGTAAAACGAGTTTATATACTTAACTAAATTATTTAACTTCAAGGTCCAGAACGGATCGTATTTGAGCTCTGAATTATTCCGTACGACGGGCGGATTTCAATATGAGGCGGGTTGAGGGATCATATTTTGTCAAAATAAACATAAAAATAAAATTTGGAATTTTCATTTGATTAGGATTTATGTGGATTTAATGTTTTTTAATTTGATATTTTTATTAATATAATATGAATTTTATTTCATGAATTTCTCCGCACAACGGGCGGGTTTTAATGCTAGTAAGTAATAAATAACAATCAAGAACAATAAATATGATTCAATAAGAAACATCCAACAATAAATATATATATGATTCAATAAGTAACAACAACACAAATAAATATGATTCAATAAACAACACCAATAAATATGATTCAATAAACAACAACAACAATAAATATGATTCAATAAACAGCAACAACAATAAATATGATTCAATGAACAACAATAACAATAAATATGATTCAATAAACAGCAACAACAATAAGTATGATTCAATAAACAACAACAATAAATATGATTCAATAAACAGCAACAACAATAAATATGATTCAATAAACAACAACAGCCAACACTGAGTAAAAGTATAATTTAATAAATAACAACAGCCAATAATAAATAGTAATAAATAGAGAGTAACATAAGAATAAATATAAATAAATAGAAAATAAATAACATTAAGCATGAATAAATAACAATTTACTTAGAATAAATCAGAATGCAAATAAATTGGATCCAAATGAAAATAGATTAGATTAAAACCTGATGAATGGATGAATAGAAAGAAAGTTATACAATATATAGTTGCAGAATATGCTTAATGTTGTCTTGTGCATACAAATAATTCACTTGGATTAGATCAAAATGCAAATGGAGCAAATCAAAATGCAAATGGATTAAATCAAAATGCAAATGGATTAAATCACAATGCAAATAGTACAGCCAAGTACGAGACCACATCAGGAAGTGTTGATATCAAGATTCTCGTAAATGATAGACTGGGTAGTTTTTTTTGGCAATTTTCATCATGTCTAATTGAATCTGGATCCTTCTTAAGGATGTAGCTAGGCGCAATTACGCTATGGAGAGCAGAATGAATTTTTTATTCGAACACTTGCTTTCATCACTCCATTCTTCTCGATTGAAAATATTCTCTCTTTGTGTAAATGCTTATGTAGATGAGGGTTTTTTTTTGTGAAATTCAAAGCCCCATGCTGTTCTCGTAATCTAAACCTTCAAAATACAGCCTTGTAAGATTTACAATGTCCTTTATTACAATTTATCCACATATAACTACTCCTAAATATTCTAAGTACCCACCGACTTCCTCTCAACATCCATCAAGTGTCTTCAATTGCCTTTATTAGCATATTTATTTAGCATATTATAGCGTATTTCTTTGTAGCAATCATTGTATCACCATGTTGTCTCACATTTCAAGCGGTGTTTTCATGTCGAAAATACCCATATTATCTCCGAATGCGTGCTAAAAGCCAACATAACTAACCCGACAGTCTCTCAAGTCACTAGTGCCAAGGAACTTCCTACTTTTCCGGCATTTGGACTGTATGACAGTTATGAAAAGAACAGTGTCTCCTGTCTAATAAGCGAAAACGGCTCAATTAGTGTTTCTCAGTAGAAATGAATGTCTCTGTTGCTTTGATACGTAAGATTGTTTTGCTTGTGGTGTTTGAATATATCAAAGCCTTTATACTGACATCCTTACAGTGCCCTGTGTGTTTTGGTTATGATATATTTTTTTCTCTTTAACAACTTGCTCTGTTCTGTCTGTATCTGTTCTGATATATTGTTTAAGATTGTATTGAAACTAGAAATGCGTTTTGAGATGAAGCCGAAGATATGGTGAGCGCGTTTTCACCGGTAAACGCTCTCTGATCAGTCGGTGGTCGTCGGTCGACCATTTGATTGGACTCTGGGTTCTTGTGCAGTTGGGTTTCTCTGTGAATCTACCTCCTGCTGTCTGCTGTGTTTGCGCTCGCGACTATATTATGGTAGACATGTCTGATAAGAAGAGTGACCACAGAGTCAGACAGTCGGACGTTGAGTTCAAGGAGTTGTTCGGAACATACGGCATTCTGGTTTTGTTTCTGGTGGCTATTTATGCTGTGTGGCAATTGCTGATTCGATGAGTGTGTAGTGTTTACCAGCGACATATCGTAGTTCAAGCTCTCGTCAAATCAGCTTAACAGTGCGGAATGTGTTTCTCCCTGTTGTCTTCAGTGATATTTTTCAACGAGTATTGTGCGTCTCATGTGTCTGAGTTGGTTGATCATGGAACTCTGACAGAACCTTGGCGCTCTTCAAATGTGCGTATTGTCGCTGAAATATGGTTAAGCTGATGCTACGTTGTTTGTTCACATCCGGCTTTCTTAATCCTCTGGTCATCTATTACTAAGTCATTTGTCACTAGAGCTTTCAGAAGTGATTGCAACTATTTTTCACCTAAAAGTTAATTTTTCGAAAGATAACTGACACAACATAAAAAGTGGTGTACAAATTATGAAAAAGGTTATTAGGTTTACAAAATTTATTTGTCATCGTGTCACTTTTCAGGCTTGCTATTCCCTCTCTTTTCTTATTTTATCCTTATGTATACCGTTTTTGTGCCTCTTATCTGCACAAAGTCACCAAACGTCGTGGCAAACTTACCTAATAACAAGAAAAATAACAAACCTGACGGTTTGAAAAAAGGTAACCTGACGATAAAAGAGTAACCTAAAAGCAAAAAAGTAACCTAACGATGAAAAAGTAACTTTTGGTAACCTCATAACTTTTTTTAGAATTATCGTACACAACCTTTTCTTGCAGTTTCAGGTAGCTTATGAAAAAGTGACCTTTAGGTGAAAAAGTAACTTTATTAACTTTTGACAGCCCTAGTGATAATGTTGTTGATAAATATATCAACTGGGATGACTTTCTGATGCATTTTTTATGTTTTAAATTTATATACTTAAAGTATATAATTAAAGTAAAGTAAATTTATATACTTAAGTTTAAAGCTTTAATTTTAACCGCTTTGAGCTAGTTATAAAAAATTTTAGTTTTCAAAACTATTTTACACACATGTTTTTGAAGCAAATGGAACCATAAGTCCACCCGCACTCATTTAAATTCAAAGTTAAATAATGGTGACCCTAATACTCAGTGATGAACGGACAAGTTGAACTTGAATTATCACAAAGAGCCGTAATTTCAATACACTTCGCTACTATGCCAATCCACTATGCCACTTTTTCTCGGTCCCGACCTGTAGCAAAGCAGAGATATTTGACTGTATAGTAATTCAGTGAGTTTGCATAATGGTGTTAGTGCATAACACCATCCACACCAGTTGTATTTTCGTTGGAATACTTTGATGTGCTACCTGCAAGCACGCCTTACTTTCTGTAATTTGTCATCAATGTTCAAAGAAAGAGGCTTTCCTAGATAGGGAATATATTGGTTATTTTTATTCGTGTTGTACATGCGCATCACTGTGTTGATATACACGGTATTGTTATACGCGTAAAATTCAAGGGGCGATATAGATGAGCGTCATTAAATATATAGTCCTCATATTGTCCTTGTTCCTTTTTATTTTTACATTGGAATACCCGAGTTTCTTCGTCGCAAGCGAAATTTGAACAGGTGTACTGGTTTGTTAGGCGTATATCATATTCTATTTCAATATAGGCAGTAAATTCGTTCAAACCACTCGGCATGGATCGGCAAGAGCACAGGAAAGCAAGTCGAACTCATGAGAGCATCGATTCCGTAGAGACCGGGCAAAGGCGAAGTCATTTTTTTGTTCCACTTGTAGCTGCTAGGAGAGCACTAGCCAATTTTAAGACTACGAGAAACGCGCTACGCTTCACTCCGAACACTGTCCGTGCAGGGAGGTGCACTCTACATACCTCCGTGGTGTCCCATGGTAATTCTCGGTCATGTGTTCGTGTGTTGGCACGCTGGTTGTATGTGCAGGCGGCGAGTGTGTGCTTAAGCTGGTCGGTCGGGAGGCGTTGCAGAAAGAGCGCGCAGAACGGGAGCGACTGGAACAGCAGAAATTGGCCGAGAAAGAAGCGCGACGACAACAGCAGCAGAAGGCAGAACTGGAGCGCGAGCAGAAGGCGCGCCAGTCGCCGTCACAAATGTTCATCTCACAAACACATGTGTACTCCAAGTTTGACGAGCAGGTGTGTATCAGCACAATCTCTATATGATTCCAGCACGGGGATTGTGTTTGTCCCATCATACTTGCGAACTGCTCTTGTTCGCTGGCATCTTGTGTAACTTGGCCGATTGTGGAATTGCTCGCTAGTCGCTGACAAGAACATGCGTATGTACGATCTTGAGCCCACTGTGTGTAACTTTATATGTTTACTTGATCAATATTAGACAGACTTGACAATGCCCAATGTCAGAAGAAACAGCAGAACACGAAGCTCATCAAATTGACACGGTGATCAAAGCAAGCCCATCTATCTGTGTTCAGTGCGTTAGGACGCAATTGACTCCAGATGACATTATTGAGAAGCAAATGCTTGTCGTAGACAGAACATACACCCACACACACACACACAATGGCTCTGTTGAAACATGTGGTATGCAACATACCACATGTTGCATGCATTTCAGCTTTCATTGGTCGTTTTTAATTTATAGTTTTGCTTCTGGAAATAACATGTTTTTGTGTTGTATTTCACGGCGGTGGAATGTTAGCGCGGTTGATGTGTTTGTGTGTGTTTTTATGCGTATTTTCTGTTTTGGCAGGGTTTACCAACACACTATGCCGATGGTACTGAAGTGAGTAAAGGCAAGCTGAAAAAACTGCAGAAACTCCAACTGGCTCAAGAAAAATTGCATCAAGAGTATCTGAATCGAAATAGTCAATAATAATAGACCAATCTGTTGCCATGATAACATGATTCGACACAAATCAAGATTTTTAACTGGTATTATGTTTTCATTTTTTCTTGCTTTGGTAATGCTGGCCACTGGCCAAGATTACTTCTCGTTTTTCCCTTACATTAAGACCGCTTTTTCTAATCGTAATTTTTCGAATCGTCCTATCTAGCTTATTCAGACGTTTGAAATGTTAATGATTAAGGTGAACTACATTTCGCCTCCTGTTTAATACACAGTACGTATTATCAATTGTTTTATTTTAACCAACATCGCGATTATCCTGAAAAACGCTGAGGTTGAAATATTGTCCGTGTACAACAGCTAGTTCTGAAATCGTTCACCGAAGAACCATGCTCACATGCAAAACTTTATAAATGTGATATTTCCGAAATATGAATCCAGATGAACAAACTCTAAAGCAAACGGTGATATGCAAATCCAATGACAACATTGATTACAAATCAACTACACTCTAGCATGATAAAAGCATATTACGGTGATAGCCGGCGTGGACTGAGTTGATTGCCAGATTAAGTGTGATTGATGTAAGCTTGGTTACGTATAGGCCGGGCTGGGTTGCAGTGTGCTGCACATTTATGGTACCAGTGCCCCTGTTGTTGAGTATTCGTATGAGTATATTACGTGTTACCACATGCTGACATTTTCCTTCGACAAATACACCTAGGACTCAACGCTACCTTTACACCAGCACACACTTGTTTGAGGTCTGATCCTGACCGTTGAATATTATCTCAACATCCATTCCATTTTATACCAATGCACGGGTGCTTTGGTGCAATATGCCTGCAGGTTGCAATTTCATCTCCATTGGTTGGCACAGGATCCGTTGTTCTGTTTTCCGTTGGTAGAGGTTTTTGCCTGTTCTGCCGCCTGTTGCTCGTCCAACAGCAGCTCGAATTCGGCCGCCGCCTCTGGCGTAGGAAGTTTGTTCCAGTGCACGCTGAAATTTCACCCGTGTAGTTGTGTGTTTGTGTGAAAACATGAGCCGATATGAGTTCGTTTTACGCTGCAATGGGTTTGATATTTGACGTTCGACCTCCACTTTTGACTTTTTGCGTTGGATTTTTAAAGTTTTCAATTTACAGAGACAGTGGTTTCCGCTGTATGTTAACCGATTGCATTCAACTGTGAATAAAGTAGAATTTACATATTTTCGACATAATGCCGGCTGTTATGGTCAGATATCGCATAATTGGAAATAACGTGTGTTGTCTCACTCGGGAACTCCATCTGGTGGCAAAATCACTTTCATCAGACTCTCAATCAGCTTGTGCTTCATGATGCGATCGTTGGCAGTGGTTGCCGAGAGAGACGGCGAAGCGTTCACCTGGCAAAAGCAGCGATGATAAAGAAAAAAGAACAGGAGGTCAATATGAATTGTCCCGATATTAATTTCTCCGTTTTTTATGCACCGTGTCGATAAGTCGGCAGGCGACACAATGCACGAATTGTCCGAGATGATTGCTTACGTAGTTTGCCTCTACCCAAGAGTATATGGGTATTCAGATATTGTTTCACTGTTAATGTTTGGTTATTACAAAGCATTAGCGGATAAAGGGTAAGATAAAGTAAGTTCATACCACAGAGCCCCTATATTACGCATGTAAACGAAAACATATATATAAGTGTGAATATAATTAGGAAACCAGGAAAATGTAGAAACACAAGTTCACATATATTTATTGAGCTACTTTCGCAAATTTGCCGTTTTTGAGATCAAGTATTATTTGACAAATTTAGAACGTTTAGAGTACTTTCTGTGTTTAAAGATTACTTTTGCGTTTTAAAGATGTGCGATATACATATTCATGCGCTGCCAACAAAAACTCGGCGAACATGTATTTGGAAGGCCTGTGAACATGTATACGTGTGTGTACGTGTGTGGTGCTAGGCATCCGGCGTGTGTTCACGCCTTTAGACACAATAACTTACATAAACATATGAATTTGTTTATTACCTTTTGTGTATTCGACTTGAGTTGAGTGTGGGTTTGTGCGCTGGTGATAGCCAAGTGTAATTTGTTGATATATTTTATTTCTTATCGCCTTCTGTTTGTGATCTGAGAAGAAGCTGTGGAACTCATGGGTTGACATTGTTGACGAGATCAAAACGGCTAAATATTTGCATTGTATACAGTCTCCTTTCCTGACATTGCGCATGTTGACTGGCTAACCGTGGTCATGCTCTATGCTCTAAAGTTTGGCCCTCCTCAGCGATTTATACAATTCCTTACAATAATTTCCATTACAGGATCGGAAGTTGGTCGAATCATTCATTCCCCTGTGCCTGGAATAACACGGCATTAACGTTGAAGATGGGCATGGCTAGTCTTTCCGCAATGCTTCAAATATGAGTGGAAAGTACAACGGTGTTCAAGCTACTTTTTCATAGGTCCGTCCGATCTTCAGTTAGGCTCAAAATTCCCCTGGAGGAGACATATTTGTATACAAAATTCTACTTCTACATGGATTGTCATCAAACTATGTACTTATGATCACACATTATATATTTTTCACATGCCTATGATTCCTGGATAATTCACAATTTTCATGTCTTTGTCCTTCTACTCTTCTAAATAATTGGATTCATTTAGGTAAAGACAAAGGCGTAGACAATAACCATTATTTTACGTACGCATGCCTGATACTACAATTTAAACTTGATATTTGATTGAAGTGCGTTGTCGGAATGACGCCTGACCTCAACGAGCCAAGGTTTCAGCCAGCGGTCAATGATCACGTCATAACCGTAGCATTCGAAGCAGTGTCGGTCGCTGATGATGGCCGGCGCCACGGCCTTCAACGAGTGCACGATCAGGGACTTGATGTTGTTGAACAGTTGCTCGGTCTCGCTGTGTCCTCGCACAGCCTCCAGATAGAGACGCAAGCTGGCTAGTGGCCACTTGCCCCCGTGAACACTGTTATACTCTTCCTATCTCGGAATCAGTTACAACATGAAATGCAGAGCAAACGTGGTAAGTATTGCCCTGTATCGTAATGTTTTCGTTACACAGTTACGGCGGATAGGAGAGATGAGAATCTGCAGGGAATCACGGTGAAATTATACAATGAAGAAATGAACATGCAATTGTTTGGTGTTGTTCTTGATGGATGGTTCAGCTCCTACAATGTTATCAAGTCCGTATTGATCAAAGTCAGCACATAAAGAACATCCCGTATCCCATTTCACATCACAATGGACTAATTAAAATTAAATTTTTCTTCCATATCGTATTTTTATTCGAGATCATTTTTTAGATTTTATGCCTGCTTCGATACATTCTTCTTTCATTGTTTCATACATCGTGTACATGCCAATTTGTAATTCTACCATGCTGAATGAGCGACTTAGCTATTACGGGACTCATTTCTCCTGAGCTAATTGACAGAACACAGCAAGATGAAGACTCACCCCTCGTTTCTGTATTGAAACGTTGGTCAAATGAACAAACATGTTGTCCAGTTCTTCCACGTTGTTATCGTACTTATTAGTGCAGAAACGACAGAAGCCGTCTTTGAACAGGTATATTTTGAGTGGACGGAAAGACGTGACCAGAACGTATAGGCGCACGTCGAATTTGGTCTCCCCTATTAATAGCGGCTGATCAATGTACCTCGTTACATGAACGAACACATGAACACACACACACACACAAACACGCACGAAATGATTGAATATATTGGTTGAAGAATCGAAAAAAATCCAGGTTTGATATTTAGTGAGCGGTTTCCTCATATTTTGCAAAAATGTAAAGCTACGGTGATGCAGAGCTGAACGGGCCTTTTTCGGCCTCAAACAAACTGCGCTCTGCTTTGTAAACGCGCTGTGTGCACTCTGTTGTTGTGGATGTATTCGTGGAGCTGCTGGTCAGTGATTTCTGCAGACAAAAATAAGCTGATTTGAATTATTATGTGATTGTGTAAAGACGTACACGCTTCAATATGAACACGTTTTAGCTGCTGGAATATGTGTCAAATTAATGATTTGATTGTTCCATTTGTGATTGTTTCATTTTCAATAATTATCCGTGGAACCCTTATAATGGGGTTAATGATTCTCCTCCGTGGAACCCCCACAATACGGATTTTGCGTTTGGCCTATCATTTGGCTGAAGTAACGCTGAAGCTCATACACGCATTTCAGGTATGAATATTATGAACCAATTCATAACAAACGCACCGATGTTTTGGTGATGTAGCTCACTTTGAGATGACATAAGTGTCCTTGACTAGGGAAGGATTGAAGGGCGTCTTGGAATCTCGAGACCATCGCTTGATTTGCGCCAGCTTGTTGACCAGAAAAATGCCGACTCCCTGACTTTTACCAGCCGGCTTCAGAATCCAGGTGCTGTGGGGATTTTTGCGAAAATCTTCCACAAACAGATTATAGTCAGCCGGTAGCATGTACGTGGTGGGAATGAAGTCCAGGTGTATATAGCGACCCTGACAACCAATCAGTCGATGATATATGTTGTTTACATGATCATTGACATTTCATCAAGTATGTCAAACAATTCCACAGGAAATTGCTTGTATTGATACTTGTTTATCCATATTAACGTTAAAGTTTTGCTAATAATAATATTATTATCATTATTTAGATTAATTATGTATCGCCAGTGCTCATTATTCATAAGTATATATTTATGAACTCATCTCGCAGTATATTTAAATAATAATAATTTGATTATTAATAATCTGTAATTAATAATGATGAATAAAATATTAATTATGCTTATATTAATTATGAATAATACCTAATATACTGTTAATGAAAATACTGCTAAATTGTGACGTGAGTTTGCCGTCGTTTTGGGACATTATCATGTGACTGTTTCCTCGCTGTTGATTGGTGAGACCGTGATCATGTGACTGTTTCCTCGCTGTTGATTGGTGAGACCGTGATCATGTGACTGTTTCCTCGCTGTTGATTGGTGAGACCGTGATCATGTGACTGTTTCCTCGCTGTTGATTGGTGAGACCGTGATCATGTGACTGTTTCCTCGCTGTTGATTGGTGAGACCGTGATCATGTGACTGTTTCCTCGCTGTTGATTGGTGAGACCGTGATCATGTGACTGTTTCCTCGCGGTTGATTGGTGAGACCGTGATCATGTGACTGTTTCCTCGCTGTTGATTGGTGAGACCGTGATCATGTGACTGTTTCCTCGCTGTTGATTGGTGAGACCGTGATCATGTGACTGTTTCCTCGCTGTTGATTGGTGAGACCGTGATCATGTACGTGGTTATTTTCATTTTGTTCTGAAACAGTTTTTGATTACTGGTACCTGTGTCTGATAAGCGTTGATCGTTCTGTCTTAACAATATAAGTTGCGATTGTGGTATTTCTAAAGAATTAATTGAAATATTATATTTATGCTACTTATATAGGCAACTTGTCACCGCAGCTGCAATATTAAATCATTCAACACAAGAAAGTGAGCGTTTTTTCTTTTTTGAGCGATTTTTCCATCGTACTGACGTAGACTTTTATAGTAAATCCTGTTTTGATGGGTCCTTCCATTCTCCTAGAGTAATTGATGAGGTATATTTTATTTTGTATACATCTCATGAATTGTACTTGCTACACTAATCAAGCCCGTTGAGTGTGGTGTTCTGTCTAAAGCAGAAATACCAGAACTATTTTAAATCATATTCGGTAGCGAAATGTTTTCCTTTTATTTTATTCATCAGATATATTTATTTTACTGACAATTAATCTAACTTTAATTCTAACTATCTAATTTTCAAATTTATGTTTACTTTTACCAAATTAACTGTTTTCTAAAATATATAGTTTTTGAAGCAATTGTTGTTCAGCTGTTCGGTTCTGTTGATATTGTAATTATTTGCTGCTCACCAAATATGTAGGAGTAGTTTCATTCTGTGTTTGCATGCGCGTGTGTGCTTGTCAATAGTATGTCTAATACGCGGCTTTATCTAGTTCGGCTTGTTTATTATTGTAATTCACTTCATGAAATATATTGATTTGATGACTATAAAAATATATGATGCGTTTCGCTCCAACGCCTTATTTCAGCATCGTTGTTTATTTCAGTATCGTTATCGATATCAGTAAACGCCCTGCTGCTGAATACGCCACGATATTCAATATTCCTCAATTACACGAAATTCCACATTTGATGATCATGGACGAGGGCTAAACTACACGAGTTGTACAACATTTCGTATGGTGGTTTCGTTGCGCACGATGCAATCTGCCTAACCTCACTTTTGTACATTAAATGTGCAGTATTCCATATATACGACTATACTTTGGTGTCGGTTTTGTTTAACTAATTAAACAAAACCGAGAACGATGCCTCCTGGGGAAGCAAAAAGTGCGTTGAAAACGCTTTGAATGTTGATACCTCCTGGGTGACGTGTACACTCAATAGCATACGATTGTTTTATCACTGCACGAATACCACATCATTTGTTTCAGTACCTAGCGTTATGAACAATTCGAGCAATACGAATTGCTCGGGAATTGCTTGCATTGTAATTTATCACGCCATTTGTTCAGACTGACCTCGGTGTTTGTTTCGCGTGTTTTATCCACGTGCATGCATTGCTTTTCTAGATGAGTTGCCACGTCATTGTGTTAATACTATGACGATGCAAAAAACGTTTTCTTGTTGCGGTTTCTTTGCAAAAAATGATGTTTTTTTAGTTGTTGTTTTTTAGAATTAGCCCCAATTGTCATCGAATGTTGGATTTTAGTACATAGAAACGAGTTTAATTAACGTTTTGTACATCTTTACGTGTCTTATTTCAAAGATAATTTCATAATATAAAAAAACACGAATATTCATCAATAAATACCTCAGGATACTGTTTGAAAGTGCACCCGGGTCCGGTGGTTTAGATTTTATAATTGAGAAAACCCATGTTTTTTTAAAGATGGTTTTAATTATGTGGATATTTGAAATAATTTGTCAGCAGAACAACACAAATTCATTGAGTAATCATGTGTTTTTTAAAAAGAAACCATGTTTTTTTATGAAAAAATGCAATGATGTTTTTCAAATTGGTTTTAAATTCGTTTTATCAATGTACAGATTCAGAAAATGTTGACAGCAGAACAAGACAAGTTAATTGGTTGGTCAAGTGTTTTTTCACAAACCTATATTTAAACTAACGCTTTTTAATGAAACAATGTTTTTTAAAACAGTATCTATGTCAGATAGATTTGATTGATGTACGTTCAAATACCTTTTGTATAGCAAGTAGCCAGCTGGTACGTATAAGCGGCTGGTTAAACCACTTGATTTAAAATGGTTTTTTAAACCATGGTTTTCTTTCATAATTTTTTTTTTAAAAACGGGTTTCCTAGATGTAGAGATTTAGAAAAAAATTGGCGTCAGATCAAGGAAAGTTGGGCCAAATTAACTGGTTTTTTATTAGTAACCTGTTTTTAGAACTGGTTTTATGGATGATGGTTTCTTTGATGTAGTAATTTGTATTCAAATACCTTTTTGTACATTAAATATATTTCTTCAGTCAATTTTTTCCTACACGAAAATATTGCCCGTTTTTCTGGTCAGGATTGTCACTCTGATTAATGCGACACGCTTTTATTCGTAGTCTCATTAGGGACACTAAGTTTGTGTGTATATTTGTAGTATTTGTGTAAACACAGAACCGACCCTCTCCACGCTATGGCGCCACAAGGACGTGTGGACAAGCCACAAGACGTATTAGAGAGTGCCACTTCCCCAGAATGCATGGCACAACTCATGACTGATATCTGGTACCATCATTTTCTGCTGGGTGGACAGGGACTGTGGGATTGTAGAATTCGCCCAATGAAATTCTGCTCCGCCGGGTTTCGAACCACAGACCTGCCGCTTGTGAGCCGGGTGTGCTAACAACTACACCACGGAGTGCACAAATTGAATTGAATGCAAAACTGTACTGTACATAGAAGTGCCGCACAGTACTGTGCAAGCAATTATATTAGGGCTTTCAGACACATTATAACGATTATATTGTGCACATTTAATGATAATTCAATTTGATAGGGTCATTTCCATAATTTGAATTATTTGCATGACTCAAACGACGTGTTTTTAAGGTGAACAAAGAACGTGTTTTTGGTCGCGGTTTTTTTGGCAAAAAAGTTCTTTTTTTTAAAACCGTCGGGTTTTTTCTACGTCGCATCTCTAATTGATACACTTCTGCTGAATTATCATAGTTTTTCATTACCACCGTGTGGTTGTCCGCTTACGGCTGATTTGCAGCCAAACGACCCGATAAGATTCGACGCACGCATGTCACAATGCGACAATGCGGTCGAGTGATTTGTCATTCTGTACTGCAGGTCAGTGCTGATTATCTGCTAGTGACGAAACTTTAAACTTGCCTGCTAGAGTGACACCGTATTATTTCTGCTAATATTACTTGCGAATTTTTGCAGTAGCACTGTGTACTTGCATTGTTTTGTGTGTGTGTGTGTGTGTTTGTGTGTGTGTCTGCGTGCTCGGATGCATACGCACACAAACATACACCTACCTACATACACACAAATACTGAGCGCAATGGTGCACAGAGATTGTAGCAAAATGAAGCGTTTCACTATGCATATTTATATAATATACTGATAGTTTTCCATATTTATTCCGTACACAATGTCATTCAGTTGAGTGACTACACTCATTTGATCAACTTATCCCGCGTTGTACAATGTTAAATGTGTATAAGAGACTTCGTGCAATTTGAGATTGACAACGAGGTTAGGAGACACACGCAATGCGGATCTACTAGCGACAATAACCGCACGAAGTAGCGGACTTTCCTCATACTTTTTACCTGGCCGTCCCTTTCGGCATGCGGATTTCCGTCACGTTCAAGGTCCCTTCGATAACGTTTCACGTTCTTCACCAGCATGTCCTTGCGTGTGATTTCGTAGTGATTTGGAAAGTGGTTGATCATTCTGAAAGGTAGAGGAACGACAGCCAACACGCATTAGTGTTCAAGGATGGCTCAGTTGGTCAAGTGCATGGGACCTTTAACAATTTTGTGTCTATTGAATCATAACAACACAATGAAATACTTCAATGAAAACTGTAGTGCATGTAATTGCAAACACACACATTTGACGTGTATTGTTGCTTTTTGCTATGTTGATTTTGATGACAACTTTCCCATCTTCCAATTTTCAGGGATATAATTACATATTCATACCCCCAGTCAATTTGTCGGGGTATATATATCCCCATACTCCCCAGTACTGCGTCCAGGCGTCGGTAGTGTCTCACTCAATCAGACACGTCTGTTTCACTGACAGTGTCTTATTGAGTGAATCGTCATAAATTCTCTCCCCCGCCATTCCGCCAGCTCAAATGGACTTGCTTTGTCGCAGGTGTTTTACTCACTGATGGTCGGTCATGCGATAGCCACTTTCCACAGAGAAAAGTGCCCTAGTCGTGGCGGTCGAAGCCCTGTGCACAGCATACACATGAAGGTCATTGTTTCAATTACAGGCTCCATATTAACCCAGCTCAGGTTGGTACGTGACACAAATTCGTAATCTGTATAAGTATTATTTACATTTAAATAATTTAACAATATGTATATAATATAATCAAAAAAGTAAGTATAGAATAAAAAAATAAATGAATTACAATTATCCTAGTGAGTTTAGTTTGTTAGGACAATTTTTAAGTATAGGACACAAATAGCCGACGAGCGTGAATTTGATAAATTATCAATTCATCAGCCGATAGTGTCATTACTACTGAAGTTTGATAGATAACATTGATATAGAAAACTATCAACGAATCTCATTAATTGGCAACAAACTGAAGCATTGAATTAGGTGGACCAGTCTGGCCGATGGAACCAACTCAAATGGTCTTCCTATTGTGAGCCCATTGTGTGAATGACGCTGTGCATGGTCTATTGAATGGAGTCCATAATGAGGTCTGCATATCCTGAATGGAATAAGTTTGTCTAGATATATATATAAAGCTATAATGCGACAAGGCACGCAACATGATATAATTAATGACCGGACGTTCAGGCTAAATGTCATAAATGCCTATATCTGCCTATTTCAGGGTTTTTTTTCCAGATAAATGAGTATTTTGGTAATTCGTCAGAAATATTGCCTATTTAACCAAAATATCATATGAATTGAAATCGAAGGCTTTGAAGTAAATCAGTTTATAGATAAAATTATACAGAGATGATACAGCTAGGCTTGATTTCGCATTCACACGAATGAGGTGGGGTTGCATAGGTTATATATTGGCTATTCTGCATCGACGTTTATCTCCGGTACGCTTCTCGGATGTATCTCTAGACGGGTTTGTATGTTTGATCGCACTCAGAGAACAGTTAACGTTACTTGTGCTGAGTCGAAAACTATGAATTACGTGTCGACAGAGATAGAGTACATTGTATATAGCAATACACTCTCGATGAGTTCCTACGTGCATTGCTGATGAATTACATCTTCTAGTCGTATGTGCGTGTGTTGTGTAAATACTTAATATAAATTAAGTATTGGTTGTCTGTGTGAGGTTTGTATTGTATTGGTATTGTATTGTATTGTATTGTATTGTATGTATATTATATGATTGCATGCCTGTGTCTGTATCTGTAAGGTTTGTACATGAACGGAGCTAGTGTTAACGAACGAGCTAGAAGAACTTTCAGAATGTGTCAAATAATGAAGTCCCTTCCGATCAAATCAATGCAACAATGTTTTGTGTTTATAAACGCGCATCTTTTGATATTACCCCACGTGAATTGATATATAGCAGATAAGAAAATTTTTCTAGACACATTTACAGAGTTGGAGTCCACTATACACATTGTATACAGCATACTTGGACAAATTAATCCAGTTCCTGGTGAAAATGACCGTGATGTATAGGCGCACTGGAGAAGCGCAGTGGAGGGGAATGCATATTTTGTGCAACTAAAAAAATTCTAGGAGCATTGATGGAGACAACTTTGGATGTGTGCCTCATTTATACGCAACTATTCTTCCTAACTTTAAATATGCTCCAATTACGTTTGAAGACGTTGAAAGAATTTATCACTCTTCGAGTATCTGCTCCACGGTTGTGGGAACAATTTGACTCTTTAAAATATTGAAATAATAGTTATTATGTGCATAAACACTGGTTATTATGTGGTAGCAGCGTAATTGCTCAATGATAATGTCTGTCTCGGTTTTAATAAATGCCTATATTTGCCTATTTTGGTGTTTTATCGTGCCTTTTTGCTTGCCTATTTTTCCATTTTTAGTACCTACACATCCGGTCTTTAGATATACTACATTTGATTTTTAAATGTAAAATTAATGAAATATTATTAGCCATCTCCGCATCTCGAAACCTTTTTTCTTCACATTTCGAAACATCCAACTATAATTCTGTATCAGTCAATCTAAATCTAATCCAAGATGTATATTTTTCAATCCAGTACAGGTGACATTTCAAAATTAATCGATATCTGGTGATAAATTCTCGCTGTAAACATTTGTGACTATGTCCTCTCCTATTTGTTGATTGTTTATTGTAAATATCGTCACTCCTTGTCTTTCTTTCTTCCTAATTGAGTAAATTCGTTTTCGTGGTCTATTTTTATCAGCTAGATTGTTCAATTTCGCAGATAATTTTCTTTAACGTGCATGTGTGTGTGTGTGTTTGTGTTTGCCAACTACCAGTAGAGATTCCATTCCTCGTCCGGTTGAACACAACGCCATAATCGTCGCTGAAGATTGCTGGTAACCACTGATCTGTCCACGTCACTGCAGTAGCTCAACGTTCCTGCCATGGCGATCAGGCAAGCTCCACTCACAACCCTGCCATAATCAGTTCTGCACGTGAGCTAATACGCTTACGCTTATATATCACCGGAACATGGGTGTGTATGATCCACCAACCACCGTCGTGACTTCTGCGTTCAGTGAGTTTGCAAATTCGGAGTTGGAAATACTACTCATGTCGTCTCATTCAATCAGTTTACAAATACGCAAAAACGGAACTGATATAAGCCGTAAGATAATATTCTGCTAGGTAGCTATTTAAAATATTATGAAGTAAAGTATTATTATTATTATTATTATTATTATTATTATTATGTGGGTAATCATCATTGTCGCATACTACCCATATTTTGGTGCCGAATATAAAAACATTGGCTTGTCACGAGTGAACATCTTTGCTGAATGCCCCGCATATAATGTCACTATTGATTCATCAATATCATGAAAAATAGCATGCGTATTCAGATTTTCATTCGATATAATACAGACAGGTTCAATGTTGGCCAATTGTTTTCCTTTCGCATGCATAATCCTTGTTTTCCATCACATTCTGTTGACATGAATTGACCTGAAATCAGTGGCGGCGCCGAGGAGGGGCTTGGAGGGGAGAATGTTTCCACAAAAATGTGCCGAGTCATCCATGAGTCCCCCAAACATTCTGACCATTAACATTTTTAGTGTTGTTCCTCATGTTTCGCCAAGCCCCTGCATCTTTTTCCTTGACCCCCTCCCGTTCAACCCTACCACCGGAAAATTCTTGGCGGTGCCAACGCCTCAATTATAACAGTTGTTCATCTATGGGGATGGTACAATATGCATGATACGTGTGAGTGAGAGTAGACATGTTTGTGCGTGCTTATGTTAGTTTGCGTCGAAGAAATACATTTTGGGTAAATTTCTGCACCTAAGCTCATAGTGTTCCCATGTGGGAACAATTTTACTTTGTGCTCCCTAAATGTGAAATTTTGTCAAACTTTGTGATCTCTAAATGTCACTCAGAGGTGAACGCGGAATGGTGCATGGGGACTTTTGATCGAAGTGGATGACCGAACAACACTTGAGCCGGTGATATTCAGTCTTCTCCTGGCGTGTTGCGTAGCTCCAATAATTCCTCTGTAAAATAATCATCGTCCAAATCTCAATGTGGTCTTATTTATTGTTCAATCAATCTCAATCTCAATCTGGTCATATTTATTGTTGTTGTTGTTTATTGAATCATATTTATTGGTGTTATTGTTTATTGAATCATATTTATTTGTGTTGTTGTTACTTATTGAATCATATTTATATTTATTGTTGGATGTTTCTTTTTTTAATCATATGTATTGTTCTTGATTGTTATTTATTACTTATTTATTAATATTTATTCTTATTTATTGATGGCTGTTTTTTAATGAATCACATATTTATTGTTATTATTATATTATTTATTGAGGAACGTGGGCGGAGTGACATTATGGATTGTTATCGGATGATGGTTTATTATTTATTGTTATTTATATATTATTTTCTTTCCAACTCTCTTTCTAGACTTTTTTCTCTTCGAACTCTCTTTCTCTCTGAATCTTTTGGGCGCTTCCGGTACATGGGGCCACCTTAGGGTGGTAATAGTGCTTGCACTCTTCCCATGCTACTGGATTTGCCTGTAATTAATAATAATAATAATAATAATAATAATTTGCACTAAACGCTTGATTTTTGACTGCGGATTCAGCATGACCGTTTCCTTCCGGATGTTCCGCACTGCTGATATTATGCTTGACATTCCAGCGTTTGAAGACATCTTTCGTTCGCCGTGATGTACATTGTGGACCGCCATCACTTCTCAGTCTATTCGGGACACCAAACGCAGATAAAAGTTGTCGTAGTGTCCTGATGAAATGACGCGAGGCTGCTTCCGCCGTCGGACAATCCACGGCCAATTCGATAGGCGATCAACGTATACTGAATACGTTTGATCTGCGTGCTGAAAGTAGTCGCTAGAGACACTCTCAAATACTCTTGTAGGCGTGTCGTCATTGAAGAGAGGTTCTTTGGGTAAGCTGGTGCGATGTAGCCCTCGCGACGGACAGAGTGTTGTTTGAACAGCTGACATTTTCAATTCACCCACCGATCCTTCAGGTGTCACTTCATTATTCTTGACTGCATCGTTCACATGCTAGCGCGATCAACAATATGCAGCGATATGTTTCTCGCCTGGGCACCAATTTGCTCCTGCATGATTCACTTCGAGTGGTTCACAGTTCTTGGTGCTGTTAGGCAGCTGCTGAGGAAACGCTGCGTGGATAATCTTCAAATTCACAGCGTTTGCTCAAGACAATAAAGCATCCTTGGCTGACGGTACCACGTACAGTGTCGTTTTGCAAATGGCGTCATTCAACTTGAGAGTAGCTTTGCAAGTTCCAATACAATGGATTCTTCCACCATTTGCGGAGCAAATACTCTCTGTGGCAGAAGACAGCTTGACCTTGTCGATCCCCAGCTTCTCAGCGATTTTATTGTTGATAACAGTTACTTCTGCTCCAGTATAAGCTATCCATGACACTTCCATCGATGTACCTTTCAATAGGCTGATCTCGATTTCCACTGCGGGCGCTTTACAACAACAACAACAACAAGCGTGTATTTGATATAGCGCACTAATCAATAAAGGCGAGATAAACATGAGATATAGAGATACAAGAGCAATAATTACATCAAAACGGGAGCTCAGAAAGAAGAAAACAAGAGCTGGCAAGGACAGGGGAAGATACATGATATATAACAGGGAAGATAAACACCGAATTATTTTATGCTGAAAAAACAACCACAAATACATGAACTGACAAATATGAACACTGGCGCACGTCACATACAAGCACGATTGGCACAAACATATGATCAGGGGCTGTGAGCGGAATCAAAAACATAACAGGAAAACAAAACACAAAGTGCAGTATTAATAGTAGGAGTATATACAAGGCGATAGTATGGAGATACGAAAATATGGAGATATATATACAAAGGTAGTGTCAATGCAATATATAAGGAGGTGTAAGCGGCGACGGAAAAGAAAGCAGGTACTTATGCAGCGCAAAGGAAAAGGAAGAATATGATTTATGACGAAGGATATGAGGAGGAAGAGAGCTGTATGATCGGGGGCAGAAAAATAGAAAGACTTCGCGGACCAATTTGATAAGTGGTCGGCGGGAGGGCACACAAGAGGTGCAGGACGGCTGCCGAAAGGACGATCAGAGAAG
The DNA here is from genome assembly GCA_916048095.2 of Sacculina carcini. Taxonomy (NCBI): domain Eukaryota; kingdom Metazoa; phylum Arthropoda; class Thecostraca; family Sacculinidae; genus Sacculina; species Sacculina carcini. The sequence goes on from OU696573.1 coordinate 8,508,773, forward strand.
TTAAGAAGTGAGAGCAAGTACGAGGGAGAAGATGTGTGGAGGAGTTTAAATACAATACAACACAGCTTATGCTGTATCCTTGAAAGAGCTGGCAGCCAGCCGAGTTCTCGGATATGAGCGGAGATGGATGTTTTAGGAGGAAGGCGAAGAACGAAACGACAGGAAAGAATGATGATAGATTGAAGAGAGCGATTGGACTTCTTAGGAAGATGGAAGAATAAGGAATTACAATAGTCGAGACGAGAAAAAATAAACGAGTTCACTAAGAGGAGAGCAGACGCAATATCAATATGAGAGCGGATCGGGTAGAATTGGCGCAAGGTGAAACGACAGAGGCGGGTAATTTTTTAAAGATGCTGAGAGAAAGTTAGAGATGGATCGAGAACAACACCCATACTACGTATATGAGATGAAAGATGCAAGTTGACAGAACAAGGAACAATACTGGGAGGGTGAAATAAGAAATATTCAGTTTTTTCAGGATTCAAAAGGAGATTTCTTGAGGACGCCCAGGCAGCGATGTGTGATGGAAGTTGAGAAATTAGACCAATTTTTGAGGAGGAAAATGGGAAGTAAATCTGTATATCGTATGTATATATATGAAACGATATGGGGTAAGACCGGAGTATGGGACAGATGGATGAAATATACAGATTAAACAGAAGAGGGCCGAGAAGAGAACCTTGAGGGACACCGGAATCCAATGGAAGAGGAGAGGAAAACTCGGAGTTGCAGCGAACTGTATTTGAACGATTTGTAAGATAGGAAGTTAGAAGAGATAGAGCTGAAGAAGATACACCAATATGGGCTAGATCTTTACAAAGAATCGAGTGATCAACGAGATTAAAGGCGGGAGAGAAATCTAGGGAGATGAATATTACGGAGTTGCCTGAGGAAAAGGAAGCGAAGATGTCGTTCAATAAAGATATAAGGAGAGTCTCAGTTGAGTGATTAGAAACGAAACCAGATTGACGGGGGTCTAGGGCAGAATATATGCAAGGGCTGAGTTGAGGAAGGATGGCAGCCTCTACAAGCTTAGAAGGTAGTGGAAGCAAAGAAATAGGCCTGTAACTACTTGGAATACTAGTATCCAGGCAAGGCTTTCTAAGAATAGGAGAAACAACAGCGTGTTTAGAGGCCAGGAAAGTACCGTGGAGGAAGGAAGTGTCCTCCAGATGAGTAAGAAATGGAGAAAAGAGTATGATGAAGTTGGAAAGTGCCCGGAAGTTTATTGGATCAGATGGACACCTGGAGGATTGAAGTTTTTTAAGAAATTCGGCAGTCATGGCTGGAGAAATTGGAGAGAAAGAGGATAAAGAGGTATTTGAAGAATGAAAATATAGTGGAAGGGAGGACGGAGGTAATTTGGATTTGGCCGTGGCAATCATGTCTCGTAAGAATCGTGTCTCGAAAGAAGGATGAAAAACTGGAAGCAGATATTGAGCAAGGGCTCGATCATCTGGAGCGGGAGGAATAAGTACACGAAGAAAGCTTAGAACGATAAAAAAGAGACTTCGCGGCATCAAGGGCTGATAGGAAGGATTTACAAGCCTGACAAAACAAGGACCAGTTAGCTTCGGTCCGAAACCGTCGCCAGGAACGCTCATGAGCTCGAGAGTTGACACGAAGGCGGCGCAATTCGGGAGTCAACCACGGCTTTGGTGAAGATGAAGGTTTGGGGGTATCACGACGCAATGGGAATAATGTGTCATTAAATATGGATAGTGAATTGTCGAAGAAAGGTAGCAGCGATGAAGGGGACATGAAGTGGTAGTTGCTGGGAGCAAGAGAGATGGACACGAGATAACTGAAAAGGGATGAATCAAAGTTTTTGTCATCACGTGTGAAAAGAGTTATCGGTGAAGAATTTGTTTCCTGGCGTTTATGAAACAATTTAAATGGTATCAAACTGTGGTCGGAAAATGTGGGATCGGGAGGATAAGTATGCAAACCAGGAGGAAATACTTGGCAGAAGCTTCGGCATCTATGTTTAGGGCCGCATCTGACATCACTGATATCAAAACGCCTGATATTTGCTTTTCGACGACGTAGAGAGTGTGTAGACCGCTTCTATTGCATAAACTTCGAGCCAAGACTGCGACACATTTTCGCAAAATGGCTCATTTTTCCGCATATTATGCACTTTTTCTGTGCGCGGGACATTGATGATTATTCAACTGGATCAAAGGGCCGCATCGATAACAATGCTTTCGTTCACCCGGTCGAGGCTGCTCATGCACTGTCGCAATAGAACAGTTGTTCTTCACCGGTTGTTTGGCTGCAGAAGACTTCAGAGCTGCAGTCTCGGATGACATGCAAATCGCAACGTACTTTTCCAGTGTGAGATGCTTCACCTGCAACATCAGGTGGAGCGCGTTTTCATCGCACGTGTCCATAAGGATTTTATCCCTCAGTCTGTTGTTGCTGCATGACTCACACAAATCACAGAAAGCCATGGTCTCCTTCACTGAACAGAGAATTTCATCGAAACTCTCATCCTGCTGTTGTTTCCGCATGTACAAATCTCTGTGATCGAGAATGATGTTGCGTTGTTCTCTCAGAAAGGTTCCCATCGCCGCAATACATTGCGTCAGTGGGAACTCCTCAGTCACTTCAAGACTGTACCGCAATGAGCGTGATAAATCTTCATCGATTGAAGCGTGTAAAACAGTGTGCTGCTCTCTCATTGGAAGTTTGTCGATTTCACACAATAAGATATGTCCCATGAACTTCAGTCGTGTGCGCGCAGCCGTGGGGTGCGCACGTGTGTGCGCTACATCCCCACTGGCGGTGACTGCGGCTCCGGATGGTTGTTTTCTGTGACTTTTAGTGCGTGGTGTTGTGCTTGATGGCACATCGCTGCAAGCACACGCACCCGCATGGACGCAAGCCGGGTCGCAGGATCGTCCGTCCGTCGGACCCGCGGTGTGCCAACCGGGGCCGGGAGGCTGCCTCAACACCCGCAGCCCATGCAAACAACGTAGCGACATTTAACGTCCGTAGTCTCACTGACAACCGAAGACTACACGAGCTGGCTCGCCTCGGAGCTGATCTGAATATCGACATCATCGCAGTACAGGAGCATAGGAGGCGCTTTGCGTCGACAGCATCGACTAGTGTACCAACAATTAGTTCTGAAAACGTGGCAGCTAGGTGGACGTTCTGGTACACGTCAGCTACACGCACCGGTGCTGGAGGAGTCGGCTTTGTGCTTTCGCCAACTGCTACACAAGCCCTACTGAAATTTGAACCTCTGCATGAAAGGATTCTTACAGCGACATTCCAACTAGCGAAACACCGTTTGCATGTGGCGTCTGTTTACATGCCAACTGCGTGTGCGAACGACATTACCACAACAGCTGACTGTTTGGATGTCTTATCGTCATATCTGGAAAGCCGGCCGCGGCGTGACGTAACATGTCTGGTATGTGATTACAACGCTGATTTGATCAACTGCGTGAGCACATTTCACGGTCACGCACAGTATAATTCTGAACACACTACCGCGATACATTCGCTGTTAGCTGTGAGCTCACACCGGTAAATGGCTGCATGCGACAAAAGCGTACTCACTTGACCACATTCTTCGGCCCGAGACAGCGTTTAGCACGGTTAGATTATATATTCATCGAAAACCGTCATCGTCGAATAATGGGTCAAGTACGCAGAATCATACCAAAGTGTATCATTTCGGATCATGCATTGGTTATGTGCACACTAAGGACACGTCTGTGGCGGCGACGACTGCTTTCGACAAGGACGAGACCAGATTGGAGCGCGTTAAGCAGAAATGACACACGCAGACGCTTTGTCGCCACTGTAAACAACCGAATTGCTGACACTAGCCGGAGTTATGGCGACATAATTGAAGCCGTCAATTTTGCAGCATCGCGTGTAGTGCCAAATATACGCAGAAAACGACTTGTCACCTCTTGGGACGATCCAGCAATCGCTTCTCTTCGCCGGAGAGGATTGTCCTCCAATGAGCACAACATGTCGGAGAGAAATCAGCAACTGCTACAGGCGCACACGCGGCACCAAGAGGAAACGGTGAGCAAGATGGCAGAAGAAATAATGTCTCACCGTGAGTCCGGAAGAAGCGCAGCGATGTGGCGAGCAATCAACGACTTGACGGGCAGGAAACGTACAGCTCCGTGCATCACGTCTGCTGAAAGGGTCAACGAGCGCTTAAACTTAGTGAAGCAGCATTTTTGTGCACTTCTAAACCGCCAAACACAAGACGGGACGATAGTGCAGCCGGGTCCTGTATCACATGTACACGCTGTACCGCACTCTCATGTCACACATAGCGAGCTACAGTCTGCTGCAAATTCTACGGCTTGTGGAAAATCTGCGGGCTATGATTGCATCCCAGCAGACGTGCGGAAGATTAGCGAGCTGACACCTTTGCTGATTCCTTTCATCAATGGCGTGATAGATGGCACTGGTCCACCTGAGGAATGGCTCCGTTCAGTGATCGTCCCCCTGCCCAAGAAAACAGGCAATATGGCACTTCAGAACCTACGCGGCATATCGCTCATGCCAGCCGCTGCCAATCTGTGCAATAGGGTGATGCTTGACCGATTGCGGCAGAAGTGTACACCGACCGTTTTGGACGTCGAGAAGCGGAAGCCGTTACGCGTTCCCCAAGTCTCTATTTTATTCACCGCCAGCTGCAGTTGACACTGGACAGCAACAGTGCTGCGGGAAGAACACCATATGGCGAAGTCGTCCACAAATAGAGACCGTCCAATCGAGGGAGGCAAATTATTGTCAATGTCGTTGATCATTATGGCAAAAAGGGCCACGCTGAGCACACTACCCTGTGGAACGCATTCTGCCTGATCGAACGGACGAGACAGGGAGTTCCCCACACGCACACAGAATGTGCGGTGCAAAAGAAAATTGTGTACGAACCTCCCATGTTGCCTCTGACATCACAGCGATTCAGCTAGCGAAGAATACCATGTCGTCATGTGGTGTCATATGCCTTCTCGATGTCAAAGAATATCGCCCCGACGTGTTGACTTCACGCGAAACTTTCACGTACGCGAGAGTCAATGGTCACCAAGTGGTCTAACGTTGAGCGACCCTGGCGAAATCCGCACTGAGCATCATTGAACAGCCGATCGCGTTCCAGAAACCATACCAGCCGTCTGTCAACCATTTTCTCAAACAATTTGCAGAGACTGGAGGTCAGCGGTATCGGGCGATAGTCAGACGGGTGATCGCCCGATTTGCCCTGTTTTGTGATGGGTGTCACGATTGCCCGTCGCCAGGAGGCTGGAAACTGCCCACCATTCCACAGATCATTGAACACCTGCAGCAAGGTGGACAGCACTGCGGGCGACAGACGTTTCAGCATGAGGTTGTGAACCTCATCAGGGCCTTCAGCCACATCGCGAAGCGATCGCAAGACTGTTCTCAGCTCAGATGCAGAAAAGCACTGTTGGTTGGCAGCTGACAGTTGGTGGAGAAATCAACGGGTGATCTCTCGCACTGATGTTTGATCGCCGCAAAATCAGGGTCGTCTACGTTTGCACGACAGCGCTCCGCTAAATATCGGCCAATTACGTCAGCAACATGCTCCGGATTTATCACGACCACACCACTGATCTTAAGAGAAGGCAGTGGAGTGGGACGGTACTTCCCAGAGATGCGCTTTATGCGGTCCCATATGGTGGGTATAGGACAATGCCGATTAATGCTGGACACATAGGACACCCACGAGGCCCGCTTCGCCTCGCGAAAGGTCCATCGAGCTTGTGCGCGAGCGTGGCCAAAGCAAAGCATGTTTGCCACCGTACTGTTGCGCCGGAAGCGACCCCAGCAACGACGTCGGTCTCGCAACGCCGCAGAACACGCGTCTGTCCACCAACGAACAGGACGCCGCCGGGACGCGATGCCGTACGCGGAATGCTCTGTTTGGCACAGGTGACAAGGGCCTCAGTAAAAACTTCGACGCTGGTTCGAAATGTGGGGCTGCCCATGGCTTCCAGTGTCAAGCAATCATAGCGGACCCAATCAGCTCGTTTGAAATTCCATCTCATTGGTCGTGTTCCCATCCTAGGTACCTCATTGAGACAGATCCATATAGGGAAGTGGTAACTCCCATACAGACTGTTCTCAACGGTCCAGCTCTTGGATGACTGCAGACTGAGACTGCACAGACTGAGGTCCAGAGCGGACATGCTTTCCGATGGCATGGTACAATGCGTATATGTGCCTGTGTTTAAAATACCTATGTATAAAACAGTTAAAACATCCTCCATAATAAAACGACGGCTACAACATGCATCACAGCCCCAAAAAGTGCTGTGAGCATTAAAATCGCCCAACACATAAAAAGGGGGTGAAAGTGAACTGATTAAAAACTCAACGCCAGCCCTTGGGAACGGACGACCAGGCGGCAGGTACAATGAGCACACACTCACCTCCCTACCACCGAGCCAGCACCGAACCGCCACCACCTGCAAATCTGACTGTATATGCAGGCGACGACAGGGCACACTGGTGCGAACAGCCAGCATAACCCCGCCATGGGCTATAGTCGAGCTGGGATTATCATATCTAAAAACATTAAAATCCTTAATACTAAAATACGAAGAAGTTAAAAGCTTAGTCTCCTGTGTTGCTAAAATCGATGGTTGTCGGGAGTGTAAAATATGCAGTAAATCATTAAAATTCGGTCTAATACCTCTAATATTCCATTGTAAAATGGACATAAAAATAAATATAGTAAAATAAAATACAAATAAATACTCCCGTTAAAAAGGCACATACATATACAATAATGTATACACTGAAAACCAGGTAGCACAGGTACCTAATCGCATCGCTTGGCCGATCGTCTTCTCTCCACGTCAGGTGGGGACCCACTTGGAGAGGCCGAGAGCTTCCGCTTAGAGGAACTCTCCATCTCCATGGCAGTGGTGGGAGTCGCTCCGTCGTGTGCGGAAGGCGGTGCGCTAGCAACCGCGGAGCGCGGAGAAGCAGGGACCGCGCTCGCTTTGTGACCGGGAGATGCTCGCCGGTCACTCCTCGACGAGGCTGACTTGACCGAACGGCGGCTCTTGTGTTGAACCACCGTCCAGTCTCCGGATTTCCTCCGGCTCGGAGACGACCGCTCTGCTGGCTTGGAAGCCTGCTGGGCGGCCGGTTTATTGCCTCCCTGACTAACCGGCATCGCTGCCGATTTGCCGGCACGGTCCTTCGGCCGGTTGACTGGCCGATCGGCGACCCGCTGAGGTCGCCGCTCAGCAGCCTTTTCAGGCTGCTGGGGAGCGGCCGCCTTGGGCCGCTGGGTCGCGGACGCTTGGGACCGCTGGGATGCGGGCGTTGTCGACCACGGCACGGCAGCCTCCTCAGACCGCCGATCAACCGGTGTTGGTTCATGCTCATGTTTGTCAGCCTCAGGTACGACCAGCTTCAAGCCCATTCGTCCCGCCAGCTTTAAGAAGTGTCCAACGGTCAGCTTATCCAGAAACGAGTCGACAGACTGTGGAGGCTGAGCCGACTTCGTGACTACGCTGACATTGGACGGGCCTGAGGGATGCGAGCTGCGATATACAGCACGCGCTTTGCCGAAACTGCAGCGCTAAGCAGCGCGAATGGCAAGAATCTCCTTTTCTTTGAGCCATTCTGGGCATTCACACGACGAGGACGCATGACCGCTGTTCCTGCAATTGACGCAGAAATACTCATTGTCGCAATCAGCAGCGGTGTGCCGTTCGGATGAGCAGCGTCCGCAGATCTCAGCACGGTTGTAGCGGGAGCTCGTATGCCCGAAACGTTGGCATCTGTAACATCGTATTGGGTTGGGTACGTAGGGGCGGACACGGATACGCTGACGGATGTCACCGATCTTGATGTCGTCCGGCAGAACAGCACCGACACACGTGAGGAAGAAAGAGTGCGTTGGTACCTCGCTCTTCATTACTTAACCACACCATTTTAGATTGCTTGTCTCTGTTGGTGAAGAAACCAATCCAATATTTGTCTCCAGTAGCAACATCTGAGAACCGTTTTGGACCATTTGGCTCGAACTCGAACAGCCAATAACGACAAATCATTACCCGTTCGCATTTCTGCTCTTCCGTTAGCAAATGAGGTATTCATCGGGCACACTTCGTCCTCAGCCCTAAGTGCTGATGCATGATGTCATGAGCACTCCCATAACTGACGTCAATCTCCAAGGATATGAACCGAAGTGTGACTGTTGGATCCTCGTCAATGGTGGCTCGCGCACGGTCAGCTGCTGCTTCGGAATCTAATATTGACGTAATCGCACAGCGCAACAAGGAAATGCGACCCAGGCAAACGGTGACAGGTTCAAACATGTCGCAACAGGCAGTACTTGCTGCCCCGCGCACCCCTCCCACCTAGCGCTCATAGTCTCTCAGCTACGATTCCTACTGTCATTGCTTTCTGATCACCCCTCGTAACTGACAAATTATTTGTCCTTAGCCGCGTACAACCATGTCAGCCTGTTGATTTGAGTCATAACAGACTCTGAGTGAAAACAGGGTTTTCGCACAAATATGACAAGATTAATCAATTTCCACACAATCTGACTTCCATCCAGGATTTTCACGTACATTTCGTTCGATACGAACAAACTTAGGAGGCATCTTTCTCGCCTGGTTCACACCTGTATGGGTTTTCACATTCTTTGTGGGCGACACGTCAAATGTGATCTATGTACCGTGATCACAGTCTTGGTCATGTATGCTAAGAATGGGTGGATTATTTACTTTTTAAAAGTTGAACTAGTACCATGTTGCGGTAGATACATTTCTTCATGCTGATTCCGAAATTATATATTTTATTGGATTAAATGAGGAAACCTTTCCCGGAAGTTAAGCTGAAAGATCCATTTTGCCGTAAAATTGCGATCGTGTAGCGTTTAATTGGCTGCCTGGATTTTAAAAATATTGTTGTTTTGTTTGTTTGATTGTTGAATCGTAATTGAAGTCACCATGGAAAGGATGCAGTTTTCACGCAGATTTAGAAAATGTTGTATGAACATTCATGCGATAATTTTTCGCTCCAATTTGCTGAAAATGCGGTTATTTAATGAAATTCGGGTAATCATACGCCAAAAAATAATGTGTTAATAATATATTTAATAAAATAAGTGTAATAAATAATATGTATTTAGCTTAGTATTATACCTCGTGTAATAAGCCTCTGCGCGCACAGACTTGCAAAAAATGCACATGTATTCATAAAAAAAGACAATATATTAAACATTTTTAAATACAAGTGAAAACTGCATTCACCGCAATTTCATACTAGCATTAATTCTGAAACAGACGCACCGTAGTGTTCATGTAGTGTGTGCGCAATGCGCATACTTTTTCCTGTCAGTCCTGATACTAAGATCCGTGCGGACCCGGGTCCAAGAATCCGAACCGTGTGGACTCGGATCCGTGCGGATCCGGGTCCGAGAATCGGAACCGTGTGGACTCGGATCTGTGCGGACCCGGGTCCGAAAATCGGAACCGTGTGGATTCGGATCCGTGTGGACCCGGTTCCAGAACAGGTTTCGAGTCTCGGACGCGGTTCCAATATCCGCGTAGCAGAATCGTCAGAACCGGTTCCGGAACCGGTTCCTGCCCAGCTCTAGTGCACGGACAAAATGGTGTGTGTGAGAGAGCGAGAGGAGAAATACACACGGTTATTCTCGAACGGAAACACGAATACAATGACTAATAAGAATTTGACAATAACACGTATATACAGGCCTAGCATAAAATGACGACAATGCAGCCAACGTGGCCTGCTACACTAGAATATCTGTAGAGCCATCGTATTCAGGAATAAGTCGCGCGTTTAAGGAGGCCTGATCCAGCTGTGAATGTACGGTCTTCGCAGCTCCAATTGGTCTAATTTCGTCCATAGCTGAACTAGCTTTCGGTTTCAAATCGCAAAATTTACATGCCAATAAATTTACCGACTATATTCTCACGCGCACACATATTTGCTGGACTCCGTGGTGTAGTGGTAGCGCACCTGCCTCACGGGAGGTCCGTGGTTCGAAACTCGGCGGAGGAGAATTTAATTGGGCGAATTCTATAATCCAACAGCCCTGTCCACCCAGCAGTAAATGGGTACCAGATGTTAGGCATGTGTTGTGCCATGCATTCTGGTGGGGTGGCCCTCTCTAATACGTCATTTATCCGGGTGGCGCCATAGCGTGGTGAGGGTCGGTGCTGCGGTGGCAGCGAGCTGGCAGCGGCACGGAGCACAATTGCATTCATAAGCTTCGGCTTCTTCCTTTGTAGCAGCTGTCACTTAGACCTTTAACCTTTTAACCTTTAACTCACGAATTGACTTAGGACAGGACTGAATCACACGCACACACCCGCTCACACACACAGCAAAACCATTTCAGGCACACCGAGTCGTGTCACACGGAGCACGTGACTGTGACGTCACAAGCACACTGACATATGCGCACAGCACATCTGTCACAGGTGATGCGTCCTATGACGTGTGACATCACCTAAAATATAATGGTACTACGGCGGAAGGTTTGATAAATAGAACATGCCGTATAAATAGAGGTTTAACGGTATACCCGAATGAAAAACTCGACAAAGATACGTATTGAAACACTGACAAAAATCAACGAACAATCCCTTCAAAGTATATTTCTAAACAATATGTATGCTTAGAAATATGCTAACTGAATGTGAGGTGACCATAGTAGTGTATTACATGTTACATGTAGTGTACACACGTGTTGAATTTCGAAACATTGGTATTCAACCATTAATTAATATCTTTATTATTATTGCTACTATATATTCCAGGCAAATCTATTGACATTAGAAGAGTACAATTTTGAATCATATTTATATTTATTGTTGGATGTTTCTTATTGAATCATATGTATTGTTCTTGATTGTTATTTATTACTTATTTATTAATATTTATTCTTATTTATTGATGGCTGTTATTTACTGAATCACATATTTATTGTTGATTGTTATTATTTATTGAGGAACGTGGGCGGAGTGACATTATGGATTGTTATCGGATGATGGCTTATTATTTATTGTTATTGATTTATTATTTTCTTTCCAACTCTCTTTCTAGACTTTTTTCTCTTCGAACTCTCTTTCTCTTTTAATCTTTTGGGCGCTTCCGGTACATGGGGCCACCTTAGGGTGGTAATAGTGCTTGCACTCTTCCCATGCTACTGGATTTGCCTGTGATTGATAATAATAATAATAATACAAGTACTACACTACATTGTATTTCCACCTTGCGGTAGCCCCATGTACTGGAAGCGCCCTAACAGATGTAAAGATAAAGCGAGTTCGAGAAATAAAAGTTCAGTCGGGAAGATGAAATATAATGAAAAAAAAGCCAATGGATATGACCAGACCTCGTATATAACGCGCACCCAAACTTTAGTTGTTGTTCAGGCACAAACTTTTGCGCGTTATACTCGAATATATACGGTAATCAAATGAAATTATCAAATCAAAAGACTAAATGAGTGTATACGAGTATATACACAATCGTGTAACAGATTGGTTGAAATAATATAGTAACGCATAATGAAGTAGAGCAGTATAATCACAATGAACAAAATAATATAAGTAATCAATAAATGAAACTAAAAACCTACCAGTATGTTACTGTTGGTATGTGCACCTCAAGTTAATGCTGGTATGTACACGTCACACAAAACCAGATCGGAGAAAACGTTTAAAAGGGAACATAAAAACCACGTAAGTATTCAGAAAGACTACAGACATGCACACACACACACACACACACACACACTCGCATGTGTACACAGTGGCTTCAATTCACAATTTTTCCATAATTTGTAAATAGATAGTCATAAATATGAATTTGCTAAAACGGCCAACCATAAATATGAATAAACCGAGAATAAATCAATAAACAAATAAGTAAATATGTAGCAATAAAAATCCAATCAACTGACACTCCAAAATATCTATCCGCTAACACTCCGTAATGAATAACAACTAGCTACGAATATGATTTAATAGAAAAGTTATCGTGTCTAGTCGGTGCTCACCTGCCAATCTACCAGGATATCATCAGCATTCACTTGATTCAGTGGAGAAGTGAGCAAACACAAATATGATCGTTCACATGCCTCACTGGCGGTTACAGGTCATGCTTGCGAAGTTGCGGCTCCAATAGTGTTGTCACGCATCAAAATCACAACGGCCTAAGGCATATATCGATCAAACACGTAAACACCGCTATTGATCAAGCCGTACTCAATTGCTGGTTCAAACATGCCGTGAAAAATGGACGCATTATATCACCATCACGTGACCCTGTTCACACCCTCTCTCTCTCCCTCGTTCGCTCATTTTCTATCCTCTTTTCATCCATCAGGTAAGGTAAGGTGGTATGTATGTATAAATCGCAATTATTCACACACAGTTTCAGATGCGCTGCATACGAGCAATATCGAACGCAAATATGGAAGAAGATATGACATCAAGGAAACTTATACATATTACATAATGATTCAGCAACAACAAGATGAAAACAAATATCAAATACATTTTGATCACATACGCAGACATTTCGATCAACTATACACTTTTTCGAAGATAAATAACTAACGTATATATTTGCAAAATTTGATTTCAATAAATAATTTAGAGTTTTCAGTGACAATAGGTATTTATTGAAATACTAGGAACGCGAACAAATATATAAAAATTATAAATATATATATATATATATATATATATATATCTATATATATATAAGAGATCCTCTGTGTATCTGTGTGTCTGTCTGTGTGTCTGTTCGACCCTCCTTGGTCCATTTTCTATCAGCTATTATTCGGCCACCACTTAGCCTACCCGCTAACAATTTATACCATCAGGTTGGAAATTTTCTTGTCTACACTTTAGATTAAATTTTAAATTTCAAAAATGAAATCAAAAAAAGTTATAGCGGTGAAAAGACAAAATGAACCCTGAAAAATGCGAAAATTGTGGTCAATGCTCTGCCATCTACTCCTCATAAACCAGAAATGGTACAGCCAAACAGATTATACCACTGTGTAGAGAATTTTCTGTTCTACAAGATAGGTTATAATTCATATCCAAAAATAGAACATAAAAGATGTAAACATGACAAAATTTCAATCTATATTCAAAATTATATTTATACTCCACGCGTCCGATTTTCTATACTTTTTTCTCTATGTATCAAAAACTAATTATCACACAACTAAATAAATAATACCATCATGCTGGGAATTTTGTTTGCTACAATACGGTATAATGTTTAATTTTCCAAAGTGTATTAAAAAAAAGTTACGGCGGTGTGAAGTCAAAATGACAAAGTCAAAAATGCAAAATTAGCACTGGAAACCGTGAATGTTTTGGTAAATATTCCCCTATCTATTCCTCATAAACCAGCAATGGTACAGCTATAAAAATTATACTATTGTGTAGATACTTTTGTGTTCTACAAGAAAAGTTATAATTTATACCCACAAATGATACAAAAAATGTGTAAAATTGGCAAAATTGTCAAATACATCCAAAATTACACTTGATCACCGGGCGCCTAAATTAATTCATTTTTCTACCTATTTCTCAGGAACTCTTTGTTATACATGAAAATAAATTATACCATCGTGCTAGAAATTTTGTTTTCTACAATACGATATAATTTTTAATTTTCCAAAGTGTATCTAAAGGAAGTTAGGGCGATGTAAAGTCAAAATGTCATGTTGCCAATTTGACAGCTATTATGCGCACTTGCGATTACACATGAATATATACTGATTTAATTTCACTGAAGTCCAATCACAATTTACGCACTTGCGATTACACAGGAATATACTACTGTGTAGAGAATTTTGTGTTCTACAATATAAGCTATAATTTATACCCACAAATGGTACAAAAATTGTGTAAAGTTGGCAAAATTGTCAAATACATCCAAAATTACACTTGATCACCGGGCGCCTAAATTAATTCATTTTTCTACCTATTTCTCAGGAACTATTTGTCACACATTAAAATAAATTATATCATCGTGCTTGAAATTGTATTTTTTTAAATGCGGTATAATTCTTAATTTTCCAAAGTGTATCTGAAGGAAGTGACGGCGGTGTAAAGTCAAAAGGACATATTGCCAATTTGACAGCTATTATGCGCACTTGCGATTACACAGGAATATACTACTGTGTAGAGAATTTTGTGTTCTACAAGAAAAGGTGTAATTTATACCCACAAATGATACAAAAAACGTGTAAAATTGGCAAAATTCTCAAATACATCCAAAATGACACTTGAACACCGGGTGACTACAATTTATTCATTTTTATACCCATTTCTCAGGAACTATTTGTCATACATTAAAATTAATTATACCATCGTGCTAGAAATTTTGTTTCCTACAGTACGGTATAATTATTAATTTTCCAAAGTGTATCTAAAGGAAGTTACGCCGGTGTAAAGTCAAAATGTCATGTTGCCAATTTGACAGCTATTATGCGTACTTGCGATTACACATGAATATACACTGATTAAATTTCACTGAAGTCCAATCACAATTTACGCACTTGCGATTACACAGGAATATACTACTGTGTAGAGAATTTTGTGTTCTACAAGATAAGCTATAATTTATACCCACAAATGATACAAAAAACGTGTAAAATTGGCAAAATTCTCAAATACATCCAAAATTACACTTGAACACCGGGCGACTAAAATTAATTCATTTTTCTACTATTTCTCAGTAACTATTTGTTACACATAAAAATAAATTATACCATCGTTCTAGAAATCTTTTCTTCTACAATACGGTATAATTTGTAATTTTCCAAAGGGTATCTGAAGGAAGTTACGGCGGTGTAAAGTCAAAAGGACATATTGCCAATTTGACAGCTATTATGCGCACTTGCGATTACACAGGAATATACACCGATTAAATTTCACTGAAGCCCAATCACAATTAAGAATGCATCATATTATCTCCAAGCATGGATGGTGTGGTTTTATTGCGTACAGTTTAATTAATGCTACACTCTACTGAATATAAAGGCTTTATTGTCCTCAATAACGTTCCGCACGACGGGCGGGTAAAATGCTATTGGGAACAAAGTAAACTACTGAATTTAACTGTGTAATTTAATTGGTTTAATTTCAAGTTGCATAAGCATAAGTTGCATAAGGATATGGGCTGCAATATCATGTAATGCCAACTTATGCTGTTTTAGCGGAAGCATTAACCTGGAATTATAGAGATGACAGAAGGTTGCATTGTTTTGATAGTGTTGTGGAAAAACATGTTTTCTAAATTGAAACATAAATTTCACATTTAGACTTTTAGATTAGCTATAACTTTCCTGTGGGTTTGTTTTTCTTTTTCAATTTGCACTAATTTTTTTATGAATTGAATATTAATTATATTTTATGAACTGTTCCGCACGACGGGCGAATTAAATGTATCTATAAAGAGTGGGTTTAAATGATAGCGAGGTATATGATATTTTGCTAGCAGTAAATATTCTAGCGATAAAAGTAGAATAGCTCTTAAGCAAATGATTTTGGAGAATGATGTGAACCTTTAAATATATTTTGCGATCTGATGATATATGTATTAGGAATAATACGTAGCAGAATATAGATTGCATAATATAATATCGGCTGTAATATCAAGGGCTGCATTATCGATGTAATCCAAAAAATAACAACTGTATGAATATGATGCATTAGTGGAAGCATTAACCGGGAATTATGAGATAATATGATAATGGTGTAAAATTATATCGCATTATGCAACAAATGTGAATTTAGCTACCTTACAGTTTGGTCCCGATACTATATTGGCGGGTTGAGAGAAAAGTATTGGTGGGTCGCGTGTTTGGGACCCCTGGGGTAGATAATCTCGGTCTTCTGATTACAAATTATGATCGCATCAGTATATTTTGTGATCACAAACTAATAAGTTAAATCACCTCAGACTAGGCTGAGAGCGGTCAAGATTGAATGGTTGGGTTGGGTTGGGTAGGTTTGACTCAGGTTATATTGGGTTTTAATGATAGCGGAAAATATATAAATTTTAACAATAAATATTATAGCGGTAAAAGTGAAATAGTACTTAAGCAAATGATATTGGGGAATGATGTTAAGTAATAAATATAGTTTGGAAACAGTCTGATGAAAAGATTTCATCATCTTTCATTGTTTGTTTCGTGTTTGTGTTCTGAATTATACCACACGACGGGCAGATTTATATATCAGGCGGGTTGAGGGATAATATTTGTCAAAATAAGAACAAAAATATTCACATTTAGACTTTTCTATTGGTTAAGATATTTATAGGTTACATTTTTTGCTTTTCAATTTGTATTCATTATATTTTATGGATTTGATATGAATTTTATTGTATGAATTGTTCCGCACGACGGGTGGGTTTAAAAAAGTGTTTTTAGATCATTTTTTCAAATGGTTCATTTAAAAAAAGGTTTTTTTTTTAAAATAAAAATGTTCCGCGGGCAGCAACTATAGACAATAGAACGTTCAATTTACCCTGTAGAATTAATCCATACACAAAACCAATGGATTTGACTTCAAGATGCAGAACGGATCGTGTTCGAGTTCTGAATTATTCAGCACGACGGGCGGGTTTAAAAATGACTCAGGCGGACTGAGGGGAAATATTGTGTCGAAATAAAAATAATTAAACTTATAATTTTCAATTGATTAATATTTTTATGAGTGTACCCTATTTCATTTTTATTTTTCCATATTTTTTATTAATTGAATATGAATTTCATGTTATGAATTGCTCCGCACAACGGGCGGGTTTTAATGCTATATATATACATAAAGAAGAAATTATCTGTCTGTCTGTGTATGTGTGCTTGAATATGAGGTGACATAATTGCGCTGGCTCATGGTTCGCTGGTTCAATTATCAGGGGCTTCAAACGCAAACGAAGCGATGGCTCATTTTTATGAAATAAAAATGTCCCGCGGGCAGCAATAAAACGTTCAATTTCACCGTATAGAATGAATTCATATACAAAACTAATGGATTTGACTTCAAGAACCAGAACGGATGGTGTTCGAGTTCTGAATTTTTCCTCACGTCGGGCGGGTTTAAATATGAGGCGGGTTGAGTGAAAATATTTTGTCAAAATAAAATTAAAAATAATGAAACTTAGACTTTTTAATTGATTAAGGTCTTCATGAGTTTGCCTTATTTATTTTTAATTTGCAATATTTTTATGAATTGTTCCGCACAACGGGCGGGTTTTAATGCGGTTTTAATGCTATATCTATATATATAAAAGAGATCCTCTGTGTGTCTGTCTGTGTGTGTGTGTGTCTGTGTGTGTGTTCGACCCTCCTTGGTCCATTTTCTATCAGCTATTATTCGGCCACCACTCAGCCTACCCGCTAACAATTTATACCATCACGTTGGAAATTTTCTTGTCTACACTTTAGATTAAATTTTAAATTTCAAAAATGAAATAAAAAAAAGTTATAGCGGTGAAAAGACAAAATGAACCCTGAAAAATGCGAAAATTGTGGTCAATGCACTGCCATCTACTCCTCATAAACCAGAAATGGTACAGCCAAACAGATTATACCACTGTGTAGAGAATTTTCTGTTCTACAAGATAGGTTATAATTCATATCCAAAAATAGAACATAAAAGATGTAAACATGACAAAATTTCAATCTATATTCAAAATTATATTTAAACTCCACGCGTCCGATTTTCTATACTTTTTTCTCTATGTATCAAAAACTAATTATCACACAACTAAATAAATAATACCATCATGCTGGGAATTTTGTTTGCTACAACACGGTATAATTTTTAATTTTCCAAAGTGTATTGAAAAAAAGTTACGGCGGTGTGAAGTCAAAATGACAAAGTCAAAAATGCAAAATTAGCACTGGAAACCGTGAATGTTTTGGTAAATATTCCCCTATCTATTCCTCATAAACCAGCAATGGTACAGCTATGAAAATTATACTATTGTGTAGATAATTTTGTGTTCTACAAGAAAAGTTATAATTTATACCCACAAATGATACAAAAAATGTGTAAAATTGGCAAAATTGTCAAATACATCCAAAATTACACTTGATCACCGGGCGCCTAAATTAATTCATTTTTCTACCTATTTCTCAGGAACTATTTGTCACACATTAAAATAAATTATATCATCGTGCTGGAAATTGTATTTTTTAAAATGCGGTATAATTCTTAATTTTCCAAAGTGTATCTGAAGGAAGTGACGGCGGTGTAAAGTCAAAAGGACATATTGCCAATTTGACAGCTATTATGCGCACTTGCGATTACACAGGAATATACTACTGTGTAGAAAATTTTGTGTTCTACAAGAAAAGGTGTAATTTATACCCACAAATGATACAAAAAACGTGTAAAATTGGCAAAATTCTCAAATACATCCAAAATTACACTTGAACACCGGGTGACTACAATTTATTCATTTTTATACCCATTTCTCAGGAACTATTTGTCATACATTAAAATTAATTATACCATCGTGCTAGAAATTTTGTTTCCTACAGTACGGTATAATTTTTAATTTTCCAAAGTGTATCTGAAGGAAGTTACGCCGGTGTAAAGTCAAAATGTCATGTTGCCAATTTGACAGCTATTATGCGTACTTGCGATTACACATGAATATACACTGATTAAATTTCACTGAAGTCCAATCACAATTTACGCACTTGCGATTACACAGGAATATACTACTGTGTAGAGAATTTTGTGTTCTACAAGCAAACGAAGCGATGGCTCATTTTTATGCAATAAAAATGTCCCGCGAGTAGCAATAAAACGTTCAATTTCACCGTATAGAATGAATTCATATACAAAACTAATGGATTTGACTTCAAGAACCAGAACGGATGGTGTTCGAGTTCTGAATTATTCCTCACGTCGGGCGGGTTTAAATATGAGGGGGGTTGAGTGAAAATATTTTGTCAAAATAAAATTAAAAATAATGAAATTTAGACTTTTTAATTGATTAAGGACTTCATGAGTTTGCCTTATTTATTTTTAGTTTGCAATATTTTTATGAATTGTTCCGCACAACGGGCGGGTTTTAATGCGGTTTTAATGCTATATATATACATAAAGAAGAAATTATCTGTCTGTCTATGTATGTATGCTTGAATATGAGGTGACATAATTGCGCTGGTTCATGGTTCGCTGGTTCAATGATCAGGGGCTTCAAACGCAAACGAAGCGATGGCTCATTTTTATGAAATAAAAATGTCCCGCGGGCAGTTATTCATGTTATGAATTGCTCCGCACAACGGGCGGGTTTTAATGCTATATATATACATAAAGAAGAAATTATCTGTCTGTCTGTGTATGTATGCTTGAATATGAGGTGACATAATTGCGCTGGCTCATGGTTCGCTGGTTCAATTATCAGGGGCTTCAAACGCAAACGAAGCGATGGCTCATTTTTATGAAATAAAAATGTCCCGCGGGCAGCAATAAAACGTTCAATTTCACCGTATAGAATGAATTCATATACAAAACTAATGGATTTGACTTCAAGAACCAGAACGGATGGTGTTCGAGTTCTGAATTTTTCCTCACGTCGGGCGGGTTTAAATATGAGGCGGGTTGAGTGAAAATATTTTGTCAAAATAAAACTAAAAATAATGAAATTTAGACTTTTTAATTGATTAAGGTCTTCATGAGTTTGCCTTATTTATTTTTAATTTGCAATATTTTTATGAATTGTTCCGCACAACGGGCGGGTTTTAATGCGGTTTTAATGCTATATATATACATAAAGAAGAAATTATCTGTCTGTCTGTGTATGTATGCTTGAATATGAGGTGACATAATTGCGCTGGCTCATGGTTCGCTGGTTCAATGATCAGGGGCTTCAAACGCAAACGAAGCGATGGCTCATTTTTATGAAATAAAAATGTCCCGCGGGCAGCAATAAAACGTTCAATTTCACCGTGTAGAATGAATTCATATACAAAACTAATGGATTTGACTTCAAGAACCAGAACGGATGGTGTTCGAGTTCTGAATTATTCCGCACGTCGGCCGGGTTTAAATATGAGGCGGGCTGAGTGAAAATATTTTGTCAAAATGTAAATTAAAAATAATGAAATTTAGACTTTTTAATTGATTAAGGTTTTTATGAGTTTGCCTTATTTATTTTTAATTTGCAATATTTTTATGAATTCTTCCGCACAACGGGCGGGTTTTAATGCTAGTATATACATAAAGAAGAAATTATCTGTCTGTCTGTGTATGTATGCTTGAATATGAGGTGACATAATTGCGCTGGTTCATGGTTCGCTGGTTCAATGATCAGGGGCTTCAAACGCAAACGAAGCGATGGCTCATTTTTATGAAATAAAAATGTCCCGCGGGCAGCAATAAAACGTTCAATTTCACCGTGTAGAATGAATTCATATACAAAACTAATGGATTTGACTTCAAGAACCAGAACGGATGGTGTTCGAGTTCTGAATTATTCCGCACGTCGGCCGGGTTTAAATATGAGGCGGGCTGAGTGAAAATATTTTGTCAAAATGTAAATTAAAAATAATGAAATTTAGACTTTTTAATTGATTAAGGTTTTTATGAGTTTGCCTTATTTATTTTTAATTTGCAATATTTTTATGAATTCTTCCGCACAACGGGCGGGTTTTAATGCTATATATATACATAAAGAAGAAATTATCTGTCTGTCTGTGTATGTATGCTTGAATATGAGGTGACATAATTGCGCTGGCTCATTGTTCGCTGGTTCAATTATCAGGGGCTTCAAACGCAAACGAAGCGATGGCTCATTTTTATGAAATAAAAATGTCCCGCGGGCAGCAATAAAACGTTCAATTTCACCGTATAGAATGAATTCATATACAAAACTAATGGATTTGACTTCAAGAACCAGAACGGATGGTGTTCGAGTTCTGAATTATTCCGCACGTCGGCCGGGTTTAAATATGAGGCGGGCTGAGTGAAAATATTTTGTCAAAATAAAATTAAAAATAATGAAATTTAGACTTTTTAATTGATTAAGGTTTTTATGAGTTTGCCTTATTTGTTTTTAATTTGCAATATTTCAATGAATTGCTCCGCACAACGGGCGGGTTTTAATGCTAGTATATATATAATATCAATATAAAATATATAATATAAATACTAGGAATGTGAACAAATACCCAAAAAATTCAGAAATTCAAGCTAATTCTGTAATATATATTTCTGAACATTCAGAGTTTTTCCCGTGGTGTAGTGGAAGCAATTATTAGGAGCAGTGATATCCTGTACTATTGTCACTAGTGATATCCTGTACTATTGTCACTAGTGATATCCTGTACTATTGTCACTAGTGATATCCTGTACTATTATCACTAGTGATATCCTGTACTATTTTCGCTAGTGATATCCTGTACTATTGTCACTAGTGATATCCTGTACTATTGTCACTAGTGATATCCTGTACTATTGTCACTAGTGATATCCTGTACTATTGTCACTAGTGATATCCTGTACTATTTTCGCTAGTGATATCCTGTACTATTGTCACTAGTGATATCCTGTACTATTGTCACTAGTGATATCCTGTACTATTATCACTAGTGATATCCTGTACCAGAGCCGTTGCGAGAAATTATGGGCCCCCCCCGAAGGCAACACTTGGGGCCCCCATTGTGAATATTGAATGCATTTATTAGACATAATCACATAATACGTGAAGCAAAGGGGCCCCTCAACATTCGCCCCCCCCCCCCCCCGGCCGGGGGGTACGGGGGGCGGTTGCTACGGCTCTGTCCTGTACTATTGTCGCTAGTGATATCCTGTACTATTGTCACTAGTGATATCCTGTACTATTATCAGTAGTGATATCCTGTACTATTTTCGCTAGTGATATCCTGTACATTGTCGCTAGTGATATCCTGTACTATTGTCGCTAGTGATATTATGTACTATTGTCACTAGTGATATCCTGTACTATTATCACTAGTGATATCCTGTACTTTTGTCGCTAGTGATACTATGTACTATTGTCACTAGTGATATTATGTACTATTGTCGCTAGTGATATCCTGTACTATTGTCACTAGTGATATCCTGTACTATTATCGCTAGTGATATCCTGTACTATTGTCGCTAGTGATATTATGTACTATTGTCACTAGTGATATCCCGTACTATTGTCGCTAGTGATATCCTGTACTATTGTCACTAGTGATATCCCGTACTATTGTCGCTAGTGATATCCTGTACTATTGTAGCTAGTGATATCCTGTACTATTGTCGCTAGAAGATCCGCACTACGTGCGTCTCCTCAACTTCTTCACCATATTGCTGGGGTCAGTAAAAAATGTTATGCACCTTAAACTGACTATCAACATCTTTGATAGTCAGTTGAGATAGATCAACATCAGATATCGTTGGCTCGTATACAGCAAGGAAATTTTCACCAGTATAAACTCCACATGGTGTTGATAAATATATCGTGCGCACAATATCGTGATATTATTTCTCTGGTGCAGACTAACCAGCGCACGAGCACGTGAATGCAAAGACCCATTTTATGTGGGTGTATGTATGTATGTGTGTGTGTGTGTGTGTGTAACCTGTGTAACGCGTGGTTATGTTTTGAGCTCGTCACGCAAACTGAGATGGCGTCATTTCTGAAAACAGTTCCATGTGAAGGTTGAAGTGTACGCGACCTTGAAATCAGCATGTTTTTATATTTAGAAGTGTCCATAATCATATTCCAACTTTCACAACGCTTAAGGGCACTGCTGAGATCATCATTGACCGTTTGACGCACCTGTGGTCTGTCCGAATTACAGCCATCAAGGTAATATCATTAGCATATGCAGGGTTGCGTGTGGTTGTGTACAGTTGAGCGGTGTAAATGTTGAACAAAATTGGGTCCAACACACTTCTCTGCGGGACACCGGACACAATGCTCTGCCAGCCACTGTATGCTCCATTGATGTCAACACGTTGTACGCGACCAGAGAGAAATTGATGCAAAACACTCAGTAAGCGGCCACCGACTCCAATGTTTCTCAGTTTTTAAAACACGCCCTGGTGGCTCACACGGTCAAAAGCTGCTGAAAAAACAACTGCACAATCCAGTCTTCACTGCCTTTGTCTATCACTTGCTGGAGCTCGTGCGTGATAGTAAACAGAGCGTCGGTCGTGCTGGGTTTTTCGCGGCATGTAAATTATTTTTCCGACAGCAGATTGTTGCTCTTCAAGTACTTGGACATTCTGGAAGATAGCAAATGCTCAACTATGTTTGACAGAATCGGTTTTATATATATCAGCATATAGTTGGCAATATCAGCTGAATGCCTCCTTTTGGGATGGGCGTGATACTCTCAACTCTCCAACAGATTATCGGCAGTCTTTTTGAAAAATTGCGGTAACATATTCAGAGGCTTTTTCTCCTTTGGTTCTCCGTGGGCATCAAGACTCTTCATGAGATTCACAACTTCTTTTGTACGGAAAACAATACCTTTGATATTCGGGGCGACGACATATTAATCATCCGACGGAATGGACCATTGGCATTGTTGAAGTGAATCAAAGTTATCCATGAGTGTATTAAAGTGACCCAACTGCTAATCAATGATCTGGACGTATAGGTCACTGACCTGCGTCCAGTATCTAGGTAAGGTTACGTAAGGTATGATCAATTTGACATTCTCTGTTGGATTGCATTGGAGCTCACCGTTGACTGAAAGCAATGGAGAGGCAGACTAGTCCTATCCAAACACTGACGATTTCAACGTTGAATACCATTTGTGGGGACCTGTAGCAGATGCTAGCATTTCGATAAGTTTCTTTGTGTTAAATCAAAGTTGTATCGATGAAGCTGGCTGTATTGCATGCAGACATGTGTATATTTTTCCTTTCCCTTACTTCGGCGCAGTACAATACACAGTGGGACTTGCAATTTTCCACAACAGCTACGTAAATGTAAACTACAACGGCACAACAAAGTATTTATTGTAGAATAACACTTATTTAACTCCGATACAAACATGAAAATTATCATTCAAATTCGTAAACAAATATGTGGACACAATATTTGTATATCTTTCTATCGGTCATTCAGACACAGTCTGTGTGGCGGGTAGAGATGCGATCTAAAAAAACCGACGTTTTTTTTTAAAAAAAGCGTTTTTTTGCCAAAAAGAAACCGCGAACAAAAAAAACACGTTCTTTTTGGTTTTTTTTGAAGAGTCATGCAAAGAATTTAAATTATGGAAATGATATATTTGGGATGTTAAATGAATTATTTTGTATCAACACATGAGTTATACATGCTATTAGTGACCCTATCAAATTGAATTATCATTGAATATGCACAATATAAATGTTATAATGTGTCTGAAAGCCCTAATATCATTGCTTGTACAGTACTTTCCTAATATCATTACTTGCACAGTCAATTCCTGATGATTTCGTGGCAGCAAGAAGCACACGGTTTACATCCAAAAAGCATTCCCAGTGCATGGCTCCAATTCGTTGTCGTACAAAACAATTCCAACGTTGCTTTCTTCCGGCCACTGTGTCTACTTGGAACACGTTGAAGGAGGAGGCTTTCTCGCAGAACAATTTGAACAAATTCAAGGTCAAAGTAAATGAAATGCTACTGAAAGAGCGGAATTGACTGTTGAGTCCTATTAATTGTATATTTATTCATATTTATTGTTATTTATTCATACTTATTGTTATTTATTTTCTATTTATTTATATTTATTCCTATTTTACTATTTATTACTATTTATTACTATTTATTCCTATTTTATTCCTATTTATTACTATTTATTATTGTTTGTTGTTATTTATTAAATTATACTTTTACTCAGTGTTGGCTGTTGTTGTTTATTGAATCATATTTATTGTTGTTGCTGTTTATTGAATCATATTTATTGTTGTTGTTGTTTATTGAATCATATTTATTGTTGTTGCTGTTTATTGAATCATATTTATATTTATTTGTGTTATTGCTTATTGAATCATATTTATATTTATTTGTGTTATTGTTTATTGAATCATATTTATATTTATTTGTGTTGTTGTTACTTATTGAATCATATTTATATTTATTGTTGGATGTTTCTTATTGAATCATATGTATTGTTCTTGATTGTTATTTATTACTTATTTATTAATATCTATTCATATTTATTGATGGCTGTTATTTACTGAATCACATTGTTAATTTTACACATTTTCACATTTTATTGTTGATTGTTATTATTTACTAGCATTAAAACCCGCCCGTTGTGCGGAGCAATTCATAAAAATATTGCAAATTAAAAACAAATAAGGCAAACTCATAAAAACCTTAATCAATTAAAAAGTCTAAATTTCATTATTATTAATTTTATTTTGACAAAATATTTTCACTCAGCCCGCCTCATATTTAAACCCGGCTGACGTGCGGAATAATTCAGAACTCGAACACCATCCGTTCTGGTTCTTGAAGTCAAATCCATTAGTTTTGTATATGAATTCATTCTACACGGTGAAATTGAACGTTTTATTGTTGCCCGCGGGACATTTTTATTTCATAAAAATGAGCCGTCGCTTCGTTTGCGTTTGAAGCCCCTGATCATTGAACCAGCGAACCATGAACCAGCGCAATTATGTCACCTCATATTCAAGCATACATACCAGACAGACAGATAATTTCTTATTTATGTATATATATAGCATTAACACCCGCCCGTTGTGCGGAGCAATTCATAAAATGAAATTCATATCAAATCCATAAAATATAATGAATACAAATTGAAAACCAAAAAATGTAACCTATAAATATCTTAACCAATAGAAAAGTCTAAATGTGAATATTTTTGTTCTTATTTTGACAAATATTATCCCTCAACCCGCCTGATATATAAATCTGCCCGTCGTGTGGTATAATTCAGAACACAAACACGAAACAAACAATGAAAGATGATGAAATCTTTTCATCAGAATGTTTCCAAACTATATTTATTACTTAACATCATTCCCCAATATCATTTGCTTAAGTACTATTTCACTTTTACCGCTATAATATTTATTGCTAAAATTTATATATTTTCCGCTATCATTAAAACCCAATATAACCTGAGTCAAACCTACCCAACCCAACCCAACCATCCAATCTTGACCGCTCTCAGCCTAGTCTGAGGTGATTTAACTTATTAGTTTGTGATCACAAAATATACTGATGCGATCATAATTTGTAATCAGAAGACTGAGATTATCTACCCCAGGGGTCCCAAACACGCGGCCCACCAATACTTTTCTCTCAACCCGCCAATATAGTATCGGGACCAAACTGTAAGGTAGCTAAATTCACATTTGTTGCATAATGCGATATAATTATACACCATTATCATATTATCTCATAATTCCCGGTTAATGCTTCCACTAATGCATCATATTCATACAGTTGTTATTTTTTGGATTACACCGATAATACAGCCCTTGATATTACAGCCGATATTATATTATGCAATCTATATTCTGCTACGTATTATTCCTAATACATATATCATCAGATCGCAAAATATATTTAAAGGTTCACATCATTCTCCAAAATCATTTGCTTAAGAGCTATTCTACTTTTATCGCTAGAATATTTACTGCTAGCAAAATATCTCATTTACACTTCACACCGCCGTAACTTTTTTTTAATAAACTTTGGAAAATTAAAAATTATACCGTGTTGTAGCAAACAAAATTCCCAGCATGATGGCATTATTTATTTAGATGTGTGATAATTAGTTTTTGATAAATAGAGAAAAAAGTATAGAAAATCGGACGCGTGGAGTTTAAATATAATTTTGAATATAGATTGAAATTTTGTCATGTTTACATCTTTTATGTTCTATTTTTGGATATGAATTATAACCTATCTTGTAGAACAGAAAATTCTCTACACAGTGGTATAATCTGTATTACTGTACCATTTCTGGTTTATGAGGAGTAGATGTAGGAATATTGACCAAAATTTTCGCATTTTTCAGGGTTCATTTTGTCTTTTCACCGCGATAACTTTTTTTGATTTCATTTTTAAAATTTTAAATTTATCCTATCGTGTAGACAAGAAAATTTCCAGCGTAATGGTATAAATTGTTGGCGGGTACATTAAGTGGTTACCGAGTAGAAGCTTGCTGAAAATGTGACCAAGGAGGGTGGGACAGACAAACAGACAGACAGACAGACACACAGACAGAGGATCTCTTTTATATATATACTAGCATTAAAACCCGCCCGTTGTGCGGAGGAATTCATAAAATGGAATTAATATTCATAAAAATTCATATTCATAAGAAATATTCCAAATTAAAAAAGAAAATGAAAACTCATAAGTGTCTTACTCAATAGAAAAGTCCAAGTGTGAATATTTTTATTTTTATTTTAACATAATATTTTCCCTCAACCCGCCTCATATATAAACCCACCCATTGAGTGGAATAATTCAGAACACAAACACGTAACAAACAATGAAAATTCTAGCATGTAAACCAGCCCGTCGAGCGAAACAGTTCATACTATTAAATTTGTATTCAATTCATAAAAGAAAAGGAATATGAATTGGAAAAGAGTGGTGTAAACCCATAAAAAAGTCTATATTTCTATATTTTCTATAAATTCTATAAATTTGTATATTTTCATATTTATTTTCACAAAATAGTTTGCCTAAACCGCCTCATATTTATACATGCCCGTCGTGCTGAATAATTCAGAACTCAGACACGAAACAATGAAAAATGACTACACTTTTTCATCATAATGTTTCCAAAATATTTTAATAACTTAACATCACCGTCTAGCATTGAAACCCGCCAGTTGTGCGGAGCAATTAATAAAATGAAATTCATATTTAATTCATAAACATATTGCAAATTAAAAAAGAAAACAGATATACTCATTAAAATCTAACTCAATTGAAAAATCTAAATTTAATTATTTTGATTTTTGTTTTGACAACATATTTTCCTTTAACCCGCCTCATATTGAAACCCGCACGTCGTGCTCAACAATTCATAAAATAAAATGCATATTCAATCCATAGAATAAACTGTATGAAAAAAAAAAAAAAATTAAACCTGTAAATACGTTCACCAATAAAAACTATATGTGAATATTTTAATTATAAATTTGACAAAATATTATCCCTTAATCCACCTCATATTTAAAGCTACCCGTCGTGCGGAATAATTCAGAACACTAACACGTACAAAACAATGACAATTCTAGCATGTAAACCCGCCCGTCGTGCGAAACAGTTCATACTATTAAATTTGTATTCAATTCATAAGAGAAAATAAATATGAATTAATAAAGAAAAGAGTAAACCCCCCAAAAAATCCTATTTAAACCTGCCCGTCGTGCTGAATAATTCAGAACTCTGACACAAAACAATGAAAAATGACTAATTTTTTTATCATAATGTTTTCAAAATATATTTATAACTCAACATCACCATCTAGCATTAAAACCCGCCCTTTGTGCAGAACAATAAGTAAAATAAAATGAATATTTAATCAATAAAAAATGATTAGATATTAAAAATGAAAAAGTAAACCCATAAAAAGTCTTAACCAATAGAAAAGTCTAAATGTGAATGTTTTTATTTTAGATGTGGCAAAATATTTTCCCTCGAACTGCCTTGTATTTAAACCCGCCCGTCGTGCGGAACTATAAATAGAATATAATGGATCAAAAAGCAAACAGCTTATCCAATATAAAAATATAAATTTTTAAATTCTTGTTTTAATTATTGACGAAGTTTTTTCCTCAACACTGCTCAAGTTCACACCCATCCTTCGTGTGTAGTAATTCAGAAGTGTAACACTATCAAAACAATGAAACCTTCTGTCATCTCTATAATTCCAGATTTATGCGTCCGCTAAAACAGCATATTCATATATTTGGCATTGCATGATATTACAACCCATATCCTTATGCAACTTGAGCTTATGCAACTTGAAATTTAACCAAATTATACAGTAAAATTCAGTAGTTAACTTTGTTCCCAGTAGTATTTTACCCGCCCGTCGGGCGGAACAATTCATGTGTAAATATTGAGGACAATATTATTATTATTATTATTATTAATTACAGGCAAATCCAGTAGCATGGGAAGAGTGCAAGCACTATTACCACCCTAAGATGGCCCCATGTACCGGAAGCGCCCAAAAGATTCAGAGATAAAGAGAGTTCGAAAAGAAAAAAATCTAGAAAGAAAGTTGGAAAGAAAATAATAAATAAATAACAATAAATAATAAACCATCAACCGATAACAATCCATAATGTCACTGCGCCCACGTTCCTCAATAAATAATAACAATCAACAATAAAAATGTGATTCATTAAATAACAGCCATCAATAAATAAGAATAAATATTAATAAATAAGTAATAAATAACAATCAAGAACAATAAATATGATTCAATAAGAAACATCCAAGAATAAATATAAATCTGATTCAATAATTCACAACAACACAAATAAATATGATTCAAAAAAGCCTAAAGCCTTTCTAATCAGTATAGTGTAGCATTAATTTAGCTGTACCCAATAAAACCACACCATCCATGCTTGGAGCTAATATGATGCATTCTTGAGTGTGATTGGGCTTCAGTGAAATTTAATCGGTGTATATTCCTGTGTAATCGCAAGTGCGCATAATAGCTGTCAAATTGGTAATATATGCTTTTGACTCTACACCGCCGTAACTTCCTTCAGATACACTTGGGAAAATTAAAAATTATACCGTATTGTAGAAAACAAGATTTCTAGCACGATGGTATAATTAATTTTAATGTATGACAAACAGTTCCTGAGAAATGGGTAGAAAAATGAATAAATTTTAGTCACCCGGTGTTCAAGTGTAATTTTGGATGTATTTGAGAATTTTGCCAATTTTACACGTTTTTGTATCATTTGTGGGTATAAATTATACCTTCTCCTGTAGAACACAAAATGCTCTACACAGTAGTATATTCCTGTGTAATCGCAAGTGCGCATAATAGCTGTCAAATTGGCAATATTTCCTTTTGACTTTACACCGCCGTAACTTCCTTCAGATACACTTTGAAAAATTACAAATTCTACCGTTTT
Organism: Sacculina carcini; assembly: GCA_916048095.2. Classification (NCBI taxonomy): domain Eukaryota; kingdom Metazoa; phylum Arthropoda; class Thecostraca; family Sacculinidae; genus Sacculina; species Sacculina carcini. The sequence continues at coordinate 8,538,934 of OU696573.1, forward strand.
GTAGAAAACAACATTTCTAGCATGATGGTATAATTTATTTTAATGTGTGACAAATCGTTACTGAGAAATAGTAGAAAAATAAATAAATTTTAGACGCCCGGTGTTCAAGTGTAATTTTGGATGTATTTAAGAATTTTGCCAATTTTACACGTTTTTTTATCATTTGTGGGTATGATTTATAACTTTTCTTGTAAAACACAAAATTATCTACACAATACTATAGTTTTTATAGCTGTACCATTGCTGGTTTATGAGGAATAGGTAGCGAAATATTGACCAAAATATTCACCTTTTTTGTGCTAGTTTTGCCTTTTTGACTTTGTCATTTACACTTCACACCGCCGTAACTTTTTTTTAATACACTTTGTATAATTAAAAATTATACGTGTTGTAGAAAACAAAATTTTCAGCATGATGGTATTATTTATTTAGATGTGTGATAATTAGTTTTTGAGAAATAGAGAAAAAAGTATAGAAAATCGGACGCGTGGAGTTTAAATAAAATTTTGAATGTAGATTGAATTTTTTTCCATTTTACATGTTTTATATTCCATTTTTGGGTATGAATTATAATTTGTTGAGTGAAACAAAAAAATTCTGCACAGTGGTATAATTTGTATAGTTGTACCATTGCTGGTTTAGGAGGAGTAGTCTACAGAAAATTGACCAAAATTTTCGCATTTTTCAGGGTTCATTTTGTCTTTTCACCGCTATAACTTTTTTTGGTTTAGCTTTTAAAATCAAAAATTTAACCTACAGTGTAGACAAGAAAATTTATAACATGATGGTATCAATTGTTAGAGGGTACGCCTAGTGGTGGCCGAATAGGAGCTGATAGAATATGGACCAAGGAGGGTGGGACAGACACACAGACACACACACACACAGAGGATCTCTTTTATATTTATACTAGCATTAAAACCCGCCCGTTGTGCGGAAGAATTCATAAAAATATTGCAAATTAAAAATAAATAAGGCAAACTCATAAAAACCTTAATCAATTAAAAAGTCTAAATTTCATTATTTTTAATTTACATTTTGACAAAATATTTTCACTCAGCCCGCCTCATATTTAAACCCGGCCGACGTGCGGAATAATTCAGAACTCGAACACCATCCGTTCTGGTTCTTGAAGTCAAATCCATTAGTTTTGTATATGAATTCATTCTACACGGTGAAATTGAACGTTTTATTGCTGCCCGCGGGACATTTTTATTTCATAAAAATGAGCCATCGCTTCGTTTGCGTTTGAAGCCCCTGATCATTGAACCAGCGAACCATGAGCCAGCGCAATTATGTCACCTCATATTCAAGCATACATACACAGACAGACAGATAATTTCTTCTTTATGTATATATATAGCATTAAAACCGCATTAAAACCCGCCCGTTGTGCGGAACAATTCATAAAAATATTGCAAATTAAAAATAAATAAGGCAAACTCATGAAGACCTTAATCAATTAAAAAGTCTAAATTTCATTATTTTTAATTTTATTTTGACAAAATATTTTCACTCAACCCGCCTCATATTTAAACCCGCCCGACGTGAGGAAAAATTCAGAACTCGAACACCATCCGTTCTGGTTCTTGAAGTCAAATCCATTAGTTTTGTATATGAATTCATTCTATACGGTGAAATTGAACGTTTTATTGCTGCCCGCGGGACATTTTTATTTCATAAAAATGAGCCATCGCTTCGTTTGCGTTTGCAGCCCCTGATAATTGAACCAGCGAACCATGAGCCAGCGCAATTATGTCACCTCATATTCAAGCATACATACACAGACAGACAGATAATTTCTTCTTTATGTATATATATAGCATTAAAACCCGCCCGTTGTGCGGAGCAATTCATAACATGAATAACTGCCCGCGGGACATTTTTATTTCATAAAAATGAGCCATCGCTTCGTTTGCGTTTGAAGCCCCTGATCATTGAACCAGCGAACCATGAACCAGCGCAATTATGTCACCTCATATTCAAGCATACATACATAGACAGACAGATAATTTCTTCTTTATGTATATATATAGCATTAAAACCGCATTAAAACCCGCCCGTTGTGCGGAACAATTCATAAAAATATTGCAAACTAAAAATAAATAAGGCAAACTCATGAAGTCCTTAATCAATTAAAAAGTCTAAATTTCATTATTTTTAATTTTATTTTGACAAAATATTTTCACTCAACCCCCCTCATATTTAAACCCGCCCGACGTGAGGAATAATTCAGAACTCGAACACCATCCGTTCTGGTTCTTGAAGTCAAATCCATTAGTTTTGTATATGAATTCATTCTATACGGTGAAATTGAACGTTTTATTGCTACTCGCGGGACATTTTTATTGCATAAAAATGAGCCATCGCTTCGTTTGCTTGTAGAACACAAAATTCTCTACACAGTAGTATATTCCTGTGTAATCGCAAGTGCGTAAATTGTGATTGGACTTCAGTGAAATTTAATCAGTGTATATTCATGTGTAATCGCAAGTACGCATAATAGCTGTCAAATTGGCAACATGACATTTTGACTTTACACCGGCGTAACTTCCTTCAGATACACTTTGGAAAATTAAAAATTATACCGTACTGTAGGAAACAAAATTTCTAGCACGATGGTATAATTAATTTTAATGTATGACAAATAGTTCCTGAGAAATGGGTATAAAAATGAATAAATTTTAGTCACCCGGTGTTCAAGTGTAATTTTGGATGTATTTGAGAATTTTGCCAATTTTACACGTTTTTGTATCATTTGTGGGTATAAATTATACCTTCTCCTGTAGAACACAAAATGCTCTACACAGTAGTATATTCCTGTGTAATCGCAAGTGCGCATAATAGCTGTCAAATTGGCAATATTTCCTTTTGACTTTACACCGCCGTAACTTCCTTCAGATATACTTTGAAAAATTACAAATTCTACCGTTTTGTAGAAAACAACATTTCTAGCATGATGGTATAATTTATTTTAATGTGTGACAAATCGTTACTGAGAAATAGTAGAAAAATAAATAAATTTTAGACGCCCGGTGTTCAAGTGTAATTTTGGATGTATTTAAGAATTTTGCCAATTTTACACGTTTTTTTATCATTTGTGGGTATGATTTATAACTTTTCTTGTAAAACACAAAATTATCTACACAATACTATAGTTTTTATAGCTGTACCATTGCTGGTTTATGAGGAATAGGTAGCGAAATATTGACCAAAATATTCACCTTTTTTGTGCTAGTTTTGCCTTTTTGACTTTGTCATTTACACTTCACACCGCCGTAACTTTTTTTTAATACACTTTGTATAATTAAAAATTATACGTGTTGTAGAAAACAAAATTTTCAGCATGATGGTATTATTTATTTAGATGTGTGATAATTAGTTTTTGAGAAATAGAGAAAAAAGTATAGAAAATCGGACGCGTGGAGTTTAAATAAAATTTTGAATGTAGATTGAATTTTTTTCCATTTTACATGTTTTATATTCCATTTTTGGGTATGAATTATAATTTGTTGAGTGAAACAAAAAAATTCTGCACAGTGGTATAATTTGTATAGTTGTACCATTGCTGGTTTAGGAGGAGTAGTCTACAGAAAATTGACCAAAATTTTCGCATTTTTCAGGGTTCATTTTGTCTTTTCACCGCTATAACTTTTTTTGGTTTAGCTTTTAAAATCAAAAATTTAACCTACAGTGTAGACAAGAAAATTTATAACATGATGGTATCAATTGTTAGAGGGTACGCCTAGTGGTGGCCGAATAGGAGCTGATAGAATATGGACCAAGGAGGGTGGGACAGACACACAGACACACACACACACAGAGGATCTCTTTTATATTTATACTAGCATTAAAACCCGCCCGTTGTGCGGAAGAATTCATAAAAATATTGCAAATTAAAAATAAATAAGGCAAACTCATAAAAACCTTAATCAATTAAAAAGTCTAAATTTCATTATTTTTAATTTACATTTTGACAAAATATTTTCACTCAGCCCGCCTCATATTTAAACCCGGCCGACGTGCGGAATAATTCAGAACTCGAACACCATCCGTTCTGGTTCTTGAAGTCAAATCCATTAGTTTTGTATATGAATTCATTCTACACGGTGAAATTGAACGTTTTATTGCTGCCCGCGGGACATTTTTATTTCATAAAAATGAGCCATCGCTTCGTTTGCGTTTGAAGCCCCTGATCATTGAACCAGCGAACCATGAGCCAGCGCAATTATGTCACCTCATATTCAAGCATACATACACAGACAGACAGATAATTTCTTCTTTATGTATATATATAGCATTAAAACCGCATTAAAACCCGCCCGTTGTGCGGAACAATTCATAAAAATATTGCAAATTAAAAATAAATAAGGCAAACTCATGAAGACCTTAATCAATTAAAAAGTCTAAATTTCATTATTTTTAATTTTATTTTGACAAAATATTTTCACTCAACCCGCCTCATATTTAAACCCGCCCGACGTGAGGAAAAATTCAGAACTCGAACACCATCCGTTCTGGTTCTTGAAGTCAAATCCATTAGTTTTGTATATGAATTCATTCTATACGGTGAAATTGAACGTTTTATTGCTGCCCGCGGGACATTTTTATTTCATAAAAATGAGCCATCGCTTCGTTTGCGTTTGAAGCCCCTGATAATTGAACCAGCGAACCATGAGCCAGCGCAATTATGTCACCTCATATTCAAGCATACATACACAGACAGACAGATACCTTCTTCTTTATGTATATATATAGCATTAAAACCCGCCCGTTGTGCGGAGCAATTCATAACATGAATAACTGCCCGCGGGACATTTTTATTTCATAAAAATGAGCCATCGCTTCGTTTGCGTTTGAAGCCCCTGATCATTGAACCAGCGAACCATGAACCAGCGCAATTATGTCACCTCATATTCAAGCATACATACATAGACAGACAGATAATTTCTTCTTTATGTATATATATAGCATTAAAACCGCATTAAACCCCGCCCGTTGTGCGGAACAATTCATAAAAATATTGCAAACTAAAAATAAATAAGGCAAACTCATGAAGTCCTTAATCAATTAAAAAGTCTAAATTTCATTATTTTTAATTTTATTTTGACAAAATATTTTCACTCAACCCCCCTCATATTTAAACCCGCCCGACGTGAGGAATAATTCAGAACTCGAACACCATCCGTTCTGGTTCTTGAAGTCAAATCCATTAGTTTTGTATATGAATTCATTCTATACGGTGAAATTGAACGTTTTATTGCTACTCGCGGGACATTTTTATTGCATAAAAATGAGCCATCGCTTCGTTTGCTTGTAGAACACAAAATTCTCTACACAGTAGTATATTCCTGTGTAATCGCAAGTGCGTAAATTGTGATTGGACTTCAGTGAAATTTAATCAGTGTATATTCATGTGTAATCGCAAGTACGCATAATAGCTGTCAAATTGGCAACATGACATTTTGACTTTACACCGGCGTAACTTCCTTCAGATACACTTTGGAAAATTAAAAATTATACCGTACTGTAGGAAACAAAATTTCTAGCACGATGGTATAATTAATTTTAATGTATGACAAATAGTTCCTGAGAAATGGGTATAAAAATTAATAAATTTTAGTCACCCGGTGTTCAAGTGTAATTTTGGATGTATTTGAGAATTTTGCCAATTTTACACGTTTTTGTATCATTTGTGGGTATAAATTATACCTTCTCCTGTAGAACACAAAATGCTCTACACAGTAGTATATTCCTGTGTAATCGCAAGTGCGCATAATAGCTGTCAAATTGGCAATATTTCCTTTTGACTTTACACCGCCGTAACTTCCTTCAGATACACTTTGAAAAATTACAAATTCTACCGTTTTGTAGAAAACAACATTTCTAGCATGATGGTATAATTTATTTTAATGTGTGACAAATCGTTACTGAGAAATAGTAGAAAAATAATAAATTTTAGACGCCCGGTGTTCAAGTGTAATTTTGGATGTATTTAAGAATTTTGCCAATTTTACACGTTTTTTTATCATTTGTGGGTATGATTTATAACTTTTCTTGTAAAACACAAAATTATCTACACAATACTATAGTTTTTATAGCTGTACCATTGCTGGTTTATGAGGAATAGGTAGCGAAATATTGACCAAAATATTCACCTTTTTTGTGCTAGTTTTGCCTTTTTGACTTTGTCATTTACACTTCACACCGCCGTAACTTTTTTTTAATACACTTTGTATAATTAAAAATTATACGTGTTGTAGAAAACAAAATTTTCAGCATGATGGTATTATTTATTTAGATGTGTGATAATTAGTTTTTGAGAAATAGAGAAAAAAGTATAGAAAATCGGACGCGTGGAGTTTAAATAAAATTTTGAATGTAGATTGAATTTTTTTCCATTTTACATGTTTTATATTCCATTTTTGGGTATGAATTATAATTTGTTGAGTGAAACAAAAAAATTCTGCACAGTGGTATAATTTGTATAGTTGTACCATTGCTGGTTTAGGAGGAGTAGTCTACAGAAAATTGACCAAAATTTTCGCATTTTTCAGGGTTCATTTTGTCTTTTCACCGCTATAACTTTTTTTGGTTTAGCTTTTAAAATCAAAAATTTAACCTACAGTGTAGACAAGAAAATTTATAACATGATGGTATCAATTGTTAGAGGGTACGCCTAGTGGTGGCCGAATAGGAGCTGATAGAATATGGACCAAGGAGGGTGGGACAGACACACAGACACACACACACACAGAGGATCTCTTTTATATTTATACTAGCATTAAAACCCGCCCGTTGTGCGGAAGAATTCATAAAAATATTGCAAATTAAAAATAAATAAGGCAAACTCATAAAAACCTTAATCAATTAAAAAGTCTAAATTTCATTATTTTTAATTTACATTTTGACAAAATATTTTCACTCAGCCCGCCTCATATTTAAACCCGGCCGACGTGCGGAATAATTCAGAACTCGAACACCATCCGTTCTGGTTCTTGAAGTCAAATCCATTAGTTTTGTATATGAATTCATTCTACACGGTGAAATTGAACGTTTTATTGCTGCCCGCGGGACATTTTTATTTCATAAAAATGAGCCATCGCTTCGTTTGCGTTTGAAGCCCCTGATCATTGAACCAGCGAACCATGAGCCAGCGCAATTATGTCACCTCATATTCAAGCATACATACACAGACAGACAGATAATTTCTTCTTTATGTATATATATAGCATTAAAACCGCATTAAAACCCGCCCGTTGTGCGGAACAATTCATAAAAATATTGCAAATTAAAAATAAATAAGGCAAACTCATGAAGACCTTAATCAATTAAAAAGTCTAAATTTCATTATTTTTAATTTTATTTTGACAAAATATTTTCACTCAACCCGCCTCATATTTAAACCCGCCCGACGTGAGGAAAAATTCAGAACTCGAACACCATCCGTTCTGGTTCTTGAAGTCAAATCCATTAGTTTTGTATATGAATTCATTCTATACGGTGAAATTGAACGTTTTATTGCTGCCCGCGGGACATTTTTATTTCATAAAAATGAGCCATCGCTTCGTTTGCGTTTGAAGCCCCTGATAATTGAACCAGCGAACCATGAGCCAGCGCAATTATGTCACCTCATATTCAAGCATACATACACAGACAGACAGATAATTTCTTCTTTATGTATATATATAGCATTAAAACCCGCCCGTTGTGCGGAGCAATTCATAACATGAATAACTGCCCGCGGGACATTTTTATTTCATAAAAATGAGCCATCGCTTCGTTTGCGTTTGAAGCCCCTGATCATTGAACCAGCGAACCATGAACCAGCGCAATTATGTCACCTCATATTCAAGCATACATACATAGACAGACAGATAATTTCTTCTTTATGTATATATATAGCATTAAAACCGCATTAAAACCCGCCCGTTGTGCGGAACAATTCATAAAAATATTGCAAACTAAAAATAAATAAGGCAAACTCATGAAGTCCTTAATCAATTAAAAAGTCTAAATTTCATTATTTTTAATTTTATTTTGACAAAATATTTTCACTCAACCCCCCTCATATTTAAACCCGCCCGACGTGAGGAATAATTCAGAACTCGAACACCATCCGTTCTGGTTCTTGAAGTCAAATCCATTAGTTTTGTATATGAATTCATTCTATACGGTGAAATTGAACGTTTTATTGCTACTCGCGGGACATTTTTATTGCATAAAAATGAGCCATCGCTTCGTTTGCTTGTAGAACACAAAATTCTCTACACAGTAGTATATTCCTGTGTAATCGCAAGTGCGTAAATTGTGATTGGACTTCAGTGAAATTTAATCAGTGTATATTCATGTGTAATCGCAAGTACGCATAATAGCTGTCAAATTGGCAACATGACATTTTGACTTTACACCGGCGTAACTTCCTTCAGATACACTTTGGAAAATTAAAAATTATACCGTACTGTAGGAAACAAAATTTCTAGCACGATGGTATAATTAATTTTAATGTATGACAAATAGTTCCTGAGAAATGGGTATAAAAATGAATAAATTGTAGTCACCCGGTGTTCAAGTGTAATTTTGGATGTATTTGAGAATTTTGCCAATTTTACACGTTTTTTGTATCATTTGTGGGTATAAATTACACCTTTTCTTGTAGAACACAAAATTTTCTACACAGTAGTATATTCCTGTGTAATCGCAAGTGCGCATAATAGCTGTCAAATTGGCAATATGTCCTTTTGACTTTACACCGCCGTCACTTCCTTCAGATACACTTTGGAAAATTAAGAATTATACCGCATTTTAAAAAATACAATTTCCAGCACGATGATATAATTTATTTTAATGTGTGACAAATAGTTCCTGAGAAATAGGTAGAAAAATGAATTTATTTAGGCGCCCGGTGATCAAGTGTAATTTTGGATGTATTTGACAATTTTGCCAATTTTACACATTTTTTGTATCATTTGTGGGTATAAATTATAACTTTTCTTGTAGAACACAAAATTATCTACACAATAGTATAATTTTCATAGCTGTACCATTGCTGGTTTATGAGGAATAGATAGGGGAATATTTACCAAAACATTCACGGTTTCCAGTGCTAATTTTGCATTTTTGACTTTGTCATTTTGACTTCACACCGCCGTAACTTTTTTTCAATACACTTTGGAAAATTAAAAATTATACCGTGTTGTAGCAAACAAAATTCCCAGCATGATGGTATTATTTATTTAGTTGTGTGATAATTAGTTTTTGATACATAGAGAAAAAAGTATAGAAAATCGGACGCGTGGAGTTTAAATATAATTTTGAATATAGATTGAAATTTTGTCATGTTTACATCTTTTATGTTCTATTTTTTGATATGAATTATAACCTATCTTGTAGAACAGAAAATTCTCTACACAGTGGTATAATCTGTTTGGCTGTACCATTTCTGGTTTATGAGGAGTAGATGGCAGTGCATTGACCACAATTTTCGCATTTTTCAGGGTTCATTTTGTCTTTTCACCGCTATAACTTTTTTTTATTTCATTTTTGAAATTTAAAATTTAATCTAAAGTGTAGACAAGAAAATTTCCAACGTGATGGTATAAATTGTTAGCGGGTAGGCTGAGTGGTGGCCGAATAATAGCTGATAGAAAATGGACCAAGGAGGGTCGAACACACACACAGACACACACACACACAGACAGACACACAGAGGATCTCTTTTATATATATAGATATATATAGATTGAGGAACGTGGGCGGAGTGACATTATGGATTGTTATCGGATGATGGTTTATTATTTATTGTTATTTATTTATTATTTTCTTTCCAACTCTCTTTCTATACCTTTACAACTTCAATTTCGGAATAATCAACTTCAATTTCGGAATAATCAATTTCAATTTCGGAATAATCAACTTCAATTTCGGAATAATCAATTTCAATTTCGGAATAATCAACTTCATTTTCGGAATAGTGATTTTTCGTCGGAGTACGCTAGAAACAGTATTCACGTGCACGTATGTAAATACACGTATGTAAATTATGTAAGCACATGAATACTGTTTCTAACGTACTCCGACGAAAAATCACTATTCTGAAATTGAAGTTGATTATTCCGAAATTGAAGTTGATTATTCCGAAATTGAAATTGATTATTCCGAAATTGAAGTTGATTATTCCGAAATTGAAATTGATTATTCCGAAATTGAAGTTGATTATTCCGAAATTGAAGTTGTAAAGGTATAGACTTTTTTCTCTTCGAACTCTCTTTCTCTCTGAATCTTTTGGGCGCTTCCGGTACATGGGGCCACCTTAGGGTGGTAATAGTGCTTGCACTCTTCCCATGCTACTGGATTTGCCTGTAATTAATAATAATAATAATAATACTGTGCGGCACTTCTATGTACAGTACATTTTTGCATTCAATTGTTGAGTTAATCATTGTGTAAGAAAGCAGGGCTTGAGAACCGTTTTTATGCTAAAACCTGAAACTGTTTTAAAAAACAACAGGTGGCATAATTTCTGATTATTTTGTACATATAACTTTTTTCCTACCTGAAATGAACTACGTTGATTATAATCAGTTTCATCATTTCATTCAGCAGATCAATTATCTGCAAAAATAAAAGTACAAACACTGCAAATATTTACACAAATACTACAAATATTTACACAAGTACTACAAATATACACACAAACTTAGTGTCCCTAATGAGACTACGAATAAAAGCGGGTCGCATTAATCAGAGTGGCAATCCTGACCAGAAAAACGGGCAATATTTTCGTGTAGGAAAAAAGCGACTGAGGAAATATATTTAATGTACAAAAATGTATTTGAACACAAATTACTACATCAAAGAAACCATCATCCATAAAACCAGTTCTAAAACAGGTTACTAATGAAAAACCAATTAATTTGGTTAAACTTTCCTTGATATGCTGCCAATTATTTTCTAAATCTCTACATCTACGAAAACCGCTTGAAAAATTTTTTTTTTTTAAAACCATGTGTGGCCGCCGTCTGTTATTTCTATTTATTTAATAGTTAAATATCATGTAATTGTTATATTGTTTCTGTTTTATTGTTAGACCTTGAATGCGCCAAATGTGAAGGTGTAAAGACAACAACACTTTGTGCTTCTGTAAATACACCAGTTGTTCGTTGCAGCTCGTGTGTGTTACTTACTCGTTACTGTAGGCGTTCCTACAGTAACTCCGTAGATATATATTTTTTTTAATAACATTTTGATTGTTCTGTGTTTTTTCATCGTTTTTGTTTCGTTGACGATGTCTAACACCGGTAGCATACACGCGGTAAGAGTGGAATTACCTGTTTTTGACTGCGAGAATGTGGATGTGTGGCTCGCCACGTGCGACAACCTCATGGCCGACGGTGGTCTCACGTGTCAAACCACCATGTTCCGAAAATTATTGGCCAAATTGCCTCCGTCGCATTTTCGCATGGTGATGGATCTGGCCACTCAGGTGCCCCTCGCCACTGACTGCTACGATATATCGATATAACACGCACGTTGCACACGCACGTAACCTGCACGTTGACATCGTCGGTCCGCTTCCTGAAGCAAACGGGTACCATTACCTGTTTACTATCGTCGACAGGTACACACGCTACCCAGATGCTGTGCCAATGACGGACGCATCGGCTGCTTCGTGCGCACGTGCACTGCTGGAATGGACTTCACCTTTCGGCATGTGCTTGTGCATCACCTCAGATCGCGGACGACAGTTCGTATCTGATCTGTGGTCAGAGTTCTGGTCCATCCTGGGAGTTGCTCACAAAACAACATGCGCGTATTCTCCTCAGCAGAACGGATTGGTGGAGCGGATACATCGTCAATTGAAGGCGTCTCTCACCGCTGCACTGGAGAGGTCCACAAACTGGCTCATCGCTTTACCTGTTGTGCTGATGGGCATGCGAGCTTCTTACAAACCAGACATCAACTCGTCTTCAGCAGAGCTTGTCTTGGGAGAGAAAATGCGTTTGCCGGGTCGGTTCTTCTCTCAAACGACTCCAGCGCCGGCTTGTGAGACTGCTCGACAACTGGCAACTGCCATCTCCAAGCTGCGACCGACACCAACATCCTGGCATCGGAGTTCTGACGCCGAACGCCCATTTGTCTATTTATTTGTCCGCGACGATGCTGTACGCGCCTTTGACACCACCTTACCGTGGTCCATATGCTGTAATCAAGCGGGTTGACAAAGCTCTTGTCCTGGAAATCAACGAAAGACTAGACACCGTCGCCCTTGACCGGCTGAAACCAGCATTCTCGGAGAACAGTGATGCGCCCTCTCCTGCTTCGGCATCGGCTCTTCCGGACGGAACACCAGCAGCCACTTCAACGACTCAGACACCTCCCATTCCAGCTGAACCATCCCTCACACAGTGTCCAGACATAATTGTGTGGTCACGGCGCGCCCGACTGGTTCGCGTCCCCAGACGCTATCGGTAATCGGTGCCTTGCACCTGAAGGGGTCTGTGGCCGCCGTCTGTTATTTCTATTTATTTAATAGTTAAATATCATGTAATTGTTATATTCTTTCTGTTTTATTGTCAGACCTTGAATGCGCCAAATGTGAAGGTGTAAAGACAACAACACTTTGTGCTTCTGTAAATACACCAGTTGTTCGTTGCAGCTCGTGTGTGTTACTTACTCGTTACTGTAGGCGTTCCTACACATGGTATAAAAACAGTTTAAATCAAGTGGTTTAACCAGCCGCTTATTCGTACCAGCAGGCTACTTGCTATACAAAAGGAATGTGAACGTACATCAATCAAATTTATCTTACATAGATACTGTTTTATAAAACATTGTTTCATTAAAAAAAACGTTAAATATACGTTTGTAAAAAAACACTTGACCAACCAATTAACTTGTCTTGTTCTGCTGTCAACATGATCTGAATCTGTACATTAATAAAACGAATTTAAAACCAATTTGAAAAACCTCATTGCATTTTTTCATAAAAAAACATGGTTTCTTTTAAAAAAAAACATGATTACTAAAAGAATTTGTTTTGTTCTGCTGACAAACTATTTTAAATATCCACATAATTATAACCATCTTTAAAAACATGGGTTTTCTCAATGAAAAAGCCTAAACCACCGGATCCGGATGCACTTTCAAACAGTCTCCTGAGGTATTTATTGATAAATATTTTTGTCTTTTATTTTATTATCAAATTATTTTTGAAATAAGACACGTAAATATGTACAAAACGTCAATTAAACTCGTTTCTATGTACTAAAATCCAACATCCGATGACAATTGAGGCTGATTCTAAAAAAACAAAAAAACAAAAAAAACATGTTTTTTGCAAAAAAACCGCAACCAAAAAAAACGTTTTTTTGCATCACTAGTGGCGGGTAGCATTAGGATATATCTGTATATATATATATATATATATATATATATATATATATATATATATATATATATATATATATACAGATATATCCTAGCCTATATAGCCTATATATATATATATATATATATATATCTACACACTGCACGCTGCACGCTGCACGCTGTCCATGTTGCTAGAAGCGCGGAACAGCATTGCATTGACAGCACTTGTGGTCAATACACGTTACGTTGTTGCACGCGTTTCTTGACACGACAGGCTCTAGTACCAAGTGATCCACCAAGTGAACACCGGCCGAGCGATGACTCACCGGCCGTGAGTGAATCTGACAGTGGTGTATCTAGAAACTGAAATATGCGAGTGACCATCTATAAGCAGAAGCTATGTTATATCCGAACCTCATTACAGTTATACAGAGCCTAAACTAACCAAGTCTAGCCTAGCATAACCCACCTAACCCAACCAAACATTATCTAACCTAACCTAACCAAAGCTAACCTACCCTACCCACATAGCTGATAACTAAGAATAATCAACTTCATTTTCGGAATAGTGATTTTTCGTCGGAGTACGCTAGAAACAGTATTCACGTGCACGTATGTAAATACACGTATGTAAATTATGTAAGCACATGAATACTGTTTCTAACGTACTCCGACGAAAAATCACTATTCTGAAATTGAAGTTGATTATTCCGAAATTGAAGTTGATTATTCCGAAATTGAAATTGATTATTCCGAAATTGAAGTTGATTATTCCGAAATTGAAATTGATTATTCCGAAATTGAAGTTGATTATTCCGAAATTGAAGTTGTAAAGGTATAGACTTTTTTCTCTTCGAACTCTCTTTCTCTCTGAATCTTTTGGGCGCTTCCGGTACATGGGGCCACCTTAGGGTGGTAATAGTGCTTGCACTCTTCCCATGCTACTGGATTTGCCTGTAATTAATAATAATAATAATAATACTGTGCGGCACTTCTATGTACAGTACATTTTTGCATTCAATTGTTGAGTTAATCATTGTGTAAGAAAGCAGGGCTTGAGAACCGTTTTTATGCTAAAACCTGAAACTGTTTTAAAAAACAACAGGTGGCATAATTTCTGATTATTTTGTACATATAACTTTTTTCCTACCTGAAATGAACTACGTTGATTATAATCAGTTTCATCATTTCATTCAGCAGATCAATTATCTGCAAAAATAAAAGTACAAACACTGCAAATATTTACACAAATACTACAAATATTTACACAAGTACTACAAATATACACACAAACTTAGTGTCCCTAATGAGACTACGAATAAAAGCGGGTCGCATTAATCAGAGTGGCAATCCTGACCAGAAAAACGGGCAATATTTTCGTGTAGGAAAAAAGCGACTGAGGAAATATATTTAATGTACAAAAATGTATTTGAACACAAATTACTACATCAAAGAAACCATCATCCATAAAACCAGTTCTAAAACAGGTTACTAATGAAAAACCAATTAATTTGGTTAAACTTTCCTTGATATGCTGCCAATTATTTTCTAAATCTCTACATCTACGAAAACCGCTTGAAAAAATTTTTTTTTTTTAAACCATGTGTGGCCGCCGTCTGTTATTTCTATTTATTTAATAGTTAAATATCATGTAATTGTTATATTGTTTCTGTTTTATTGTTAGACCTTGAATGCGCCAAATGTGAAGGTGTAAAGACAACAACACTTTGTGCTTCTGTAAATACACCAGTTGTTCGTTGCAGCTCGTGTGTGTTACTTACTCGTTACTGTAGGCGTTCCTACAGTAACTCCGTAGATATATATTTTTTTTAATAACATTTTGATTGTTCTGTGTTTTTTCATCGTTTTTGTTTCGTTGACGATGTCTAACACCGGTAGCATACACGCGGTAAGAGTGGAATTACCTGTTTTTGACTGCGAGAATGTGGATGTGTGGCTCGCCATGTGCGACAACCTCATGGCCGACGGTGGTCTCACGTGTCAAACCACCATGTTCCGAAAATTATTGGCCAAATTGCCTCCGTCGCATTTTCGCATGGTGATGGATCTGGCCACTCAGGTGCCCCTCGCCACTGACTGCTACGATATATCGATATAACACGCACGTTGCACACGCACGTAACCTGCACGTTGACATCGTCGGTCCGCTTCCTGAAGCAAACGGGTACCATTACCTGTTTACTATCGTCGACAGGTACACACGCTACCCAGATGCTGTGCCAATGACGGACGCATCGGCTGCTTCGTGCGCACGTGCACTGCTGGAATGGACTTCACCTTTCGGCATGTGCTTGTGCATCACCTCAGATCGCGGACGACAGTTCGTATCTGATCTGTGGTCAGAGTTCTGGTCCATCCTGGGAGTTG
Organism: Sacculina carcini; assembly: GCA_916048095.2. NCBI lineage: Eukaryota > Metazoa > Arthropoda > Thecostraca > Sacculinidae > Sacculina > Sacculina carcini. The sequence goes on from OU696573.1 coordinate 8,554,693, forward strand.
CTCACAAAACAACATGCGCGTATTCTCCTCAGCAGAACGGATTGGTGGAGCGGATACATCGTCAATTGAAGGCGTCTCTCACCGCTGCACTGGAGAGGTCCACAAACTGGCTCATCGCTTTACCTGTTGTGCTGATGGGCATGCGAGCTTCTTACAAACCAGACATCAACTCGTCTTCAGCAGAGCTTGTCTTGGGAGAGAAAATGCGTTTGCCGGGTCGGTTCTTCTCTCAAACGACTCCAGCGCCGGCTTGTGAGACTGCTCGACAACTGGCAACTGCCATCTCCAAGCTGCGACCGACACCAACATCCTGGCATCGGAGTTCTGACGCCGAACGCCCATTTGTCTATTTATTTGTCCGCGACGATGCTGTACGCCCGCCTTTGACACCACCTTACCGTGGTCCATATGCTGTAATCAAGCGGGTTGACAAAGCTCTTGTCCTGGAAATCAACGGAAGACTAGACACCGTCGCCCTTGACCGGCTGAAACCAGCATTCTCGGAGAACAGTGATGCGCCCTCTCCTGCTTCGGCATCGGCTCTTCCGGACGGAACACCAGCAGCCACTTCAACGACTCAGACACCTCCCATTCCAGCTGAACCATCCCTCACACAGTGTCCAGACATAATTGTGTGGTCACGGCGCGCCCGACTGGTTCGCGTCCCCAGACGCTATCGGTAATCGGTGCCTTGCACCTGAAGGGGTCTGTGGCCGCCGTCTGTTATTTCTATTTATTTAATAGTTAAATATCATGTAATTGTTATATTCTTTCTGTTTTATTGTCAGACCTTGAATGCGCCAAATGTGAAGGTGTAAAGACAACAACACTTTGTGCTTCTGTAAATACACCAGTTGTTCGTTGCAGCTCGTGTGTGTTACTTACTCGTTACTGTAGGCGTTCCTACACATGGTATAAAAACAGTTTAAATCAAGTGGTTTAACCAGCCGCTTATTCGTACCAGCAGGCTACTTGCTATACAAAAGGAATGTGAACGTACATCAATCAAATTTATCTTACATAGATACTGTTTTATAAAACATTGTTTCATTAAAAAAAACGTTAAATATACGTTTGTAAAAAAACACTTGACCAACCAATTAACTTGTCTTGTTCTGCTGTCAACATGATCTGAATCTGTACATTAATAAAACGAATTTAAAACCAATTTGAAAAACCTCATTGCATTTTTTCATAAAAAAACATGGTTTCTTTTAAAAAAAAACATGATTACTAAAAGAATTTGTTTTGTTCTGCTGACAAACTATTTTAAATATCCACATAATTATAACCATCTTTAAAAACATGGGTTTTCTCAATGAAAAAGCCTAAACCACCGGATCCGGATGCACTTTCAAACAGTCTCCTGAGGTATTTATTGATAAATATTTTTGTCTTTTATTTTATTATCAAATTATTTTTGAAATAAGACACGTAAATATGTACAAAACGTCAATTAAACTCGTTTCTATGTACTAAAATCCAACATCCGATGACAATTGAGGCTGATTCTAAAAAACAAAAAAACAAAAAACCTAAAAAACACGTTTTTTGCAAAAAAACCGCAACCAAAAAAAACGTTTTTTTGCATCACTAGTGGCGGGTAGCATTAGGATATATCTGTATATATATATATATATATATATATATATATATATATATATATATATATATATATATATACAGATATATCCTAGCCTATATAGCCTATATATATATATATATATATATATATATATATATATATCTACACACTGCACGCTGCACGCTGCACGCTGTCCATGTTGCTAGAAGCGCGGAACAGCATTGCATTGACAGCACTTGTGGTCAATACACGTTACGTTGTTGCACGCGTTTCTTGACACGACAGGCTCTAGTACCAAGTGATCCACCAAGTGAACACCGGCCGAGCGATGACTCACCGGCCGTGAGTGAATCTGACAGTGGTGTATCTAGAAACTGAAATATGCGAGTGACCATCTATAAGCAGAAGCTATGTTATATCCGAACCTCATTACAGTTATACAGAGCCTAAACTAACCAAGTCTAGCCTAGCATAACCCACCTAACCCAACCAAACATTATCTAACCTAACCTAACCAAAGCTAACCTACCCTACCCACATAGCTGATAAAAATTGTCAAAGATGATCATTCACATAACTCAGTCTCTAGATACGCCACTGTCATATTCACGGCCTGTAGCATCGTGGCTATCGCTCGGTGGTTATCGCATCGCAGTAAGCGTTGGATCAGTTGGTACGTTGGGGTAAATGGTCGTATCCCCGACACGACACAGTCTGCATACTCGTATTTTGCGAATAAAATTTCCAGACACGTTTGAATTACAAGTAAACGGGCATTTTCAGTGCTTACAAGGACATGCTCACGACAAGGAGAGTGATGTTATCAGCAATTGAAAAACGAAATTCTAGTGCAGCACGCCTGTGAAGTATGTTTGTGAAATTCTCCACGTAATTTCCAATCGTGACAACTACGCCTGTTGGCTGTAGCACAATTGACAATCACAAACGTCAATTGCAACTAGAAATGATTCACTGTTAGAGCTGAGCAGAAGCATACATAGAGGCCGAACAAGTTTTGTATCAGGCGGATTAAGTCCACAATATTTTTTTAACGAGAACTGCATCATTTTCAATTTTGTCGCTGCTGTAGTTTTGTTTTTCTACTTCGCTCGCACTTTGCACTGGTCAGTCGAACCAGTGCAGTTGTTTTGCCTACTGTCGCCAGATGGCAGGTCGAGCGCGCATGTTCTCGTGAGCTGAACAGAATAGTGCTTGAGTCAAAATATAGCCCGTGTGCACAAGTGGTGGTCGTGTATTGTTGTGTGATTCGACATCGAAAAGTCAGAAGCGTACGATGCTGAAAACGTGCGGGTATTTGTTGGTATTTGTTTTGCTGTGTGCTGTCACAGTATCTTCCGCATATGGTGAGATTTCGCCTCTGTTTAGCTACAGATTATGATATGTTTTGGCAGCATGATCCCCAATGCTATTGGGAAAAGATGGGTGGTAAAATCTGTATAATGTCCAATGGTATGCATGCGTCCATCACTGGATTTTCAATTGATTGATGTCAGCCACTGTGAGCAAGAGTGCATGAACAAAATTCCACCGACAAAAATTGAGTTTCCTTCATTGTTTTTGTGTTGTATTTTTGCAACATTAAAAATCAGTTATTTCATCGAAAAATACTAGCGTGTAGACTGACAAAAAATCAGTTGATTCAGGAAAATGAAATTAAATGCTATTTTATCTAGCATTATTTTAGCGAAATTCTTGACGCTGACTTCGAATAGGACACGAACTGGGTCTGCTACGAATATTACCACGATCGAAACGAACAATTATTATTGTATGAAGTGAACAGTGAACTACACAGCAAAAGTACATATGAACTTTCAACCAGTGGCAACGCCAGGATTTTTCCGATGGGGAGCTAAGGGAGAAAGCTACAGGGGCTTGTCGACACATGAAGAACTACACTCGAAATGTTCATGGTTAGGAGTTTTGGGGAGCCTCAGGGAGCTTAGCGTATTTTTTGGGTGGCTTCAGCCCCACCAAGCCCCCTTGGTGCCGCCACTGGCTTCATTTCAATAATAACAATAATAATAATAATAGTTGTGTAATGGATTTGAAAAGAAAGTGACGAATCTGATCTTTATATGATATATATATATATATATATATATATATATATATATATATATATATATATATATATATATATATATATATATATATATATATATATATATGATCTATATGATATATATGATCTTTGTATTATCTCTATATGGTCGTACTCAAGGTTGTTCATATATTTGCATTAGTATATATTCCGCACACATATCTGACGTGACTCCATGTAATGACACACAAACACACGTACATACGTACACACGTACATACGTACACACGTACACACGTACATGTTAACACAGAAGAAGACTGCAAACGGTAACAACTATATCCGGACAATCTGAACTCATGGAGTAAAAAATACCAGATGAATTTCAATAGAGGGAAATGCTACATCATCAGGTTTGGCAAATGAATGATAAGGCCAAATTGGAGATACCGAATATATATAACCATCTTTAAAAACATGGGTTTTCTCAATGATAAAGCCTAAACCAGCGGATCCGGATGCACTTTCAAACAGTCTCCTGAGGTATTTATTGATACATATTTTTGTTTTTTATACTATTATCAAATTATTTTTGAAATAAGACACGTAAAGATGTACAAAACGTCAATCAAACTCGTTTCTATGTACTAAAATCCAACATCCGATGACAATTGGGGCTGATTCTAAAAAAACCAAAAACCAAAAAAAAAGGTTTTTTTTGCAAAAAAAACCGCAACCGAAAAAAACGTTTTTTAGCATCACTAGTGGCGGGTAGCATTAGGATATATCTGTATATATATATGTGTGTGCGTTGTATGTCTGCATTGTATTGCATTGTCTCCATTCATGTATATTATTTAGCGGCGGTGTCATCTTGCAGGAGCACACTGCACGCTGTCCATGTTGCTAGAAGCGCGGAACAGCATTGCATTGACAGCACTTGTGGTCAATACAAGTTACGTTGTTGCACGCGTTTCTTGACACGACAGTACCAAGTGATCCAACGTACCATCTGGTCCAACGCTGATACGATGCGATGAACACCGGCCGTGCGATGACTCACCGGCCGTGAGTGAATCTGACAGTGGCTTATCTAGAAACTAAACTATGCGAGTGACCAGCTATAAGCAGAAGCTATAAGCTACATTTATTAGCTGTATGTTATATCCCAACCTCATTGCAGGTATACAGAGCCTAAACTAACCAAGTCTAGCCTAACCTAACCCACCTAACCCAACCTAACATTACCTAACCTAAGCTAACCGAAGCTAACCTACCCTACCATAAACTTCACATATCTGATATAAATTGTTAAAGATGATTTTTCACATAACTCAGTCTCTAGATACGCCACTGTCAGATTCACTCACGGCCTGTAGCATCGTGGCTATCGTTCGATGTTCATCGCATCGCAGTAAGCGTTGGATCAGTTGGTACGTTGGCGTAAATGGTCGTAGCCCCGACCAACGCCACCTAGATACAGGCCCTTTCACGAAACTATGACGTCATCGATTGCGGTGGCTTCACCAACGCCACCTAGATACAGGCCCTTTCACGAAAGTATGACGTCATCGATTGCGGTGGCTTCACTCGTACGGGCGATATGCGTTGTTATTAGAAATTGTGCTTAGTGCGGGTGTTTGACTTGCATTCCGTCTCAATTAAGTTTGAAAATCATGTTACCAACATAAGAAGCTTCAAATACAATTGCAAATAGAATAACTGAATATATTATAAGCCCACACAGGCATAAAACAGTAAAAAAACAAACATGCAACGACCATACACGATACAATGCGGAACGTTTTCGCTTCCATTGTTTCTTATTTATCGTAGATTAATTTGTCACAACAATTATTGTTCAGAAGGACTTTTACAGCGGTGCGCACAATTTTTCTGCAATTAATTGTAAATTACGATGTTGAGAACAGTACAAGTAAACAAGCATAACACCGCAATCACTCAGTTTTTCTAGTGCATGAAACCTATCATCGCGCTGGTTTCCAATAATACACAATTTATCATACTTAATATACTTCTGCACAGTAAAAATCAAAGCAAAACAATATTTTCAACATAAAAATAATACGCCAAACTTCGGCGACCAATTTCCATCGAATACGAAATTTTTTCGTATGACATGGTTTCACTTCGCGCAGCCAAAATGTTTTACATGAATGACAATCCTGTTTTTGAGAAAATACAACAATAACCCGCAATATATACGATTACTGGATGATGGGAATATGGAATACCAGCGTCACATATACGAAAGATGAAACGTTCAGCAATATCTTTGAAATATAACGAAAATATTCCGCAGAACACGCAAAATGTTTCAAATCAATAGTGCATGATGTGATTAAATCAATATTGTCTGATGAAATTATAGAAATGTCTGAAAATTAATTTAATCATCAAAAAAATTAATCATCAAAAATGTCTGATGATTAAATCAATATTGTCAGTCTGTGTTTTGTGCTCGGCGTGTAAGGACGTGTTTCGTGGTGCTCGTAGTGTGTCATTAAGTTTCGCTAAACTCCAGTAGACAGTGAGCCGGTGCGGCAATGGCGTATGCAGCAGAAATGATGGAGGCCATGAAAGAGTGTTTATCAAATGATGAGCTACTCAATATGATTAGGCAGAAGATTGTCGAGCCTGCTGTGAAAGCTGCAGTCGCAGAGGCAGTGCAGGCAAAAGAGCATGAGATTGCGATCCTGAAAGAAGATCTGAACTCTGCACTGGACAGAATCGACAGTATTGAACAGCACTCCAGGCGAAAAAATCTTTGCATCTCAGGCCTGATGGAAGAGAAATCTGAAGATGCCAACAAGCTCCTGCAAGATGTTGCCAAGAGAATGAAGGTGGACATATGCGCTGATGACGTGGAATCGGTACACCGAATTGGCAAACCTGTCACAGGCAAATCCAGACCACTCCTGATCTGCTTTGAAAAACTCAGAAAGCGAAATGAGTTTTACAGGGCCCGGACATTTTTGAAGGCGGCTGCGGACGCCGCTGGAAATCGCTCTGGGCCCATATTTGTTAACGATCATTTGACGAGAAAAAACAGCAAGCTGATGTATGACTTGAGGCAAATGAGAAGAGCTGGAAAAATTCACGCGGTATGGACTGACATGGGATTGGTGAAAATTCGAGTAACTGAATACGCCCGTGCTGTTACGGTATTATCAATGGATGATGTCCTTCGCCACACTGGACCAGCCGGAGCAATGACCGAAGAAACAGATTCTATTCAGTTGTGTCAGGCAGAACGCACGGCTGAGTGGAAAAATGTCAGCCGCAATGTTACAGCCACGACAAACACTGTGAACCGACCCAACACCAGATTCAGTCAGTCAAACAGGCGGCAGTTCAACTAGCTACAACCAATATACCTCACCTCACACAGGTCACACCTGCCACACAGTGAGTGTACACACTTGCCTTGACGTCGTATTGTCGTGCGTTTATTTACGTCCTGTAATCTTAACCTAGTTGTATTGTTGTTTACGTATTGTATGCCAATTGTCTGTATATACTTGAAAATGTGTTCTTTTTTTCGCTCCACTCACCTATTCGCCGCTGACCGGTGGAATGTTTGTGCACCCACATCGCAACTCTTGTTTTTGTTCTAACTATACGTGAAATTTTCATTCTGTGTTTTTTATTTTTTTTCTATAGACTGATATTTTCTTTTTCTCATTGTAATTCATCCATCTATTTTTTAATATTTATTCCTGGGCTTATTGTTTGTTTTTTTGTGATCATTAGTATGAATTATTTGGATGATGAGCTGGGTATAGAACTGGAGCCCGAAAGTAATTTTTTCACACAACATTTGGATCTCGGTGACAAAAAGATATATGAACAATGCACATACAAGATTCCTTCCACCATTGTGAAAAACTCATTGGAGTTGGCCATATTGCAAGTCAATATAAGATCGCTGAAGCAAAACTTTGAAAAACTGAAATACTTACTCTCCAGTTCAATAATGTTTGATATTATTCTATTATCAGAGACTTGGATTGATGACTGTTCATCTAAATTTTTCCAGATTGATGACTATGATTTAGTGACCGCTTCGCCGGAAAAAGAAAGAACGAGGGGTAAAGGATCTGCTATTTATGTGAGCAAAAAATATAATTACATGGTCAGTGACAAGTACTCAAGTGGCACAGAGATTGCATTTCAGGCAGTTACTATTGAGCTGTTTAACCCAAATAAAAGAAATATAGTTTTTATCTCCGTTTACAGGTCTCCTTCTTATCAGTCTTCCCTTTTTATGAATTTTTTAGACACATCACATTTTGACACATTGTTTAATGATAAACTAGTAGTTATTGGCGGTGATTTTAACATTGATATCTTGGATAATTCGCAAACAGATTTTATTGATCTCATGGCTTCTGAAGGATTCTACCCAACAATCAATAAGCCGACTCGTATAACACAGACATGTTCCACTCTGATCGACAACATATTCATCAACAACGCGTCTCTAGTCTCTTCCAGTGGCATAATAACACATGATATCAGTGATCACCTGCCAACTTTTTGCACTCTGACGTACAATACTGTTTCACCCACAACATCGCATCAAAATAGAAGATTATTCAATTTTAAACATGCTGACAAATTAATACAACAAGTCAGAGTTGAGATGGACAAGTTCTATAAGATATCAGAAGCCGAAGAATGTGCCAACTTCCTACTACAAACATGTGTAACTCAAATCGACAAATTATCAAATACTAAAAAGAATCTGAGGAAACAGCCTCAACAGCCGTGGATTGACAAAAAACTCTTAGCAGACATCAATCTAAAAAACAAATTACATCTCAAATACGTCAAGAAAGTTAAAAAAGAAGACTTTCAAATATTTAAAAAATTTCGCAATAGATTAAAAAGCGAAATACAATTGGCAAAACAGAAATACTACCTTGAGCAACTAAAACGTCATCAATGCAACAAAACGAATGATGTGGAACACATTACTAACCATAACTAACGTGAAAAAGCGAAAGGAGATTTTACCGTCCTGTTTTATTCACAATGATGTTTTGCATGAAAACCCAACAGACATTGCTGAAGAATTCAACATGTATTTTACTAACGTTAATCTTAATATAGCAAGAAATATGCCGCTTACCAACGTACACCATAGGATGTTTCTCGATCATTTAAAGACGTGTGAAAGCAACAAATTCGTGTTTCAAACTATTCCAAATCTTGTCGTACACTCCATAATAACTCAACTGAAGAGTGGCAAGAGCGCACATGACGTTCTCACAGGTGAAATTATAAAACTAATTGCCTCGTCATTCCTCACCGAAATTACACACATGATTAACTTATGTATCACACAATCATGCTTTCCGAGTTCTTTCAAAATTGCGCGTGTTATTCCAATTTTCAAACAAGGTAACAAGCAAAACTTTATTAACTACAGACCTATATCAATTTTAACGCCTATGTCTAAAGTACTAGAGAGAATTTTATATAATCAACTCATGGATTTTTTTACTACACATGATCTTCTATTTGACTTTCAATTTGGTTTTAGAAAACAACGATCTACATACATGCCAATCGGTCTTTTAACTCAACTAATTAACAAAGCACGTGGTTCTAACTCAATCGCGCTTACAATTTTCCTTGACATAAAAAAAGCTTTTGATTGTGTAGATCACGCTATCCTGCTGGACAAACTCCGCTTCTACAACTTGGCCGATTCAACAATAAAGCTTCTCAAGGCATTCCTGTCAAATCGCCTGCAATTTCTTGATTTTAATGGTTGTTGTTCAAGTACAAAAGAAGTCAAAATGGGAGTACCTCAGGGTTCAATTTTGGGACCATTACTGTTTTTAATCTATGTTAATGACCTTTTTAAATGTAGCACTTCCTCGCAATTTTTAATGTTTGCTGACGACACTGCTGTTTTTATCTCAGCCTCTACACAAGATGAATTGACGAGTAAAGCCAACAATATTTTAAGTAACATATCAGATTGGTTCAAAGCAAATAGACTACGGTTAAACACTTCTAAGACGAAATATCAAATATATAATTTCACCAAAAATGAGCTGAGTGATTTAAGCATATCAATTGACAATGCTCGAATTGATCACTCGCCAGTGGTGAAATATCTGGGGGTGATGTTGGATAATGACCTCAAATTCCGTGCCCATATCAAGTATACAACTTCAATAATTAACAGGCACATTGGAATTATTTCGAAGGCTCGTAAGTTTTTAACCTCTGAACACGCGCTTTTATTATACAATGCCTTAATTCAACCTTTCTTATCGTATTGTAATTTAAATTGGGCATTGGGGTATCCTACCCATTACAATCCCTTGATTGTTGCGCAAAAGAGAATCATGAGGATTATCGACATGGCTCCATATGGTTCACATACAAGCCCAATTTTAAAAAAATATAAGGTACAAAAATTTCGTGATCTCGTCAAATCAAACTGTATGGTTTTAATGCATAGTTTTTTAACCAATTCACTTCCCCCATGTATTTCTCACAATTTTATTTTGAAACTCAATACAAGAAACCTAAGAGAAAAACATCATTTTGAGGAGCTAAGAGTAAATAACAATTATGAAGAACATTGCATGTTTATCAAGGCACCCAAGTACTGGAATCAGATAGTTGCCAAAAATATTCCGTCTCTCGTGAATGTTCCTCCTTCTAAACGTAAACTCAAACAAGTTACGAACAAGCTGATTATGGACAATTACTGATTAGTGACTCAGTGATCTGGTTGATGGTGACAATGTTGACAATGTTGATGGTAATGATAGCTGATAGCACCAATGTTGATAGTTGATTGTGAAAATATCACGTGTACTTGGCTCGGTTCATTTCCTCGGCTCATCATCTCCTTATTTTTATTATTTTTTGTTATTAATTTTTATTAATTTGATCTGTATTGATCTACTTTTGTTTTGGTTGACCAAAAATTGAAACGACGACTTTTTCTTCTCTTTACTTCACAATTGTTCCTAGTTGCATGATTTAGAATTATTATAAATTAATTCAGTGGTTGAGACAGGATTCTTCCTTACACCCTGAAAATATCATTTTTGCAACTGTTTTTTGTGTGTGATGTTCTTCTTGTTCTGGTTCGAGTGTGAAATAAACTTTCTTCTTCTTCAAAAAAAAAAAATCAATATAAATAAGTATTATTCGATTTGATAATGTGCAATCACAAATCCTTCACACAATACTTCGTTATCTCACAGAGCGCATATGTTGTGTGATACACAGCCAAAACGTCTCTGATCAATCCGATCATATTCTTGTCTGACATCCATCAATCCAACCATCTCATGAAAGGCTCTAAAAACAAAGAACTGTCATCCATAGCTGAATCAGTCATTGAATAAACATTTCTCAACCTGGAGTATTATACGGTGTCATTACATTACGAATAGTCCACCAACGCAATATTATTTAAATAAAATGAACAGTATTGTAGCGCGGTGTATCAGCAAGGCACCTCTGCTACACGCCGCGTGCCTGCACTCTCTCCGCTCTCTCCAGATCGCTCACGTCTGCTGGCTTGCAGGAGCATCGCGCCACTGGGCGTGGCTGCAAGCGTTTGCGGACGTTTCCGCCAGGCGCCGCCACGGGCACTGGCGTGTTGGTCTGTGTATTTGTGTATGTATGTGTGTATGTTCATCAGTCAATTCAGCAGTCGTCAAATAAACTCTCGCGAGAGTACTGTGTTTCACTGGTGTAGCGAGGCGGCGCGATGCCTAACATCTCAGCATTGCGTCGCCTAACGACTCCGCTACATTGGTGACCCCGACGTGATCACTCTTTCCTTCTGTTTTGTTTGCTTTTACTTTTCATCGTCTTCATCCTCGCGTTTTATCTTCATCATTTTCGGATTTTTGTCAAAACTTTCTGCCGGCTCAGGAGGCTGCACGCGGCCATCACCATCAACGCTATCGCTGCACGGACGCGTCACCTCGACACAGCAGCGCCAGCGGCCGGCTCCGACGGGTGACAGCCAAGCTGGACGGCCCCCGGCAACGACGTCTACACCACAGATATGCGCGCCTCGCCGACTCACTGGCGGTGCCTCAGCCTGGGCCTCATTCAGTTTTCCCACCCTAGCCAAGCACACCACAACGCAAAAGCCTCCTGCAGCTCCAAAATTTCGCCGCTCGCCGTTCGCAAATCACATCGTTCGCCTCATCGTCATACATCTTCCACCACTCGTCATCATTCCAACACCGTCACGTCTTCGTCGTTCGTCCTCTCCGTGGCCGCCCGTCTAGGGGGGGAGATGTGTAGCGCGGTGTATCAGCAAGGCACCTCTGCTACACGCCGCGTGCCTGCACTCTCTCCGCTCTCTCCAGATCGCTCACGTCTGCTGGCTTGCAGGAGCATCGCGCCACTGGGCGTGGCTGCAAGCGTTTGCGGACGTTTCCGCCAGGCGCCGCCACGGGCACTGGCGTGTTGGTCTGTGTATTTGTGTATGTATGTGTGTATGTTCATCAGTCAATTCAGCAGTCGTCAAATAAACTTCCGCGGAAGTACTTGTGTTTCACTGGTGTAGCGAGGCGGCGCGATGCCTAACATCTCAGCATTGCGTCGCCTAACGACTCCGCTACAGTATCTTAAGATAAATCAGGATTATTTGTAGCACCCAATGATCTTAGAGCCAACAACGCGAAATCATTCCCAACATTTAGCACAAGTTTAATATGTTGTCCTTCAATACTCGACGGACGAACAGCTTTGAGCGACAAACCGTACAATGATCAATAATTTCGAACATGACTACACTGGATTTTGTGTCTATTCTCCATAAAGCACAAACAATTTGAAGTAATACCTGATTTAAGCGTGATTCACACAATCTCTATGATGTTGATATGATTGAAGGTGATCCGGTGTGTTTGGATATTTCCATGTCATGCCTTATAGTAGTTCTTGCTTTTCTGGGAATGAGAACATGCTGAATTTAGACTATCAGTCGTAATTCCTTTTGCACCTTGGAACCAGCTCCAGGAATTTCCTAATAACATATAATGAACACAAACAAGAAAAGATCAATAGCTCTGCGATGAAATAAACCTTTCATATTAGCTGAAGTAACTGCTTAAATTATTTATTTTGATTAATATTAATTGTTGTTTTAAGCGCGCACCGTATTTTGATTATAAGACACGTCTCGCTATGAACCAATCTACAGCGCAGCCTCCCAGTAAACCCAAGCGGATAGTAAATTTCGCACGCGGGCCAGAATTCGAACCGCGAGCCTCTGACACAAGATTCCAGCGCCTTAGCCACTACCCGAGAGCTGAAGTGATATGTGTGATATATTGTCGCTAATGAGTTTAAAACACCAATAATATAAATATCTCAAAATCAGTAACCTCAATTCAAACAATCAATTTCGACTAACAGCGAAACACTAGCAGTTACACAGCTAAATAGTGCCCAACTCTGTTGAGTTATAACTATTGTGGTACGCAAATATATAACTACGTTGATAAGACATGTTAACGAAGCAAATACCTCATGAGAAACGAGCAGATGTACATATTTTACTCAACCTATGAACGAAACCAAACCTCTGACCGCAGCAAAATGTCCAGGATGATGACATGCAGAATCATCCGAGTGAGGATCACAAAATGGCTGCGCAAATCGCACTTGACGCGAAATTCGACAAATTCGGACTTCACTCTAAACCACACTGAAGTGAAAATCACTATACACGTCAATTATCGCCAAGAATAGCACGCGATAAAACACTAAACACACGAGAGCACTAACCACGTGCGCTCGCTACCATGCAACTGCCATGCTGACAGTTGAAAAACTTGTCCGCACAGTGTGACGTGACGATGACGTCATACTTTCGTGGAAGGGCCTGTATCTAGGTGGCGTTGATACAGGCCCTTCCACGAAAGTATGACGTCATCGCCACGTGACAGTGACAAGTCTATTGTTTAAACTGTCAGCCATGCAGTTGCACGTTAGCGAGCGCACGTGGTTAGTGCTCTCGTGTGTTTAGTGTTTTATCGCGTGCTATTCTTGGCGATAATTGACGTATTCAGTGAGTTTCACTTCAGTGCGGTCAAGGACGGTCAATAGAGATTGTTTCGGTAGTGCCGGTAGGTAACTCGATTCGGAACACCTTCGGCGATCTGGATATGACACGGAAAGCACCGCGATACGGTGCCTCCAGTGGTTGGCGGACTCGGTCCACGCGCACCCACACCTGATCGCAAGTCATCAATCGCGGCGGCACGTAGATCGACGGTGTACAATGAGCCCTGCCGGCCGACATGCTGTGGAAGTCTACTTCCTGCATCCTTCGGGTCAAATCCATCACGAGCTCGTGATGCGCCTTGATCGAGACGGTATCGCCCGTCGTTACTCGTGGACACAGCAGGTAGCCCCCGGTGACGGCTGTAAACGGAGAGATGCCGGATTCGGTGGGCAGCAGTCGGACGCCCAGCATCACTACAGGCAGCGCCGAGAGCCAGCACTGACGACGGGTCATGATGGCGCTCTTGATCACGCGATGAAGCCGTTCCAGGAGTCCGTTAGATTGAGGGTGATATGCAGTAGTTCTCACTCGGTGGAATCCCACTAGCTGTGACAGCTCGCGAAACAATTCCGATTCGAACTGGCTCCCGCGGTCGGTAACCACACGCAGTGGGACTCCGAACCGCGACACCCAGTGAGTGAAAAAAGCTTCAGCGACGGACGCGGCGGTGATATCAGTCAACGGGACCGCTTCTGGCCAGCGACTCGCGCGGTCAATGCACGTTAGAATATATCTATATGGCGTGGCAAACGGGTGGTTACGTGAGGTGGCCGGCGGTAATGGTCCCACGATGTCCAGGTGGACGCATTCAAAGCGCGCACTTGACACCGTGAAGTCGTCCAGCGGCGACTTGGTGTGACGTGATATTTTTGCCTGTTGACATGCGGCACAGTTGCGCACCCATGTTTTGATATCCGCCTCCATATTCGGCCAGACGTAGCGAGACTTGAGCATTTTTACACTGGTCGCTGTGCCTGGATGGCACAGACCGTGCATTTGCTCAAAGACCGGTAGTCGGCACTTTTTGGGCAAAAACGGCCTGGGGTGCGGTGTTGCCGTGTCGCACATAATAGATTGGTCTCCAGACGTATTGAATGGTGTCAATGAGGTGGCAGCAGCCTTCGTCTCTGGGTCTTCAGCTTGTACCCGAGCTATACCTGGCAGGTCGTAAACATCTGCCTGGACGGCGTAAGCGCTGCGCGAGAGACAGTCGGCCACCATGTTGTCGGCACCCTTGATGTGCTGCACATCCGACACATACTCGGTGATGTACGACCAGTGTCTCTGCTGACGATCCGATTTGGCCACCTTCGGGCTAGTGAAAGCCGACACTAGTGGCTTGTGGTCCGTCAACAGAGTCACCGATCGACCCTCCAAGCAGTGCCGGAAGTGCACGACCGCGTAATACGCCGCCAGCAGCTCTCGGTCGTAGAATGAGTATTTCTGTTGTGCAGTGGACAACTTCTTTGAAAAATAAGATATTGGCTGTGGTGCGCCGTCCACCATCTGGTGAAGAGCGGCACCCGCTGCCGTCGAAGAGCAGTCCGTTACTAATTGGAGATGTGCACAGTCCAGCTGCGGATGAGGCAGTGTGCAGGCGTTCTGCAGCGCCTGTTTGACGTCATTGAAGGTGGCCTGCTCTCTCTCGCTGAGATTCAGCTTCTTGGCATTTGGTTCGAGTCTGGTCCGCTCCGACAACGGACGAACAATGTTGGCGAAGCCGGGGATCATCCTCCGGTAGAACCCGACCATGCCGAGAAAGCGTCGGAGAGATGCAGAGTCGCTCGGCTGCGGAAAGTCCGAGATGGCGGTGACCTTGTCGGTTGGTGGACGAACGCCGGCAGAAGTGATACGATGTCCAAGAAAGTCCAGGCTGTTTTGCATGAAGGAGCACTTGCCAAGAGACAAGCGCAGACCGAACTTATCGAACTCTTCAAACACGGCAGCCAGGTCGCGGGCGTGCTGCTCGGCATCAGCGGAAAACACGATCGCGTCGTCGAGGTACACGAAGGTACACTTCAAGTCGGCAAGAATGGTGTTCATGAGGCGCTGGAAAGTGGCACCGGCGTTCCGCAGGCCCAATGGCATGAACAGGTACTCGAA
Organism: Sacculina carcini; assembly: GCA_916048095.2. Classification (NCBI taxonomy): domain Eukaryota; kingdom Metazoa; phylum Arthropoda; class Thecostraca; family Sacculinidae; genus Sacculina; species Sacculina carcini. Next base: position 8,570,536 of record OU696573.1, read on the forward strand.
TAGGCCGAAGGGCGTAACAACCGCCGTTTTAGCGATGTCTACATCACTCATCGGCACCTGATGATACGCCTGGAGCAGGTCTAACTTTGAGAACACCTTCATGCCGTCCAGATGCGCCGACAGATCCTGGATGTGAGGTATCGGGAATCGGTCGGGTACTGTCTTGACGTTCAGCGCTCGGTAATCACCCGTGATGCGCCACTCGCCTGATGTCTTCTTGGCGACCATGTGGAGCGGAGAAGCCCACGGCGAGTTGGAGAGACGGACGACGCCAGCCTGCATGAGGTCATCAAAGACGGCCTTCGCGGCTTTTTCCTTTTCAGGCGTCAGGCGACGAGGACGGGCGAACACTGGTGCGGCACTGCCGGTGTCTATGGTGTGACGTACAGGCATCACGACGTCGCGTGGAGACCGGGGCGCCAGTAGAGCTGTATGTGAGGCCAGGAGTTGACGAACAACGGCTGGAAGATGGCTGAGATCATTGACCACCAGCCCAACAGGAAGCTCACCGCTGGCTTTGGCTGGCACCCGCAGCGACGTGGTGGTGTCACGAATACAGCCCTGATGGCAGTCTACGACCAGCCTGAAATGACTCAGGAAATCATGACCGAGCAGCGGCACCACAGCGTCCGTGACGACAAACGTCTACGAGAAGGTGCGCCGAAGTTTGTGCAGTACGACGTTCAGCCGGACTTCGCCATGTACTGACATGGGTTGACCGGTGGCAGTCGAGAGTCGCACAGAAGTTGGCTGCAGTGAAGAAGACGATACCGCCTTGTACGGGATGATAGACACTCCGGCGCCAGTATCAACAACGAAGTTGAGCCAGTTGGTGCCTACACGAGCTGCGACTGTGAGAAGCGGCAGACCATTTGGTGCAGCAACCATTGCCTGCCGGCCTAGTTTTCCGGTGGCGATTGCGACGGCGATGGCGCTCGCGAACGTGCAGCCGGTACCGGTGACGACGATCTGGAAGACGGCTGCATCCGCAAGTTTGGATTTTTTCTGGGCCACTGACACCATGGCTTACACGTGCGGGCATGTACACCATAAAATATGTGAGCGCGGCATACCTGTGTCCTCTGTCCTTGGTGAAAAGGCTGCAGCGTCGGCGGAGTCGTTCCCGGCACATTGTTAAGACTGCGTGGATCCGTCCGTTGTCTCGGTGAAGGAACGGCCGGCACGGACAGACATGGAGCATTGCTGGCGATGGGCAGCAGCTCATCAGCAAGTTTAGCTGCCTGGGAAAGAGACAGATATTTCAGCGCCGCCACGACGGTACCGACGGTCCCTGGCAGAGATTTGATGAGCTTGTGTCTCACCAGTTCGTCCACGCGCCAGCCCGGGTTGCGATCGCTTGCAGCTCACTCAGTACATCGGATGGGCGGCCGGCCAGAGGCTGCTGCGACAGTAGTTCCTCAAAGAGCTCGGACTTATTCTTTTCGAAGAGTCGTACCACTTCCTCTTTAAGAGTTGTGTAGGTCCTTTGCTGCATGCAGGATAGCGATATCCGGCGGACGACATTCGGAGGAAGCGATGAAATTACAATATAGAATTGGGTAACCTCGGAGGTAATCCGCTGGAGATGAAATTGTGCCTCCATAATGACGAACCATCCGTCAACCGCGCCTTCCATGAAGCCTGGCGCCTTGACGGAAACACGGTTAACATCCGATTCGTCTGGAGGGCTTACCGGGACTTGGTTCTCGTTCATAATGACGGAACAGGTGAATGAAAAAACAAAAGGATATAACAAATTACAAACGGAAGTGACGTATGACGGAAGAGAACGACGGAGAAGGAAAGTTTGTCACCACAGGCAATGAAAAAAATATCCCGAGGATCAAATGAAAATCTAACGATGAAAAAACGGCTACGGAACAGACTAGGAGATGGCAGAACAACGGAAAAATGAAAAGGACTCACGTGGAACGTCGGGGTCACCACTATGGCGGATTTGGTTGTCACAAGTAAAAAAACACGTGAGGGGTCGGTTGCGACTAAGACCGTTTCCTGTATTGTCATCCTTTTTATACCCTGGGTCACAGCGGAGCTGAATTTTGACCAATCAGCATACAGGTCATTGACCCAGGGCAGTGGAACAAAGAACAACATAACACAACATCATGAAATAAATAATACAGCGATAAATTGAATAAACCATAGGAGATTAGAGAGATAATTAAGATCACAAACTGAACCAATATATAAACAATGTACGCCCGGAAACCCTGCAGCGAAACCTAAATTAATAACAAGAGATTCGAATTCGGCACCACAAGAATATTAAGGGTTTTGGTGGAAAGGAATTAATACTGGAAAAACGAGGAAAAGGAAACAAACGAATAATAAACAATTTCGAATAACGCGCGAAGTAAGACCAAAGAAAATAAAATAAAATCAACGCGACGCAGGCGCTACAGATTAATGTTAATTGTTGTTTTAAGCGCGCACCGTATTTGGATTATAAGACACGTCTCGCTTATATTAGGTATATGAACCAATCTAGTAGTAAATCTATATAGTAGGTTATATGAACCAATCTGCAGCGCAGCCTCCCAGTAAACTCAAGCGGATAGTAAAATTCGCTCTATTGACCGGCGTTCGTCAAGAGTCCGCAGTCGCTGTCGTCAGCACCTGCTCCACGGTCGCCAATGCCGGCCGCCAGGAGAGCACCACCCCAGTCTCGACCCGCACCGGTGCCCGCTCCGCGCACCTCGGCGCCAAGAGCTGTTCGTACCAGAGCGGGCCGCGCCGTCACGTTTAAACAACAACCAGATTTTTTATATTTCTAGATGGCAACTAGCGTGCCAGCTGACATATTTTCTTGTGTGTTTTTTTACTGTTATCATGTATTTAATTGTGGGGTTTAGACGTCTCAAGACGTTTAGCGTCCTTGCTTTCCTTGGGCGCTCCCGTTCCTTTTCATTTGAGTGATCAGTGTCCTATGTATACATCTCATATATGTGTGTGTTTCCATATTGTCCTTGTTTCCATGATTCCAGGCTTGTGTTGGACTTTTTGTGCGGTACATGGGCTAATTTTTGAATGATTGCTGAATGAATGATTTGTATGGGTGCATTCCTTGATGTGTGGATGTGGGTGTGTGTGTGTGTTGTGTGCATGTGTGCTTGTTGTGATATGATTGCATATCTACGTATGATTGATTTTTGTATGCTTGAATTTGATTGGTGAGTGCCTGCGTGCTATTTGTGTGTGCACGTGTCCCTGCGTGTATGTCTGATATTTTGTGACTGTGTAATATGCGTACTGATCTGTTTGTGACTTTGTTTAGTTATTTTCAGATTATATTTGTACTGCAGGATCATTCATTTTTCCTGTGGACCGACGTGTGCGTCCTCACCGGCTCACTCCGCTCGTGGTGGCGCACTGTGATATTGTATTCTACTTGTGATCTCACATTTTGTCCTTTTCCGCTGTTATCATTGTAATTATGTCCTGGTCGTGTGATATGTGAGAAACTCCTTTGTGTGAACTCACGTATGTTTATTACTTGAGTTTATTGATGCGAATGTCTTTCCGGATGTTCCGGCGTACTTTCGCGCCATTTGTCGTCGTTTGTTGTGAGTGTCTCATGCTTTTGAATGTGTTGAATGTATGAATGATGCGTATGTGAGTTCTACTGTATGCTTGAGGTGCATGAATGTTCTGCGAGTGTGAATGTGTGTGAAAGTGTGTTGCCACTGTTTAATTTCATGTGCCCGGAGTGTTGATGTGATTCCTGTATTTGGAACGTGTTTGCGTCCTTCCCTTGCGATACTGTATCATTGTTCATTGTTCATTGTTCATTGTATTGGACATATTCAATTTCAGTTTAAACATATCATTATATATAAACATATCATAAACATTATAGTGGCCAAAGCCAACAGTGGCTTATCGGCTCGTCCAAAGAGACCGATCTACGATCTTCCACATACATGCTCATTTACAGTAACACACTCACACACACACACGCACACACATACATGAATGTACACCTACACATGTATACTTACGCACATAAACAGTACACAAAACACACACACACGCACATTTCCATATTGGCGCATCCCTGTCCCGCTGGTGCCTGTATTGCGACGATGTGAAGGTGTGGAGGCTTCATTTGCTGTTACATACACCTCCAGTCATTATAGTTATCCGTAACTTCCTGGTCCTGTAATGGTGTTCGTCATAACGCGCTACTATTGTCGCCTAATCCGTGTTTTCTTTTGTTTCAGATGTAGAGTCAGATTTTTTAGAAATCTTAGGATGATCTCGTGATGTTGGCAGTGAATTTCTCAGCTACATGCTCCGCATCTGGCGGAGGAGTGTTGTAGCGCCTGCGTCGCGTTGATTATATTATATTTTCTTTGGTCTTACTTCGCGCGTTATTCGAAATTGTTTAATATTCATTTGTTCCCTTTTCCTCGTTTTTCCAGTATTAATTCCTTTCCACCAAAAACCTTAATATTCTTGTGGTGCCGAATTTGAATCTCTTGTTATTAATTTAGGTTTCGCTGCAGGGTTTCCGGGCGTACATTGTTTATATATTGGTTCAGTTTGTGATCTTAATTATCTCTCTAATCTCCCATGGTTTATTCAATTTATCGCTGTATTATTTATTTCATGATGTTTTGTTATGTTGTTCTTTGTTCCACTGCCCTGGGTCAATGACCTGTATGCTGATTGGTCAAAATTCAGCTCCGCTGTGACCCAGGGTATAAAAAGGATGACAATACAGGAAACGGTCTTAGTCGCAACCGACCACTCACGTGTCTTTTTACTTGTGACAACCAAACCCGCCATAAATCAAAATAAATCATTTCAGCAGTTACTTCAGCTAATATGAAAGGTTTATTTCATCACAGAGCTATTGATGTCTTCTTGTTTGTGTTCATTATATGTTATTAGGAAATTCCTGGAGCTGGTTCCAAGGTGCAAAAGGAATTTCGACTGATAGTCTAAATTCAGCTTGTTCTCATTCACAGGAAAGCAAGAACTACTATAAAGCGTGACATGGAATTATCCTAGCACACCGGATCACCTTCAATCATATTAACATCATAGAGATTGTGTGAATCACGCTTAAATCAGGAATTACTTCCAATCGTTTGTGCTTTATGGAGAATATACACAAAATCCAGTGTAGTCATGCTCGAAATTATTGATCATTGTACGGTTTGTCGCTCAAAGCTCTTCGTCCGTCGAGTATTGAAGGACAAAATATTAAGCTTGTGCTGAATGATGGGAGTGATTTCGCGGTGTTGGCTCTAAGATCAATGGGTGCTACAAATAATCCTGATTTATCTTGAGATACTGCTCATTTTATTTAACTAATATTGCGTTGGCGGAATATTCGTAATGTAATGACACCATATAATGACTCCAGGTTGAGAAATGTTTATTCGATGACTGATTCAGCTATGGATGACAGGCCTTTTTTTAGAGCATTTCATGAGATGGTTGGATTGATGGATGTCAGACAAGAATATGATCGGATTGACTAGAGACGTTTTGGCTGTGTATCACACAAAATATGCGCTCTGTGAGATAACGAAGTATTGTATGAAGGATTTGTGATTGCACATTATCAAATCGAATAATATATATTTATATTGATTTCATCAGGCAATATTGATTTAATCACATCATGCACTATTGACTTGAAATATTTTACGTGTTCTGCGGAGTATTTTCGTGATATTTCAAAGATATTGCTGAACGTCTCATCTTTCGTATATGTGAGGCTGGTATTTCATATTCCCATCATCCAGTGATCGTATATATTGCGGGTTATTGTTGTATTTTCTCTAAAACAGGATTGTCATTCATTTAAAACATTTTGGCTGCGCGAAGTGAAACCACGTCTTCCGAAAAAATTTCGTATTCGAGAGAAATTGGTCGCCGAAGATTGGCGTATTATTTTTATGTTGATAATATTGTTTTGCTTTAATTTTAACTGTGCAGAAGTATAGTAAGTATGATAAATTGTGTATTATTAGAAACCAGCGCGATGATAGTTTTTCTAGTGCATTAAACCTATCATCGCGCTGGCTTCCAATAATACACAATTTTTTACATTTTTCTAGTGCATAAAACCTGAGTGATTGCGGTGTTATGCTTGTTTACTTGTACTGTTCTCAACATCGTAATCTACAATTTGTTGCAGAAAAATTGTGTGCACCGCTGTAAATGTCCTTCTGAACAATAATTGTTGTGACAAATTCATCTACGATAAATTAGAAACAATGGAAGCGAAAACGTTCCGCATTGTATCGTGCATGGTCGTTGCATGTTTGTTTTTTTACTGTTTTATGCCTGTGTGGGCTTATAATATATTCAGTTATTCTATTTGCAATTGTATTTGAAGCTTCTTATGTTGGTAACATGATTTTCAAACTTAATTGAGCCGGAATGCAAGTCAAACACACGCACTAAGCGCAATTTCTAATAACAACGCATATCGCCCGTACGAGTGAAGCGACCGCAATCGATGACGTCATACTTTCGTGAAAGGGCCTGTATCTAGGTGGCGTTGCCCCGACACGACACAGTCTGCATACTCGTATTTTGCGGATAAAATTTCCAGACACGTTTGAATTACAAGTAAACGGGAATTTTCAGTGCTTACAACGACATGCTCACGACAAGGAGAGTGATGTTATCAGCAATTGAAAAACGAAATTCTAGTGCAGCACGCCTGTGAAGTATGTTTGTGAAATTCTCCACGTAATTTCCAATCGTGACAACTACGCCTGTTGGCTGTAGCACAATTGACAATCACAAACGCCAATTGCAACTAGAAATGATTCACTGTTAGAGCTGAGCAGAAGCATACATAGAGGCCGAACAAGTTTTGTATCAGGCGGGTTAAGTCCACAATATTTTTTTAACGAGAACTGCACCATTTTCAATTTTGTCGCTGCTGTAGTTTTGTTTTTCTACTTCGCTCGCACTTTGCACTGGTCAGTCGAACCAGTGCAGTTGTTTTGCCTACTGTCGCCAGATGGCAGGTCGAGCGCGCATGTTCTCGTGAGCTGAACAGAATAGTGCTTGAGTCAAAATATAGCCCGTGTGCACAAGTGGTGGTCGTGTATTGTTGTGTGATTCGCTATCGAAAAGTCAGAGGCGTACGATGCTGAAAACGTGCGGGTATTTGTTGGTATTTGTTTTGCTGTGTGCTGTCACAGTATCTTCCGCATATGGTGAGATTTCGCCTCTGTTTAGCTACAGATTATAATATGTTTTGGCAGCATGATCCCCAATGCTATTGGGAAAAGATGGGTGGTAAAATCTGTATAATGTCCAATGGTATGCATGCGTCCATCACTGGATTTTCAATTGATTGATGTCAGCCACTGTGAGCAAGAGTGCATGAACAAAATTCCACCGACAAAAATTGAGTTTCCTTCATTGTTTTTGTGTTGTATTTTTGCAACATTAAAAATCAGTTATTTCATCGAAAAATACTGGCGTGTAGACTGACAAAAAATCAGTTGATTCAGGAAAATGAAATTAAATGCTATTTTATCTAGCATTATTTTAGCGAAATTCTTGACGCTGACTTCGAATAGGACACCAACTTGGTCTGCTACGAATATTACCACGATCGAAACGAACAATTATTATTGTATGAAGTGAACAGTGAACTACACAGCAAAAGTACATATGAACTTTCAACCAGTGACAACGCCAGAATTTTTCCGATGGGGAGCTAAGGGAGAAAGCTACAGGGGCTTGTCGACACACTCGAAATGTTCATGGTTAGGAGTTTTGGGGAGGCTCAGGGAGATTAGCGTATTTTTTGGGTGGCTTCAGCCCCACCAAGCCCCCTTGGTGCCGCCACTGGCTTCATTTCAATAATAACAATAATAATAATAATAGTTGTGTAATGGATTTGAAAAGAAAGTGTAGATCATATTCGTCACTTTCTTATATATATATATATATATATATATGATATATATGATCTATATGATATATATGATCTATATCTGATCTTTGTATTATCTCTATATGGTCGTACTCAAGGTTGTTCATATATTTGCATAAGTATATATTCCGCACACATATCTGACGTGACTCCATGTAATGACACACAAACACACGTACATACGTACACACGTACACACGTACATGTTAACACAGAAGAAGACTGCAAACGGTAACAACTATATCTGGACAATATGAACTCATGGAGAAAAAATGGCAGATGAATTTCAATAGAGGAAAATGCTACATCATCAGGTTTGGCAAAGGAATGATAAGGCTAAATTGGAGATACCGAATAGAAAAATCAGTTCTGAAGGAAGCAGATTTTGTGAAAGATTTGGGAATCAAAATATATTCGGATCTGACACCAGAAAAACACCTAAGCGATATAGTCAGAAAAGCAAACTACAAAGTAGCAAATATGAAAATGGCGTTCGCATACATGGATTCTGACATGATCACAAAATTGATGACTAAATTGATAAGACCAATCCTCGAATATGCAGTATGTGTGTGGAGCCCTCACCTTAAAAAAATATTGAAAAACTAGAAAAGTTGCAAAGATCAATGACGAATTGGACGCCAGAATTATAAAAGATTGGGTATGAGGAGAGATTGGAGAGATTGAACTTGCCTACACTCAAAGAAAGAAGAGAGAGAGGAGACATGATAATGATGTACAAGTGTCTCACAGGCAAAGAAGACATCCAAGTTGATAAAATATTTGAAATATCAACATCTGAACGAGGACAAGATGAAAAGCTTTTACAAAAGAGGATTCGCAGGGACGTGGAGAAATACAGTTTTCCAAACCGTTGCATCAATAAGTGGAATAATATACCGGCAAACATAACAGACCAAAGGACAATAAAACAATTCAAAGAATGTTATGACAACTGGAAGGCGGGACCCACGAGTCTCTGACTCTGTCTCGCGTTGAACAACTCGGTGAGAAACACATACATTCTGATTGGTCCCACTGATTTCCATTTTCTCATCCCACTGATTCTGAAAACTACTTCTTGTGAGACTGGTTTGCGCTAACACCTGCATTGGGACATATTTACCCGTTTTTGATCAACTGCTGTGTCTGCGGCTCTCAGCAATACAACGTGTTGGAGTGTGATATCTTTAGTGTGGTGCAATCTACACAATTTGGTGCCCCGAGTGATCGTCTCGCGGTAAGCTTCATCGATCTTTTTGTTATTAATCCATTCCATTCTTGTTTTTTATATTACTGCTCGTCTTTGTAATTTGCCTGTGTGTCATTTTCATTTTCCACTGTTGTCTAATCCTATCTAAGTGTTTCAAAATGTCACATTCCGAAGAGGAGCCCTATAAAAATGCGTTCCTGCCAGCATCCTTGGTCGCAGTTAAACCTCCTCAGTTCAGTCCCGAGTTTGTCAAAGGGTGGACTTGTAACATAGAGGCACAGTTTCAGCTGGCGAAAATCACCGCCGATGACACAAAGTATTATCACGCCGTCGCCGCGCTGCCTCCCCATGTGACCTCTCAGCTGAGTCCCACCGTCATGGATGAGCACAAATATTCAACGCTGAAGGTGGCACTGGAAAAATTGTTCACCAGATCCAAGGCAGAGTTGTTCGAAGATCTGCTCTCCCGGGTGACACTGACCGGTCGACCATCAGCCGCATTGTCAGAGCTAAGAAGGACGGCAGCCAGCGTTGGTGCAGGTGACGACCTAGTGCGACACAGATTTCTAAAGTCTCTGCCGCCTGCCATCACATCTGCGCTAGCAGCACAACAGGACCTGACCCTTGACCAAATGGGGTCGCTGGCGGACGAGTTAGTGCCATTGCTAAACTCTCCGTGTTTGGCAATAGACTCCAGACATCAAGTGTCAACATCAGACGACCGACAACGCACCACTGGAAACCAGTTTTTCAACCAACAACAGCACGGAATCAACAATAGCCGCCGGGCATCAGTTCCGCCTGGTCTGCGTCCATACTACGGCAACCAGAGACCTCAGGTGTGCAGGGCTCACATCTACTTCGGGGATGCTGCTAGGACGTGTAAGCCGTGGTGCAGGTGGCCATCCAAAACGCCGAACATCGGAATGCAGCCGACATCACGATCGTCATCGCCTGCGCGATCGCTCGCGCCAGCAGGGTCGGAAAACTAATAAGGCAGGCTAGTGCTGATATAAACACGACAACTGACCTGCCACTCATAAATGTCGCAGTCCTTTTGTCGCACAGTCACGATTCGATTAATTTTTTTGTCGATACTGGAGCAGCTGTGTCGATAATTCCGCTAAAATGCGTACCATTTGGCTGCTCACTCGAGTTTTCCAGTGTAGTGCTATCACAAGCCGGGGGAAATCCACTCAAAGTTCATGGCGAAGTGACACTTAATGTCTCTATCAAATCACTGCGTCGCTCTTTTCTATGGGTGTTTGTAGTGGCAGATGTCATGTACCCGCTGCTTGGCAGTGATTTCTTGTCGCATTTCAAACTCGTAGTGGACTGTGCGGGCAAATGCATTCGGGATCTCACCACAGCCGTGACGACTCAGGTGATGTTTTCTCCAGCCGTGCAGTCTGTGTCCGTCACGACTCTCTGATATTGCACCCGCGGTCAGGTCGCTGCTTCAAGTATTTCCCTGATTGACGGAGCCATACGTGTCTATACATGACACCGCTGTTAACCAAGCAGACACACACTCTATTGATACAGGATCAGCCCCGCCCGTCTACTCTGCACCAAGGCGTATCTCGCCCGACAAGTCGAAAGCAGCTCGTGCAGCAATTGACGTTATGGTACAGCAAGGTGTTCTGCGTCCATCTAAATCATCATGGTCTTCGCCGATGCATCTGGTTCCAAATGGTGAGACCAACGAGTGGCGTGTAACAGTTGACTACCGTCGCCTCAATTCAGTGACAAAACCAGACATATATCCTCTGCCTCGTCTCAACGACGCAACAAAGAATTTACGGGGTAGCAAATGGTTCAGCAAACTGGATCTCAAAAAGGCGTATCACCAGATCCACATGAGCGAGCAAGATGTAGAAAAACGGCCCTGATAACACCTTTTGGGCTCTATGAGTATACCACCATGCATTTGGATGTTCGCAACGCCCCTGCCACATTTCAACTGTTCATGAACAACATCTTCAGCCACCTAGATTACTGTTTTTGGTACCTTGACGATGGCATTATATTCTCTTTCGACGAAAAAACGCATCAAGAGCATCTCAAAACTATTTTATTCCTTCTAAACAAAAATAACCTGCGACTCAACATCGCTAAATGCGAGTTCAATCAAACAGAGCTCGATTTTCCGGGCCATTGTGTGACGCCCACTGGAATTAAACCACGGGAGGAGAAAGTGCAGGTCATCAAAGATTTTGTACAACCCGAAGACTATGTCAGTCTTCGACGCTACTTGGGCATGATTGGCTGGTATCGTCGAACCATTCCCAGTTATGCCGAAATTGTTTTTCCGCTGACAGAAATGGTGAAAATTCAGGCCAACAGCAAAAAACTGCAATGGTCAGAAGAGGAAAAGTATTCATTCGCAGCACCAAAGAAGGCACTCTGTGACTCAGTTCTGTTGCATCACCCGCTGCAAAACTCAGCTTCGTACCATCTGGTTACGGATTCTCCGAGTCATGCAATCGGTAGTGCGCTACATCAGCTGGTGGATGGTTCTCCGCAGCCGCTGGAGTTTATCAGTAAGAAACTGACAGCCACGGAGCGCCGCTATTCGGTGTTCGACAGGGAGCTGCTCGCTGCATACCTGTCTGTGCAGCATTTCAAGACCACCATCGAGGGACGACATGTTGTTGTTTTCACCGGTCATAAGCCTATAGTGAGTGCTTTTCAAAGCACTACACCAGCCAAATCTGATAGGCAGCAGCGATACTTGAGTTTTTTGACTGAGTACGTTGCAGATATACAGTATGTGCGCGGTGCTGATAACGTGGTGGCAGACTGTCTGTCTCGTACCGTCAACAGTGTCAGCGTTGACATTCACGACCTGAAGAGCATCGACAGAGCACAAGAGGAGGACGAAGAGATAGAGAGCATCAAATCACGGTTGAAAATTGTCCAAATGAACAACTTGCAATTATACTGCGAACACTCTTCCCTACAACCACGACCCTTTTTACCAAAGACATGCCGAATTCCTGTGTTCCGATAACTTCACTCGTTCTCACACCCAGGGATGAAGGGCAGTGTACGACTGGTAAAATCTCGGTATTTCTGGCCTGGCCTGGAGAAGGATGTGAAAGTCTGGGTCAAAGGATGCTTTCAGTGTCAGCAAGCGAAGGTAAACCGACACACTAAAGTGCATTTATCGCATTTTTATATTCCATGTACACGATTTGAAGTGGTGCACACTGATCTCGTTGGCCCGTTGCCTACATGCGCGCCACTGGGGCAAGTGTTTGCCACGCCCTTCAGATACATGTTGACATGTATAGACCGCGCCTCCCGCTGGGTTGAGGCCGCCCCTCTGACTACCGTCACTGCAGAGGCGGTGGCACGGGCGTTTCTCGAGGTGTGGCTCGCACTTTTCGGTGTTCTACTCTATATCGTTACAGATCGTGGTCCGCAGTTCGAGGCTGGTCTTATGCAGCAGCTGTCGGAGACAGTCGGATTTCACCGGCTGCGAACGAGCTCGTAAATACCCCAGTCAAACGGCATGATTGAACGAGTTCACCGTGTGCTCAAGTCTTCCATTATCGCTCGCCAGCAGGAGTGGTTTGACGCCCTTCCGGATGTTCTGTTGGGCATCATAATGTTGCCAACTGAAGCGGGGTACTCTACGTTCACAGCTACGCTGAACTATTATGCCCTCGTGCTGCGATCTACCCCGAATCAGTTACAAAGAAGTAGCAGCAGGAATTTGTACGCCAACTGACGCGCCACATGCGTGAAATCGATTTTTGCACCGCATCGGCCGGTACAGCACATTGTACGAAAACACCGTATATGCCTCGCGATCTCGCCACCTGTACCCATGTGTGGGTGCGCGTCGACCGAGTCAGGCGTCCTATTGAGGCACCGTATCGTGGTCCCTTCAGAATTCTTCAACGGGGTTCACATGTCTCCAAGTTGCAGTTTACCGGTGGAGAAACAGATTCTGTTTCTATTGAATGTCTGAAGCCTGCAATTTTACCAGAGTCGCTGCAGTGTAAAATATCTGCTGACACGCCGCCGGGTGTGCCATCGCCGGCGTTCAGCGATCCAGATACACTGTCATCATCATCCGATCCTACTGCTGTTTCTTCTGCGGTCCAGCAGTCGAACACCGACAACAGCGCAGCTCCGCAGGAAACAATAACGTCCGGGCAGAACGATCCGGAGAGTCGTGCTCATTCGGCGACGTCATCGCAGGCAGCTGCCGACAGCAACGGAGTCAGTGAGCACCGACAGCCACAACTCACCACCAGATCAGGTAGAAGGGTACGTTTTCGTGCCAAGCCAAATTTTGTATATTACTGACTGTATTATTGTAAATTTTCACGTGTCATTTTCTTTCTGTGCTATAATCAATTTGTGAATAGCACGCAGACATGTATTTTGCGTAACACCGGCACAGGGTACAACAAGCTTATTTACTCATGCGCGGTAGATCAGTGTTATGACTTGTGTCATGTTGTGCCTTGTTTTCGGCATCAATACTTGTACTCGATTATTATTCTCATTCTGATAAGGCATGCACGCATGCATACAACTTCGCACGTTCGTGTGAAAACTCAAGGGGCCCTTGCATCAGCAGCGCTATCAATAATATGTTGTAGCTGTGCGTGCTTATAGTATGTTCTGTTGTGTTTTTTATTTAGTTCACATGCTCCGCATCTAATGGGGGGGGGGGGGTCTGTGGTGCCAGCAATCAGCTGATTCTTGTCTACGTGATTGTGGGCAGTGAGAATGTACACGATGACAAATTGTGTGTGTATATGTATTTGGTATATTCGTGTGCCATTCCTTGTTTCCTTCAAGATTGTCTGCATGTATCTTTATGCGTGTGTGTTGCCTCCAATCATTATACATTCATTGTCAAGTGGAACTGGATCTGTGTGTATGTCTGTATGCACTCAAACTATACCTTTTACAATTTCATTTGTCCCAACTGAAATCAAAGTTGTCCCAACTGAAATCAAGGTTGTCCCAACTGAAATCCAAATTGTCCCAACTGAAATCAAAATTGTCCCAGCTAGAACCACAATGTATGTTATTGATTTTACATTAAATATCAAACTTAATTGTTATCAATACATTTTATTGTATTTCACATGAAAAATTTAGCATTAGTTGTAAAGCATAGATATGTACTACTTACTATGTACTATACAATTATGTGCTATGGTATGTCCTACAATTACAATGCAGATATGTACCGTACTTACTTACTTTATGAGGAACTCTATCAGTCAATATATCAATGTCAACGTATATACCACCAGCGCGTGTACTTAAACTCTAGCAAAAAGCAAGATATCACAACTCAACACAATCACAACGCAAAATGGCCCACTAAAACACCTTCACTAACAAACACGCACGAACGTTCTGCGCTAACAACTGCTCTATGGCGCTCACTCTGTCAGCCAATATCAGTGTCAGCGTATAGAGCCACTGTTCTCGGAGAGCACTCGCGATCAAATCGTGCACATACACACACACACATACACAAACACATCTACAGAAACATCACACTTTCAGAGTCTTATGGCAAGTGTTCAGGCATCACGTGTGTATATCGCTTGTCGTTGCTAGCCATTTGTACTATGTTTAATATTGTACGTTATATATATTTGTGTATGCTGTATATTTGTCTGTGTGAGGTAGTGTGAGTGTATGTATGTTGTATGCACGTGCTATGAGCGATCAGGGGGATGCAGGGGTGGGCAGTACGCGTCATAGGGCAGTTGTTTGCGCAGAACATTCCTGCGTGTTTGTTAGTGAAGGTGTTTTAGTGGGCCATGTTGCGTTGTGATTGTGTTGAGTTGAGATATCTTGCTTTGTTCCTAGATTTTATTTATACGCGCTGGTGGTATATACGCTGACATTGATATATTGGCTGATAGAGTTCCTCATAAAGTAAGTACGCACGGTACATATAGGCTTGTCTAAAAAGTATCCGACCTTAAGCCAGAATATAAATTTCACACACCTGACAGGATTCGGACTCTAATCCCCTTCAAAGTAGGCCCCTTGTGCTTGTACGCACTTAGCCCACCGATCCTTCCACTGCTGGAAACAGCTCTGGAAGTCTTCTTTCGGAATGGTGTTCAGCGTCGCTGTCGCGTTCCGCATTATCTCTTCTCTAGTCTCAAAACGGGATCCTTTCAGTGCAGTCTTCAATTTTGGAAATAACCAGAAGTCGCAAGGAGCCATGTCTGGAGAGTATGGAGGATGGCGAACGACTGGAATTCCATGTTTGGTCAAGAAATGTTGGATCAAATGGAATGAGTGTGCAGGGGCGTTGTCGTGATGCAGTTGCCAATTTTTCGCCGTCAACATGTCTGGCCTTTTGCGCCGAACTGCGTCACGGAGACACAGGAGAACATCTTGATAGTACTCCTTTGTCACTGTTTGTCCTTCCGGTGCGTATTCGTGATGCACAATTCCACGGATATCAAAGAAGACAGTCAGCATCACCTTCATTTTGCTTGGCATCTGTCGCGCTTCTTTCGGCCTTGGAGACTCGGGATGCTTCCATTGCGACGACTGTCTTTTTATTTCTGGGTCATACCTGTACACCCATGACTTATCTCCAGTTATCACGGTGTTCAGAAACTGAGGATCAGTGTTGGCAGTGTCCAGAATGTCCTGTACAGCTTGAAAACGGAGGTTCTTTTGTTCCGGCGACAACAACCTGGGCACAAATTTCGCAGCCACTCTGTGCATGTTTAAATCATCACGCAAAATTGCATGTGCGGAATCTTTACTCACTCCAACCTCTTGGGCAATCTCCCGCACGGTCGAGCGACGATCTTCCATCACCAAATTTCGCACCCTCTCAACAACAGCTGCATTCCGAGCAGTTTGGGGCCTGCCAGAACGCTGGTCACTCTCTGCTGATGCGCGGCCACTTTTGAATCGGTTGAACCACTCCTTAATTTGTGTTACACCCATTGCATCTTCTCCAAATACCTGCTGAGTCTTAAGAATCGTTTCGTTCTGGGAATCACCAAGCTTTTGACAAAATGTGATGCAGTATCTTTGTTCAACACGTTCAGTCATCTTGAGAGAATCGGTAATCCGACAGACACGTTGCGTAGCACCTCACTCAGCGACCGACAGGCAGCAACTGACGCGCTGGATGTTGGTGAAAAAATTCACGCATGCGCATGAAAACAACAAAACAAACAACAACAACATGTATTTGATATAGCGCACTTTCGAGGACAAAGGCACGAGCAGGAGCTGAGTAATAGTGTAGACACAGAGCGGTATGGGGACAAAATATGGAGCACAAATCGACAGAAAGTACATGGGTGCTTGCAAAATTGAACACATACATACACACATACACACATACACATACACACATACACACAAACACATACACACAAACACATGCACACGAACACATACACACGCACATATATACACATACACATGCATACACATATACATATATGAATAATGTCATGTAGTAGAGCATATAATGGAAAGAGAGAAAATATATAATGGGAATATAGAATAAAAAAGCATAGGATATAAAATAATAAATGCTAGATGGCAGTTGGCTAGCGAGTAGCTCTTCCACCCTTGGACAGGTTTTATTTTTAGTCCTGCTGGGTGTCTAGCCACCCTCCTCACTGGTGGGAACCACTGGGGAGCTGGTTTACTCGCCGACCACTCGACTATGAGACTGGTTGTACTGGGCTACACAGTACCAGTAGCAGGAATTCTCCTTACCAGACAATTTACCAGACCGAA
Organism: Sacculina carcini; assembly: GCA_916048095.2. NCBI lineage: Eukaryota > Metazoa > Arthropoda > Thecostraca > Sacculinidae > Sacculina > Sacculina carcini. The sequence continues at coordinate 8,587,455 of OU696573.1, forward strand.
GTGAGTCAACCAGCCAAATACAGTAGATCACAATGAGGATAAGAGTTGGAAGATAACGGAAACAGATTACAGGGTAGGTTAGATCAAACAGATTCAAGTAGGTGTCTGTGCAAGGCGACAGAGAAAGACTTGAGAGACGTTTTTTCAAGGATGTGTGAGGGAAGCGAGTATATATATATATATATATATATATATATATATATATATATATATATATATATATATATATATATATATATACGAGGAGCATAAAATGTATAAGATTTGGACGACCAGGGAGATAAATTGATAGCGGGAGGACTAACTAAAGGCTTACGATGGCGACTATCAGAGCGAACGCTGGGTATGAGAAGAGAACGAAGATACAATGGTGAAGATTGAGAATGAATCAATTTGAATGTCAAACAGCAAGTTTTGAATCGAATCCGTGAAAGAGCAGGAAGCCAGCCAAGCTGCCGGAGGTGGGATGATGTAGGAGTTTTAGGAGGAAGTCGCAAAACAAATCGACATGCTAAATTAATCACAGATTGAAGTTGGCGGACAAATTTAAAACTAAGATGAAAGAAGAGAGAGTTGCAGTAATCAATTTTTGAGAGGATGTAGGAATTGACTAATAGGGTGGCAGATGCTTCATCAATGAAAGCACGGATAGGATAAAATTGGCGAATGATAAAACGCCAAGAGCGAGTGAGCTGAGAGAAATGACTTGAGAAGCAAAGTGATGGATCGAATATAACTCCCAAGTTGCGAATCTGGGAGGCAAGAGGAAGATTAATAATGTGAGGGGTGAGTTTAGGAGGGTGAAATACAAGATATTCAGTCTTTGAATGATTGAGGACAAGTTTCCCTGAGGCAGCCCAAGAAGATATATCATTAAGAAGTTCATAAACTAGACATAAGGAAGATAAAGTGAGGGGAAAGAATATTTGGACGTCGTCGGCATAAATATGGTACGCAATAGGATAGCGGCGCAAGATTAAGCATAAGGATGAGACATAGAGATTGAAGAGGAGAGGACCAAGGAGCGAGCCTTGTGGCACTCCAGAAGTGAGAAGGACAGACGATGAGGTAGTTGAGTTGCATCGGACTGAGTAAGATCGGTTAGTGAGGTAAGATGTAAGAAGAGAAAGTGCACTAGAGGAAAGACCAGCATGAGCGAGATCTTGACTTAAGATGGAATTGTCTACAAGGTCAAAAGCAGAAGAGAAGTCTAGCGAAATGAGAATAACAGACTTGCCATATGAGAAATGTGAGAAACTGTCCGCCTCATAGCCGAGTGGCTAAGACGCACGCTCTGTACACAGAGGCCCAGGGTTCGATTCCCTGGCGAGGTGAAATGGATGGGTTCGTTTCTTAAAGTGATAGCCCAAATGCCGCAAGGCGGGTTTCGTGTGCGCGCAGCCGTACAGTTTTTCTCTGCTGGCCGTGACTGCGAAAACCCGTGTGGCGGCCGGACCTGCGGTGTGCCAGCCGGGGCCGTGAGTAGTGATGCAAAAAAAAACGTTTTTGGTTGCGGTTTTTTTTGATGATGCAAAAAAACGGTTTTTTGGTTGCGTTTTTTTGCAAAACAAACATGTTTTTTTAGTTTTTTTTGTTTTTTTTTGTTTTTTTAGAATTAGCCCCAATTTTCATCGGATGTGAGATTTTAGTACATAGAAATGAGTTCAATTGGTGTTTTGTACATCTTAATATTTCAAAGATAATTTGATAATAGTATAAAAAACAAGAATATTTATCAATAAATACCTCAGGAGACTGTTTGAAAGTGCATCCGGGTCCGGTGGTTTAGGTTTTTTTCATTGAGAAAACCCATGTTTTTAAAGATGGTTTTAATTATGTGGATATTTGAAATAATTTGTCAGCATAACAAAACAAATTCATTGAATAATCATGTCTTTTTTTCAAAAGAAACCATGTTTTGATGGAAACATGCAATAATGTTTTTCAAACTGGTTTTAAATTCGTTTTATTAATGTACAGGTCCAGAAATTGTTGGTAGCAGAACAAGACAAGCTAATTGGTTTTTGTTTTTTTGTTTTGGTTATAAATTCGCTGGTCAAATGTTTTTTTTTACATACGTTCATTTAAACTAACGCTTTTTTAATGAAACAATGTTTTCTAAAACAGTATCTATGTAAGATAGATTTGATTGATGTACGTTCAAATACCTTTTGTATAGCAAGTAGCCTGCTGGTACGTATAAGCAGGTGCTTAAACCAATTAATTTGAACTGTTCTTTTAAACCATGTTTTTTTCTAAATATATTTTTTTGAAAAACTGTTTTCGTAGATGTAGAGATTGCGAAAAAAATTGGCGGCAGATCAAGGAAAGTTGAACCAAAGTAACTGTTTTTTTATTAGTAACCTGAAACGGTGAGTACGTTGGCACAAAGGAAAAATTGCATCATTAATATGAGAAAGAGCTTCAGATTAAAAAATCAGGGAGAACAAGTGGAGGGAGATGAACATAGTTAGAGAGGCAGACTATTGAGTTAACCAAAAATTGTAATTTAGAAGGATCAAAAAGTTTGTAATTGCGATAGTGAAATGTTTCATTTGAGGTTTGTTTAGGCGGCCGAGGTAAAATCAGTTGAAAAGTCATAAGGTTATGGTCAGAAATTTCAGGAGCGGGTGGATAGGTTATTGTTTCAGCGAAAAACAGTTTGGAAGAAGAGGGAGTCGAAATAACAAGATCAAGAGTATGTTCAGATAGATGTGTTGCGGCGCAGTTCATGATTTTAAGATCCCATGAATCAAGTAAGTGAATAAATTCGGACGCATAAGGATGAGAGGAAGGGGAAACCACCCAGATATTGAAGTCTCCCAAAACGATGAAATTGTGAGAGAAGCGCTCAGAAAAATAAGAAATTAGCTAATCAAAATCAGAGAGGAAAGTAGAGGCTGTACCATTCTTGTTATGTCTGTATAGTAGCAGAATGCCAAGTTTTGGAAGTGACGGAAGTAACAAGGAGAGTGTAATGAATTCAAAAGAGTTGCAAGAAAATTCAAGATCAGACAGTTTGGAAACAGCAAGAGAGGAATGATATACAACGCCTACCCCTCCTCCGGAGGATTTTGTGGAGCACAAGAGGGAGCGACAGGTGTGTAGGAAATTGAATGAAGGAGGGAGATGTGCAGATAACGTAAGAACGTCGCACTCGAATAACCAAGTTTCAGTGAGGAAAATGAATGAAAGACCAAGATTCAATAGGGTATGAAGAACGAAATTAACCTTGTTTCGCACCGAACGGATATTGAGAAGACCTAGAGAAAAGCGTTTATTCACGGAATGCTAATCAGAACAAGTAGGAGAGACTGATTTAGATGGCGGCGGACTGCTATAAGAATGGATCGAAGCATTCGAAGATAGTGGATAGTGTATGAAGGTGTCTTCCTTCACTGTGCGGAGTGGCGCCGCGCTATCGTCTCTATTTCGCATGGGAAAAATGAAGGTCGGACTTTTTAGACATTTGTCATTGTAATAAATACCGTACATAGTACATGTAGTACGTACCGTAGTACATGTCTATGTTTTACGACTAATGCTGATTTTTTCATGTGAAATACAATAAAATGTACTGATCACAATTAAGTTTGATATTAAATGTAAAATCAATAACGTACATTGTGGTTCTAGCTGGGACAATTTTGATTTCAGTTGGGACAATTTTGATCTCAGTTGGGACAATTTTGATTTCAGTTGGGACAATTTTGATTTCTGTTGGGACAACTTTGATTTCAGTTGGGACAATTTTGATATCAGTTGGGACAACTTTGATTTCAGATGGGACAAATGAAATTGTAAAAGGTATAGATCAAGTTCAAGAGTGTGTGCGGGTGTGGCTGTATGCTTGTATGCCGCCTAAGGTCCATATTGTGTATGTTTGTACAGGGATGTGTGTGCGTGTGCTTCTGTATGTATGCTTGTGTGGTGCATGTATTGAAACTATGCTAGCTATGCTGTTAGCTGCACCCACTGATTCTGAAAACTACTTCTTGTGAGATTGGTTTGCGCTAACACTTGCATTGGGACATATTTACCCGTGTTTGATCAACTGCTGTGTCTGCGGCTCTCATGAATACAACGTGCTGGAGTGTGATATATTTAGTATGGTGCAATCACCACTCATTCATACACCATGATATGGTGTATAAATAATTGTATTGTCTCCTGGTTGTTGTTTATTATTTATTTACTTATTCATTAATGTTAATTCTTATTTATTGTTGGTTGTCATTTATTGAGTCACATATTTATTTATTGTTGATTGTTGTTATTTATTGAGGAGTGTGGCGGAGTAATATTATTGAGTGTTATCGGATGGATTGTTTATTCTTATTTTTATTTTGTTTTCGAACTCTCTTCTTTCTAGAATTGTTTACTTTTTTATCTCTCTATCTTTACAACTTTTGGACGTTTCGGTACATGGGCCAACGCAGGGTGGTAACAGTGCTTGTACTCTTCTCATGCTAATGGATTTGCCCGTAATTAATAATAATAATGACAATAATAATATTATTAATAATTATAAAAATATGTACACTGTGCTTTGCACATACAAACACTTCAATTATACACCCGATAATCAAAAGTCCCTGTAACATTTATAATACGCAGTACAGTTAGTACCAGGACTTTTTCTACGGGGTCTGTTGTTCTCAAACGCGTTTGAGGTGGCAAAATTAACGTTTCTTCCCTGCAGTAGCCTAGCTGTGTTCGACTCCACACGACAAACAGGGCCGTAGATCGTACATGTGCTCACAAGAGTTTTGCATACTGATATTTACATATTGAACGGGTTTTTAGTTTCATTTATTTATTTTATTATTTTACTCATTTCTATTATATGCATTCATTCCTATTATACGTGTAATATATTTCCTGAAAAATGTAGTCTTGCTTAGTCCTCTTAATAGGGTTGTATGAATGAATCTATATATATAAAAGAGAACCTCTGTGTGTCTGTGTGTGTGTGTGTGTGTGTGTGTGTGTGTGTGTGTGTGTGTCTGTGTGTCCCACCCTCCTTGGTCCATTTTCTATCAGCTAATACTCGGCCACCACTTGGCCTACCCGCTAACAATTTATACCATTACTTTGGAAATGTTTTTGTCTACACGATATGCTAAATTTGAAAAACTAAACCAAAAAAAGTTATAGCGGTGAAAAGACTAAATGAACCCTGAAAAATGCGAAAATTTTGGTCAATTTTCTGAAGACTACTCTTCCTAAACCAGCAATGGTACAACTATAAAAATTATACCACTGTGTAGAAAATTGTCGGTTCTACTCAACAAACTATAATTTATACCCAAAAGTGAAATATAAAACATGTAAAATGGCAAAAAAATTCAATCTACATTCACAATTTTATTTATACTCCACGAGTCCGATTTTATATACTTTTTTCTCTATTTCCCAAAAATTAATTATCACACATCTAAATAAATAATACCATCATGCTGGGAATTTTGTTTGCTACAACACAGTATAATTTTTAATTTTGCAAAGTGTATTGGAAAAAAGTTACGGCGGTGTGAAGTGTAAATGACAAAGTCAAAAAGGCAAAATTAGCACAAAAAAACGTTAATATTTTGGTCAATATTCCGCTATCTATTCCTCCTAAACCAGCAATGGTACAGCTATAAAAATTATACTATTGTGTAGATAATTTTGTGTTCTACAAGAAAAGTTATAATTTATACCCACAAATGATACAACAAATGTGTGGAATTGGCAAAATTCTCAAATAAATCCAAAATTACACTTGAACACCGGGTGACTAAAATTAATTAATTGTTCTACTATTTCTCAGTAACTATTTGTTTTACATAAAAATAAAGTATACCATCGTGCTAGAAATCTTGTTTTCTACAATACGGTATAATTTGTAATTTTCCAAAGTGTATCTGAAGAAAGATACGGCGGTGTAAAGTCAAATCGTCATGTTGCCAATTTGACAGCTATTATGCGCACTTGCGATTATACATGAATATACAACGATTAAATTTCACTGAAGCCCAATCACAATTAAGAATACATCATATTAGCTCCAAGCATGGATGGTGTGGTTTTATAGGGTACAGTTTAATTAATGCTACACTATACTGAATAGAAAGGCTTTATTGTCCTCAATATTTACACATGAATTGTTCCGCCCGACGGGCGTGTAAAATACTACTGGGAACAAAGTTAACTACTGAATTTTACTGTATAATTTAATTGGTTTAATTTCAAGTTGCATAAGCTTAAGTTGCATAAGGATATGGGTTGTCATATCATGCAATGCCAACTATATGAATATTCTGATTTAGCGGACGCATAAATATGGAATTATAGAGATGACAGAAGGTTTCATTGTTTTGATAGTGTTACACTTCTGAATTACTACACGCGAAGGACGGGTGAGAATTTGAGCAGTGTTGAGGGAAAAAACTTCGACAATAATTAAAACAAGAATTTACAAATTTGACTTTTTCTATTTGTCGTTTTTCATCAATTTTCTTTGTGTTTGTTTCGTGTTTGAGTTCTGAATGATTCCGCACGACGGGCAGCTTTAAATATGAGGCGGGCTGTGGAAAAACATGTTTTCTAAATTGAAACATAAATTTCACATTGAGACTTTTATATTGGCTAAAACGTTTCTATGAGTTTTTTTCAATTTGCACCAATTTTTTATGAATTGAATATTAATAATATTCTATGAACTGTTCCGCACGACGGGCGGGCTTAAATGTATATATAAAGAGTGGGTTTAAATGATAGCGAGGTATATGATATTTTGCTAGCAGTAAATATTCTAGCGATAAAAGTAGAATAGCTCTTAAGCAAATGATGTTGGAGAATGATGTGAACCTTTATATATCTTTTGCGATCTGATGATATATGTATTAGGAACAATACGTAGTAGAGTATAGATTGCATAATATAATATCGGCTGTAATATCAAGAGATGTGATATCGGTGTAATCCAAAAAATAACAACTGTATGAATATGATGCATTAGTGGAAGCATTAACCGGGAATTATGAGATAATATTATGGAAAAAATTCATTTATATACTAACAAAATTCATTATTATTTGGTGTTTACATTTCGAAATTATTCCTGACGACGGGCGGGCTTAAGTATGAGGCGGGTTGACTGAATAATATGTCGTCAAATATTAGAATAAGAATATGCAAATTCAGAACAGAATTCTATTGGTTTAGATTTTACAATTTAGAGTTTTCTATTACACTGACTTTTTGCTTTTAAATATGTATTACTTTTATTTCATTAATTGTTCCGCACGACGGGCGGGTTTAAATATTAAATGTTACCGTGTAGAATGAGTTCATATACAAAACTCACGGGCTTGACTTCAAGATCCAGACTCACTAATGAAAATGTGAATTATATGGTGTATAATTAAATCACATTATACAATAAATGTGATTTAACCAGTCTTACAATTTGGTTTATATACTATAATGGCGAGCTGCGATAAAAGTATTGGTGGGCCGCGTGTTTGAGACCCCTGGCGTAGATAATCTCAAACTTCTGATTAGAAATTATGATTGAATCGGTTCATTTTGTGATCACAAACTAATAAGTTGGATCACCTCAGATTAGGCTGGGTTAGGTCAAGATGGGGTGGTTGGGTGGGTTTGGTAGTTTTGGGTCAAGTTATATTGGGTTTAAATGATACCGAAATATATGATAGCGGTTAAAATTGCGGTAGCGGTAAAAGTAGAATAGTACTTGAGCAAATGATGTTGGGGAATGATATTAAGTTCTAAATATGTTTGGGAAACATTCTGATGAAAAGTTTTCACCATTTTTAATTGTGTTTGTTTCGTGTTTTATTTCTGAATTATTCCGCACGACGGGGTTTGAATATGAGGCGGATTGAGGGGAAATATTTTGTCAAAATTAGAACAAAAATGATTAAATTTGGACTTTTCATTTGGCTCAGATTTTTACGAGTTTACTTTTTTTAATTTGCAATATTTTTCATGAAAAAAGTATGAATTTTACTACATGAATTGCTCCGCACAAAGGGCGGTATTTCATGCTAATAGAAAACAATATATCTACATTCAGCAGCACACATCATTCTGGTATCACGTTGTAAAATATGATTTACGACTGTTACTCAGGGTCATATTCGGGTAGAAAGCATGCATATACGCTGTTCAACTGGAAAACCCACATGACCATGTTAAATTCAGCTATATCGCGTACACTGGCCATTTGAGGTGCGCTGCGATTCTGAGAACAAAACTCAATTTGTCCAAGTATTTGTGGTCTTTGTGGCTCACACTTGCCGTCTGATAAACCAGTCATGTAGAAACTCTCCGACACATACACACACATTTGCATAAACATACACACCAACACGTATTCACACAAGCATACTCGCACACATAAACACACCCAGTTCAGTTAATATAAAAACTTAAGGTGACCTTTTGTTGCAAATGCAACTTTTGTATCATAGAATCTGTTTGTCATAATGAGCCTAAAAATCAATATTTCATTTATATGAAATAAGTACTAAATAAGTTATAAATGCAACTTTTTGTTTTTAGCGCATCTTTTTCATTATTAAGATCAACTATTTAGAATTAGGTCAGTTTTGAACTTTTAGAACAATTATTTCACACTATCCAGAATAATTGTTAGTTGTAATTAGTACAATGCAGCAAATGTTCATATTGCATTGTCAACATAAACTCGATAAACATGTATCTGGAAAGTGGGTGAACATTGTGTTCGTGTGTGGTGCTAGACATCCTGTGTGTGCATAGCACCGCCTACGGACACACATATAGACACAATACAGACAATCACTATATAATATAGACATAAATACTGGAATTACTCATTATACTCATTAAAACATACCATTTATGTATGTACATGTCTTATATAGTATTCAAACAACAAAATGAACTGTTTGGACTCAATCTAGCATAATCATTAATCTATTTTATCGGTAAATATAGGTGTAATGTAGAAATATGGAATGCAGGGAGGGTTTAAATGCTAGGGGATATATGATAGGTGTCATATTAGACTTGTAACCCAACAAAAAAAGCACAAAATACATCCAGGCTCTTTGCCTAGAATTATAATAATGTCTAGAACTATAATTAAAGTCACATGTCTATAATTATAATGACGTGGACCAATAGGGATGAAAAACACCTATTCCTAACATATGCACGTAATACAATATGGCAATTTATAGCAAATTTGTAAAGCTCAATAATTAAATTGGACTTTTTATGGATTTCAATTTTAGCTGTTTGATTTGTATTCTCTTTTTTATGAATTCACCCGCACGACGGGCAGGTTTAAATGCAGGTTATATCGGACTTAAGAGATAGCGGAATATATAACTTTGGCTGTAAATATTATTGCGGTAAAAGTAGAACAGTACTTGAGCAAATGATTTTGGGGAATTATGTTGAGTTATAAATATATTTTGGAAACATTCTGATGAAAATGCGTCATCATTTTTTTCATCTTTATTGTTTGATTCGTGTTTGAACTCTTAATCATTCCGAACGACCGGCATGTTTAAATATGAGGCCATTTGAGGGAAAATAGTTTGCCAAAATATAAATATTCACATCCTGACATTTCTATTGGTTAAGACTTTTCAAGGGTTTACTATTTTCTTTCTTAATTTGTATTCTTTTTCCATTATGAACTGAATGAGTTGCATTGTATTAATTGTTCCGCACAACGGGCGGGTTTAAATGCTAGTATTAAATAAAAACAGTTTTGTGATTACGTCGTTTGTATTTTTATCACCCGTATATTACTCGTATATGATTTAATTATAATTTTTTACAAGTGTGTGTATATGAATTTCAAATTCTCGTATTAATTTAGTTCTTGTAAGAGAACAAAACTGAAATATATTACCTCTTGTAGGCGCGCGTGGGGCCGTGATGACCACGCGCGCCTACAAGAGGTCACAACCTGACCAGACCACGAACACGACTCCACGCTCACACCGTGACATACGGTAGCACACACACACAAACACGCATGGGCATCACATTCACCGAAACAACCAATCAGCGGCGAGCCGGTCACTCGCTCGCCGCCGCGGGACGTCAACACTTGACAAACACACGTAAACTGATACAAACATACACACGTGCTCATACACCCTCGCACGCAATACGCAACTATACACGGTCATACATAGACACACTAACATGTTCACGCACTCTGACAAAATATATCACACACATTCTCACACTGCACACGATCACACCACACCTCCACCTGTTTTAAGGAAACAAATCAACTAACGAACATACAATAAAAAACTCGAACCAAGCGGAAATGAACCAATAAAAAACCTAACTCGACGACGGCCTCCACCTGACGCACACACATTGGCTGCGGCGAAGCACAACACGTCAGGCCCCAGCGTCCACCACGCTCCCGTCTCGCCCGTGCTCTTCAGTGCTCCGCCGCAGCCTGCCGTCTTCTTCATTACCGGCTGCCGCGACAGGGCACACCACCACGAACCCAGCATCTACTATGCTCCCGTTGGCACTCGTGCTCTTCAGCACCCTGCCGCAGACAGACGTGATGTCGCCGCACACGCAGGCCACGCCGTCGTCGTCGATCCTTTCCTCCTCCGGCCTCAGCAGCACCTTTCTTTCGCCTGTCCTCCAGCACCAGCGGCCTCCACCAGCAAACTGCCAGCTGCCCGGCGACGAGTCCAGCACCAGTGCAGGCGGGACGACGAGCAACCCTCGGCCACAGCTCCTCCGCTGCCTCCTGTGGGCACCATGCTCTATTGCCGTCCCCCCGCACACCAACCTGACACGCCGCCGAGCACCTCCACGTGTTCCAAGCCACTGCTAATTCTGGAGGGCACTATCTCCGCTGCTGAAGCCGGGTCGCAGACAAACAATACTTCCAAAACAAAAAGGCCGAAATAGCTTGTAAGAGACAAAACACTAAAATATATTACAGACAGGCGCGCGTGGGCATCACGGCCCTACGCTCGCCTACATGAGGTCACAACCTTACCAGACCACGAACACGACTCCACGCTCACACCGTGACATACGGGAGCACACATACACATACACAAACACGCACAGGCCTCACATCCACCGAAACAACCAATCAGGGGCGAGTCGGTCACTCGCTCGCCGCCGCGGTGCATCCACACTTGACAAACACGTATATAATATAATAATATAATTACGCATTTGAACACACCAGTAGAGAAGGCTGTGTTCGCGTGTAATTTAGCGGGGGCAAAGCCTCACGGCCCCGGTTGACACACCGCAGATCCGGCCGCCACACAGGTTATCGCAGTCACAGCCAGCACAGAAAACTGTACGGCTGCGCACCGCCTTGCGGCAATTGGGCTATCACTTTAAGAAACGAACCCATCCGTTTCACCTCGCCAGGGAATCGAACCCTGGACCTCTCGTGCACAGAGCGCGCGTCTTAGCCACTCGGCTACGAGGCGGACAAACACGTACACCGACACAAACATACACACTTGCTCATACACTCTCGCACGCAATACGCAACCATACACGGTCACACGTAGTCACACTAACATGTTCACGCACTCTGACACAATATCTCACACACATTCTCTCTCACTGTACACGATCACACCACGGTACTTTTGTTTGATTTTTAACCCCTTTATTAGCTATCATTTTTCCGACTGAACTCATTGTGGCGTATAGGTTGCCACGGAACAGCACAAGTTGATAACGAGAGTGCTATGGACCGACTGTATTAACAAGTACAGACATAAAAGGACAGGACGATCAGACACACGCACAAACAAGCTCACGTACACATGGTCCTACAACACATACACAATGACACGGACAAACATGACACACAGACATACAAACAAACAGGCGTACACACAGCGGGTAGGGTCGCGAGGTGGCCCGAGACGAAATATGTGTCGCACGATACGGCTCGCCCACCAGAAGCGGACCGGTATTTTTGTTGAATCGCTAGGGCAAGATACTGACGCGCCATACTGCACTGGAGCACGAGGCCAAGTGAATTTGGAACAATAGAGTCGACCTCGTACTGCGCAGTCGGTTGCGAAGTTCGAAGATGATTGTATAAATTGCATCCAGAAAGAAGACGAGGCAATATTCTTGGCTGTTTCCTTGCTGCGCAGACGATTGCCCGTCGGTGATTTTACGTCTGGCGTCCGTAGGAGAAAGTGACGGAGTAGGGCACCGGACGGAGTCGGTCCTGGATGGTGTGATGCTGGTGCGTCTAGTCAGCAATTGATTGTGCCTCGCTCTTAGCGAGACACAGAAGGCTGCGACACAGACGGATAGGCGATGTGCAGGTAGGCGAAGTGCAACAAATCAGGCGCAGATGAATTTTCTTAATAATTTCACTCAGCATCACACCATCCTCACTCGGGGCACCAATGTGCCGTTTAGGTTGTCACGGAACAACACAAGTTGATAACGTGAGTGCTATGGACCGACTGTATTTACACGTACAGACATAAAAGGACAGGACGATCGGACACACGTACAAACAAGCTCCACGCACACATGGTCCTACAACACATGCACAATGACACGGACAAACATGACACACAGACATACAGAAAAACAGGCGCACACACAGCTGGAAGGGTCGCGAGGTTGCCCGAGACGAAATTCGTGTCGCACCACATCATATTTGTCAATAATCTCAATCGACTAAACTCTATTTTTAGGGCCACCACATGGTGGCAATAGTGCTAGCACGCTTCTCATGTCAGTGGACGTAGCTGGGATTAGACTAATAAGAATTATTGAAGAAGGGAAGAAGGGGGCCGGGGTCACGCGTCTATTTTTTGCCCGCGGTTTTGTACATAGAAGCCGCAACCGAGCGGCTGAGGGCATGCTCTAACTAACACTGTTTTCTGGTGTTTATCGATGTTACGCATTGACGAGTGTAAATGGAGTGTGAGTTAGTCAAAGCGTGTTGGAATGTTTGTATGTTTGTGTTACATTCTGCTGGTGTCGGCTTGTCTTATCGTTTGCCTACTTCTCAATATGTATGTCAAACAACAAATATACAAACGCTAGCTACAGACAAAGAACAAATAAGACATCCAGCGGTGTTGGGTCTTCGACCGTCTTCTAAAATTTTCCAATGAACTCAACTATGACACTACCGTAGGTGCCGGTCATTAAGCCTATGCCACTTAGAGGCCTGGAATAATATGTTGTACGGTCCATTATGCTAAAATTTGAGCTTGTCTACGGTAACATTTGTCAAATGTGCTTGTTCCAAATATACCATACGCTGAAAAGCCCGTCATTTCATATCATGTGCGTGTTAATTTACGGTTTTATAAAACTATTGTACATATTTGTACTTTGTCCACATTCATATAATTCACACTATAATGAAGCTTGTTCTTTTTTATGAATAAAATGTTGGCAGACTGAATTTTATACCTTGAAATAGTTATGACCTACCATGGAAAGCCTACCAGGGAAAATATGGAGTATAAGTTTGTATTAAACATGCACTCAATGGCCGGGATCTACGGCACATAATTCAATCCTTTCATTCAATTCGCTCAAGTCTTTTTCGCCGTGGTATTGCGCAACTAGAACAGCTTAATAACCGCTAAAAATCTTACTTAAGCTTAATAACAGCTCAATAAGTGTTGAAGAGCGTGTACAAGTTTTATTTGTACAACACAAACACACTGAACAAATTGGCCTCGATATCGGAGCAGAACATGGATATATGTTGCCACTGTCAGTGCTTAAGTATTCAATGGCGCCACACCACGAACATGTATACTTAAGAGATACATGAAGATGCGAAAATCCTTCCGAAACAGATTTTCGACTGTGTCGGATTTTCCACTTTTCATTGCTACAAATTGACAAATTCTTATTGTTACATCTGTGTATTTTCATATATCTATTTTAACTCAGTTTCAAAGTGCAGGCCGTGGTCAGTCTGGCGCATTGCGATCAAGTGCAAACGATGCCAATGTCTTGAATAAGTTGTGGCAGTTAACTGTCGATGCAAGGTCGCTAAAGACCATACAAGAAACAGAAATTCAATGGTAGCAAAGGAGCTCAGTGGGACAAGACTCTCAAAACACCCTTAAAATGTCGCCAGATAATGTACGACTGAATGGAACAAAATATAAATCTTCCCAGATGATCGACTTTAGCGCGTATGCCAGTGATTCTCACTGTGTATTTGTTTAGGCAAGTGAAATTGTTACTAGTGAGTATTGACTGTCAGCCATTATAGTGCATTCATCATCCGATATATTCGACTAATCTAGACCCCTGAATCAAGTTATCTTTTTCCGCCTCTGGCTGGGAAATGCGTGTTAAACATAGAAATGACTAATAACGAATAGCACATGTAAAAACATTTAACACAAATGTCATACCGGATTTAGAATATTTATAGACGGATGAAATGCGTGACTTTCCGAGTGTACCCGTGCCCCATCATGCTATTCATACATGCAATTCACAGCCGTAACAATTGCACGCCGAGCTGCGGCGCTGGAGGCGTGCTGTTGGGTGCCCAGGTGTGTTGATCAATGATCATACAAACATATTGGCGTATATATTCGATAGGGCTGTATGCTCGGTTTTTTTGGCCAGGGGGGTTATATCGACCTGCAACGGTCCTTATATCGAATATGTTGGGGCATTATTTTTTGATCTAGTACAATATTGCCCTATGAACATATTAGCCACAAACGCCCTCATGCTCCCATACTCTACAATAGGTCAATGTTCACCTCGGCCAAATGTTCACCTTGGCCAGCGTAGTGTCAAGGACATACCAAGTGCGGCGAGTGCGACTGTGGCTTGTGGCTTACTTTTCACCATAGCGTAATTTCAGTGGTTTTCAACACAAGACACGAGTTCATACACAACAGGTAGCTAGCACCTTACATACTGTGCGATTATTGGCTAGGCTCAGTAATCTAACTTGACTTAACCTGACCTGACTTAACCTGACCTGACTTAACCTGACCTGACTTAACCTAGCCAATAACCGCACAGTATGTTAGATGCTAGCTACTTGTTGTATAGAAACTCTTGCGTTGTGTTG
Source organism: Sacculina carcini (assembly GCA_916048095.2). Lineage (NCBI taxonomy): Eukaryota > Metazoa > Arthropoda > Thecostraca > Sacculinidae > Sacculina > Sacculina carcini. Next base: position 8,602,564 of record OU696573.1, read on the forward strand.
AAAACCACTGAAATTACGCTATGCTGAAAAGTGAAGATATTGGCCACAAGCCGCAGTCGCACTCTCACACTTGGTACGTCTTTGACACTACACTGGCCGAGGTGAACATATTGCCCTATTGCAGAGTATAGGAGTACTCGGGCATTTTTGGCTTATATGTTCAAAGGGCAATATTGTAGTACTCCCTTATTTTTGACACATGCGGACGATGTGTCCACGATGTGTGTGTGTGTGTGTGTGTCTTGCACAGTGATGGAGAGTATCAAATGTGTAGCCTGTCGAGCCGGTGGTCCCATCTTAACAGGCCTGGTTCGAGCTTTTGGCTCGAATAGATTTCTCGGCATTCAGGCCCGATTCGTATGCTGGTGGTCTTCTGTGCCCAGTGAGGCGTGTGAAGGCTACATTTCAGCATGGTCGGTAAGTTCTACATACACCTAGAGTTGCGACCCCAAAAAACCTTTTTTTAAATAACCCGTTTATTTGGCAAAAAACTTCGACCAAAATAATACGTTTTTTGTTTTTTAAGAGACATGCATAAAATTTAAATTATGGAAATGATATACTTTGGGATGTTAAATGAATTATTTTATCAACATATAAGCTATTCATGCTATTAGTGGCCCTATCAAATTGAATAATAATTAAATATGCACAATAAAATTGTCATAATATATCTGAAAGTCTGATTGCCAATATATTTGTTGTCTGAAAGTCCTAATATCATTGTTTCAACGGTAGTGTGCTGGATTTTAAAGTACATTACAGCTTTGTATTCAATTATTGAGTTAATCATTGGGTAAACAAGCACGGTTTGAAACCCGCTTTCTTCTGTTAAACACCTGAAACTATTTTTAAAAAACAAATGGCATACATTTTGTGGGTTTTTACACAAAACTTTTTCCCCCAGAAATGAACTACGTTGATGATGATAACTTCACGTACTATGATACTTAAAATTCCATCTTAAGCATCATTCCTTTCAGCAGATCAATTATTTGCAAGTATAAAAGTACAAACACAGCATATATCTAAACAATAACTACAAATATGCACACAAACTTAGTGTCCGTAATGATACTACGAATAAAAACGGATCAGATTATTCAGAGTGGCAATCCTGACCAGAAAACGGGGATTATTTCCGTCTAGGAAAATATCGACTTGTGAAATATATTGAATGTACAAAAAGGTATTTGAACACAAATAACTACATCAAAGAAACCATCATCCATAAAACCAGTTCTAAAAACAGGTTATTGGTAAAAAACAATTAATTTGTTTCAACTTGCCTTGTTCTGCTGACACTTTTTTCAAAATCTCTACATCTACGAAAACCGTCTGTGAAAAATATCGATTTTGAAAAAAAATATTGGTTTAAAAAACAGTTTAAATCAAGTGGTTTAACCAGCCGCTTATACCATTAGGCTATTTCATATACAAAAGGTATTTGAACGTACATCCATAAAATATATCTTCCATAGAGCCTGTTTAAAAAAACATGGCTTTATTAAAAAAACGTTGGTTTAAAAAAATACCAGACCAACCAATTAACTTGCCTTGTTCTGCTGACAAATTTTTCCGAATTTGTACATTAATAAAACGAATGTAAAACCAGCTTTATTAACATAATAGTTTTTTCATAAAAAACGTCGTTTCCTTAAAAACACATGATCATTCAATGAATTTATTACTGATATTAATGATATCCACATAATCAAATCCATCTTTAAGAAAAAACATTGGTTTCTTAATTAAAAACCTACCGGGATGGGATGCACTTTCAAACATTATATTGTTATACTTATTGATAAATATTTTTGTTTTTCACACTATTATTAAATTATCTTTGAAATAAAACATGTAAAATGGTACAAAACATCAATTATACTAATTTCTATACAATGAAATCAAACATCAGAGGACAATTGGGGCTCATCCTAAAAAACATAAAAACAAAAAAACAACTTGTTTTTGCAAATAAACCGCAACCAAAAATACGGGGTTTTTGCATCTCTACGTACAACCATATGTACTGCATACAAGCAATATTTAATGATTCATTACATGGAGTGATTCATCACTAATATATCACTACATTCAAACTAAGCTTTACACAACAACGAATACACGACTCAATATCACGCGCCGAACATGATATGGGAAGCAACATGATAAGTTGAACAATAATTATTGATAAGAATCAAACTTAATATATTTAACATTAATACATAATTATCGATTAAAATACGACAACATATTATATATGAATATATTCTAACATGATTTAATATTACCGGTGTTAGTTGTATTCTGTCATGCAAATTAGCTGTGTGTGGATCAATATATTGAATTTTCAGAGTAGCGTAATATATCTGATTTTTGATCCTTGCTTTCTAATGCTTTATTCCCTTCTGTACGTTTTATCGTTGTGTTTTGGTCCTTCGACACATTCCCTACGTTCGCTTCCCTCTTAATGAACCACTCGCATAACGTTCTCTCCTATTCTCTTACATTGCTATATTGCCGTGATCATTGTCGCAATTCGCTTCTTGGTTTCACTGCGATTGCTCGGTTTTATTGTTTGCACGTGTTGTGTATCTGTTTTTGTGCTTTTGCCCTCTTTCGTTTTATGACACACTGTTGTTTCTATGTTCGCGCGTTTGTTGTTCAGTGTGTTAAAACAAATACAGTCGGTCCTCTCAAAAGCGGACTCGAAGGAACCGAGCAAAATGTCCGCTATTTGGAGAGGTTCTCTATTTGGCGGTGTGTTCCGCAGCATTGGTTATTCAGCTTTTTGCTGTGAATTCACTCTTCATAAAATATTCCCTTTTTATTTACCAGTTTTAATCTTTCTCAAATGATTCCACCAAGATTATTCATAACCCAGAAAATTATTCAGCTGCGTTCTCTTCTAGAAACCAGAATCCTTCTAGGAACCGTCTCTAAGGTTTTGGTATGCTGCAATTTGCAGGAGAGACCCATTTCATCAACAATCAACACATCATTCGTTTCCGATGTAATAGTAATCGGAATTGTCAATGTTACACGAAGGTCTATATTCCTGTGTGGTTTCTGTACAAGGCCTCCACGAATATGAGGTTCTGGGCGTCTGCCTAGTTTGCCTATGTCTAATAAGTCTAATAAGATCGGCCCTAATAAGTCACTCTTATCTGCCAATCAGCCAGCAACAGTCAACTGCTGTCACTCGTTTAGCTGAAGTCAGTGTATTTCATACATCCTCTATTCAACAATCACACAGAATCCTCGTTTTTCGCTATTTGGAGGTGTGCTATATGAGAGCGGACCAATATATTATTTCGCTATTTGGAGATGTGATTTACACATATTTGATATGCTTTTGATCGGGACCAAAACTTATTGCGCTATTTAGATAATTCCGCTAATTGGAGGGTCAACTGTGCATGTTGTTGCTGACGATCCTCAGGCTGTTTGGCCGAGCAGCCTCAGTGGAAGGGTTATTGCTGCGGTTTGTCCCCCAGTTTCTCCTGTTTGGAATATATATTCCTCCCATATATCTTCCTGCTTGGAATATATATTCCTCCCATATATCTTCCTGTTTGGAATATATATTCCTCCCATATATCTTCCTGTTTGGAATATATATTCCTCCCATATATCTTCCTGTTTGGAATATATATTCCTCCCATATATCTTCCTGTTTGGAATATGGAATACCGAACACATCAAGTGTTGATCAATAATAAAGATAAAATGAAAATCTTCCCAGAACTGATCGCAGTTTGAGCGGGAATATATATATTCTCTTTGTTTAGATCACTCTGAAATTAATTGTCTTTTAATTCAGACAGTCTTGATATAATACCTCATTCTTGTAAAAGGTGCAACATATATGTGTTTGGGTGTTTCTCTCACTGTAATCGCATATTAACGACACCAACTGGATTGTGAAACACACGCACATTAATTACAGAAGGCATTACAGTACCTATTGGAGTCAACAGAGCTGTCGACATGGGAGATCTGTGCAATATACATGACCAACTGTGGAGGCAACAAGTTGAGGCTGAGCGGCAATCTTGAAAGCTATTTGAATCAAGTCCACATCTGGAGACCAGGAGGCACACTAAGATACCCGGTAAGCTGTTGCAAGAGTACAAACACATTTCAAATATATCTACCAACACTTAGCTATAACCTGTAGTAAGTTGAACGTACTTTGTGGAAAAACTTCAAATTTTGCTAGAAGCTTCATGAATATGAGACAATTTTTATAATTATGCATCAACCACTGGACAAAACATCACTTACTGCGTAATTTTTTGTTTTATAACTCCCACTTATATATCTATATAACAATTATATACAGAATATACACCTATATACACTTATGTAGACTGTCTATGCTATAGACAGCAGAATTTCTTTGGGCGAATTCTATAACCCCCTGTCCAACAGTCCCTGTCCAGCCAGCAGCAAATGATGGTACCAGATGCCAGTCGTGTGTTGTGTCTAGTGATGCGAAAAAAAAATTTTTTTGGTTGCGGTTTTTTTCTTCAAAAAACCATGTTTTTTTAGGGGTTTTTTGGTTTTTTTTTAGAATTAGCCCCAATTGTCATCGGATGTTAGATTTTAGTACATAAAAATGAGTTCAATTGATGTTTTGTACATCTTTACGTGTCTTATTTCAAGGATAATTTGATAATAGTATAAAAAACTAGAATATTTATCAATAAATACATCAGGAGACTGTTTGAAAGTGCATCCGGGTCCGGTGGTTTAGGCTTTTTTCATTGAGAAAACCCATGTTTTTGAAGATAGTTTTAATTATGTGGATATTTGAAATAATTTGTCAGCATAACGAAAAAAATTCATTGAATAATCATGTTTTTTTTAAAGAAACCGTGTTTTTTATGAAAAATTGCAATGGTGTTTTTCAAACTGGTTTTAAATTCGTTTTATTAATGTACAGGTCCAGAAAATGTTGGCAGCAGAACAAGACAAGCTAATTGGTTGGTCAAGTGTTTTTTTTGACAAACGTTCATTCAAACTAACGCTTTTTTAATGAAACAATGTTTTCTAAAACAGTATCTATGTAAGATAGATTTGATTGATGTACGTTCAAATACCTTTTGTATAGCAAGTAGCCTGCTGGTACGTATAAGCGGCTGGTTAAACCACTTAATTTAAACTGTTCTTTTAAACCATGGTTTTTTTCAAAATATATTTTTTTGAGAAACTGTTTTCGTAGATGTAGAGATTGCAAAAAAATTGGCGGCAGATCAAGGAAAGTTGAACCAAATTAACTGTTTTTTATTAGTAACCTGTTTTTTAGAACTGGTTTTATGGATGATGGTTTCTTTGATGTAGTTATTTGTGTTCAAACACCCTTTTGTACATCAAATATATTTCCTCAGTTGTTTTTTCTCCTACACGAAAATATTGTCCGTTTTTCTGGTCCGTTTTTCTGGTCCGTTGCCACTGCGACCCGCTTTTATCCGTAGTCTCATTAGGGACACTAAGTTTGTGTGCATATTCGTAGTATTTGTGTAAATATTTGCAGTGTTTGTACTCTTATATTGCAAATAATTGATCTGCTGAATGAAATGATGAAACTTATTATAACCAACTTGGTTAATTTCTGGCACGAAAAACTTAATGTGTAAAAAATAATAAAAATTTATGCCACCTATTGTTTTTTTTTAAACGGTTTCAGATTTTAGAATAAAAAACGGTTCTCAAACCCTGCTTTCTTACACAATGATTAAATAAATAATCGAATGCAAAACTGTACTGTACATAGAAGTGCCGCACAGTACCGTGCAAACAATTGCAATTTTGATATTAGGGCTTTCAGACACATTATAACAATTATATTGTGCATATTTAATGATAATTCAATTTGATAGGGTCACTAATAGCATGAATAATCCATGTGTTGATAAAAAATAATTCATTTAACATGCCAAATATATCATTTCCATAATTTGAATTATTTGCATGACTCTTAAAAAAAAACGTGTTTTTTTGGTCACGGTTTTTTTTGGCAAAAAAACGGCTTTTTTTTAAAAAAAAACGTCGTTTTTTTAGGTCGCTTCTCTAGTTGTGTCATGCATTCTGGGGAGGTGGCCCTCTCTAATACGTCTTACGTCCATGTGGCGCCATAGCGTGGAAAGGGTCGGTTCTGCGGTGGCAGCGAGCTGCACGGGAACGTGTGTTCATAAGCTTCGGCTTCTTCCCGTGTAGCAGCTGTCACTTAGGCATTTAACCTTTTAGTTTTTCATAGACCTATTGAAGAAAATGAAGAAACAGTACAATATGGTCACAAATACTCCCACGCACACATGGAATGCACAAGTTATGCAACAGGCAAATGCACCATCTAATTGTCGCGTGCTTGAGTTATCGCACGGATGTTTGTTATTTTGCTCAGTGGTGTGCTTCGTACCAAATATAGAATGCTAATGATTCTGACGGATCTAGTACAGTATTGCCCTATGAACATATTGCCACAAACGCTTGTATACTCCCATACTCTGGAATAGGGCAATATGTTCACCTCGGCCAGTGTAGTGTCAAAGGCGTACCAAGTGCGGTGAGTACGACTGCGGCTTGTGGCCAATAAGTTCACTTTTCACCATAGCGTAATTTCAGTGGTTTTCAACACAAGACACGAGTTTATACACAACATGTAGTTAGCACCATACATACTGTGCGGTTATTGGCTAGGCTCAGTAATCTAACCTGACTTAACCTGACCTGACCTAACCTAGCCAATAACCGCAGAGTATGTTACTTACTACTTGCTATGCTATGTGCTAGCTACTTGTTGTATAGAAACTCGTGCGTTGCGTTGAAAACCACTGAAATTATGCTATGCTGAAAAGTGAACATATTGGCCACAAGCCGCAGTCGCACTCACCGCACTTGGTACGCCTTTGACACTACATTGGCCGAGGTGAACATATTGCCCTATTGCAGAGTATGAGAGTACTCGGGCATTTGCGGCTAATATGTTCATAGGACAATATTGTAGTACTCCCACTCTGACAATGATCGGTAGCATTCAGTACGTAGCAGGGGCGTAGATTTGTGTCGAGGCTCGGGGGGATGATAGCCATCATGCATTGGTGTTCAAAGTTGACTCAGTTGGTCAATTGCATGAGACCCTCAACCATTTTAGGCCTAGTCAATAACAACACACAAGCACCTCAACGAAAAGTATGTTTAATATAATTGCATATACACATTTGTAGTGTATTGTTAATTTTTGCTATGCTGATTTTGATGACAAAATACCTAATGAAATTAACTCAGCAGTTATTAATTATTATTATTTATATAATTATTAATTATCGGGGGGTATACTTGCATATTCATAACCCCCAGCCAATTTGTGGAGGGGTATATATTAATTAATAATAATTAATTTTGAATATATAATTAATAATAAATAAATAATTAATTAATAATTTAATAATTAAAAATTATTAATTAATAATTTTTGGGCGCTTCCGGTACATGGGGCCACCTTAGGGTGGTAATAGTGCTTGCACTCTTCCCATGCTACTGGATTTGCCTGTAATTAATAATAATAATAACATATACCCCCATACCCCCCAGGATCTACGCCCATAGTACGCAGTGTCACTGTGTGAAAATCGACTGGTTTTCTGTGTTCTGCTCGGTGCAAATCAAGAACGTTCGCTTAAACAGAAATACGATTATACACAGTACGTATATTTCAAGACAGACGCGTACACACACACACACACATAGACGCAAGGCAATAGTAACAACAATTACATCTGACCGATCGTTTTTCCGGCTGCATTTGGCAATGGCGCTCACGCACAAAAGTCGCCCGGAGAACGCGGAGTGAATGTCTTGCACCTGGCCGATGTTCATCTGGATCGTTCGTATCAAAACGGAACTCCCAGCATCTGTCCGATGCCACTGTGCTGTCGCAACTATGCAGGTACGTCGAGGGGCATGACCTATCAACGTATCAACAGAAATACACGATGTCTGGTGGCTTTGATTGCAACATGGCATGTCATGTATGCAATATAGCAATATATGTGCAAGAGCTCGTGTGTAATCATACAAAATTGGCAGAAATCTAGAAGAACATACAAGTACAAGCACATGCAGTATATCATGGAGTTAAGAGTGCACTCATACAGGTGAAGAATACGTTTATTTTTTCTGCAGGAATGAGTTAGTAACATTGGAGTTGACTGTCTCCCAGATGTTGAAAAATTCCACGCAAATAATGCAAGACTAAACGAATTTTCGGACAGCCATACTATTTGCATTTTGAATGCGGGCAATTTTTGAATTAAATCCATTGAATTTATAATGCGAATCACAATAACATATAATCTTACAGGATTAATTACATGAAGTTGTCATCACAATTTATGGTGACAATTATTCGATATTTTCCCTCATTTATTGGTCTTAATTTTCAAACGGGATACTATTAATATCATTTTAATTTGTCAATATAAAAATCTAGAGAAATAAAATGGACATACATTTATTGAGCAGAGGTTTTGATATCGCTATGTTAGGGTATGGGTCGTTTCCACAGTTGAGCTGAGTGTATTCTTTCAACAATATCACTGATATAGGTGTAAAACTTCAAAGTCTGAGTTCAATTCTATTCAGTTTCTTTTTATTCACTCCCCACTCCTGTATTTGAATCCAAAACGCATTGATCTGAATTCAAAATGCAAACGCTATAGTATTGCACAATGCCTGTCCAGTTTTCAGGCACCGCCTTTGTAGAATGAAATTGCCAGATGTGCACATGTTGTCGTGCCGTCAGTGCATATCCACAGTTGTTCACGACTGAACTACACCACAGACGAGTGCATTGCTCACAAGAATGTGTTGTTCTGTGGTAGACTCAGACACGACTGGCTCCGGTGAAGCCGGGGTGTGGGGTGATTACCATTGCGACGCTCCGGTCCGGCTAATTGAAGCTCTTCTGCAGCACCTCAATCAAACACACACGTCCGACCCAGCCAACGCCACACTAGAGGTCCAGCAAGTATGTGTCTAATTATTTTTTGCGCCTTACTAATCTTTCGATTTGCTTTATTTCTAATTTTTCACAAATATATCTTAGATGTTAGTTTAATTTTCTTCACAGTACACATTGAGGAGGAATTTTTTACTCCTTGTATTGCTATTCACCATTTAGATTCCTTAATATAGTCCTAGGTGACAGCTGCTACACGAGAAGAAACAGAAACTTATGAACACATAGGTGTATCCTTTGGAGCTCACTGTCACCGCAGAACCGACCATCTCCGCGCTATGGCGGTGTGACAGATAAAACGGGGACATAGATAAAATGGGGACATCGACGCATTTGATACAAAATTTGACGCATTTGAAGGGATTTGAAGGCTTTTCACTGTATGGTGTAAGGATTTTGAAGGAATTATAAGTTTTTCACCCAACTTGGTGCATGTCTACTGTATGGCGCGGTTGTAGTAAAGTAACAAGTTGCTTGGTGAAAATGGGGACATCGATAAGTCTATTGTTATTTATTGAAGTTATAGGGTTTGTTTTTGGAGCGGGCTAGTGTTGAGTTTATAGTAGCTATTGGGAGTATTTTTTGTTTAATGCTCAAGTCTGAAATCGACTTTTATCGTTTATATAAACGTGTAAATAGTGGATTGAACTTGTTGATGTAAACGTGTCTTTACAGGCTTGTGCATTCGCTAACTGTCCTTCGGTGTAGAATTCGCTTGCATTGTGTGTGACTACATTGGTACGCCCGCTTGCGTATGACTATGTCTGATTTGTATATATGCTTGTGTGTCCATCCTGAAGTGGAGTGTGTGCGTGAGCAGTCGTGAATGTTGAGTGAGTTGTTGCGCTGCTTGCTGTTGCTGAGTACAGATAATACACATTGTACAGATAATGTACATTGACTCCATTATGACCACGCCTTTGACAGAACTGAACTAGTGAAGTGATGTTTAACAGAACTGAACTAGTGCAGTGATGTTTAACAGAACTTAACTAGTGAAGTGATGTTCTTCTTGTTTGCTCGTATTTTGTTTTGTTTGATCATTCCTCATTTTGTTTTTCTTCGAATATCATTCAAATAGGTGATACTTCCGGATGAAGCACGCTGTAAAATACGCGTATCATTCGCAGATCAACGGAGAGGCTGAGAGCACCAACAGTCAACGTACCAATGACCAGCTGCGTGTGCCAGCGTTTCTGTATGTGTGCGTGTGTGAAAGGGGACATGTGGACATGGACACCTGCATTCCACTCAGCTATCCCAGTGGCTGAACAAAGTATGATTCAGTAAGACATGGTGAAACTAGGAGTTTCAGGCGAGCTGGAAATAAGTCATGTATTTTCAGGAAACAGCCAACATTCAGGAAACGCTTCGATAATCAACAATGTCTTCTTCACAGACGTGTCTTCATTATAGACATAACAGAGCGCATCAAGCATGTGATGCACCGCACACGATCCACAAATGTAGGACTGACAATATAACAAATGAAAAGTAGACTAGCCGAAACTGGAAATACGACAAAAGAATCAAAATGTTACTTGGATATCAGTATAACATAAATAAAATAATCAGATAGGATAGGAGAAGGGAAATTATCAGAAGATATCAGAAGGGAAATTTCGTCAGCAATATCCGCCATAATTTGACCCCTGAAGCACAACAGTCGACTGGAGGTCAGACACCCCCGGGAATTGCCGCGCCAACAGCGACTGAGCCGCATCAATGACTGTGTCATTGAGCCAGCAGTGCGGGTCCGCAAGCGTCGCGCTGATGTTGATGCGGTTCGACGCGCTCGGCACAGCCGTCCATGAAGTCAATGGGCGTCTGGCGTCATTCATGCGGCGCAGCTTGACTGCAGGCTCGGTGACACCTTCAGGTTCGTCACACGCTGTGAAGACCGACGACGGGCTGGCGATGTAGGCATCAACTGGCACAGTGCAAATGAGCCCATGGTCGCAAGGTGCAGCGTCTTGGCCACTGTCTGCCGGTTCCGCAGCAACTCCAGGAGACGACGGAGCAGGAATCTGTAGAGACGCTAAATAGGGCTTCAAACGGACCAACGCGACTCTTCGAGAAAGAATTTTGCCTGACGGTGTTTGGAGCTGGACCGAAGTAAAATCCATATTAGAAATCGCATATGGGCCAAGCCAGTCGAATTCCAGCCTGGATCCCTTACGCCCCAATACCCACATCTTGGCCAATACCCCATCCCAATCCGGAAAGTGAAGGATTTAAACCCCTTATTCTTTCTCAACTCGGCGTTTTTTTTCTTGCGTTCTTGGGCTTTTTTTATATTGGCACTAACCACTTCTTTTACCCCCACCATTTTCTCTACTCTGCTCTGAATGTCTTGACTCACAATATTAGGGTTTTCAATGCTATCCTTGACCCGGGAGTCCAAATCTGGGGTGTCATTGATCTGCACGTCCGCCATTATACGAGGGCACCTCCCGAACATGATATAAAACGGGGTAAATTTGGTGGATTCCTGCACAGAGGTGTTCATGGCGTATGCCGCGGCACTGAGGTGGTAGTCCCAGTCATCCTGCCGTTCATTGCACAACTTCATGATGATCTTTTTCAATGTGCCGTTGGTCCTCTCAGCCTGTCCGTTGGTCTGCGGATGATACGCGTGTGTCACAGCGTGTTTCACCTGGAACACCTGAAACAAAGCCTGATTCACCTTATTACAAAACTCCCTACCCTGATCTGTTATTATTTTCTTCGGGGGTCCGAAAAGGTGGAACATTGTTTGTATGTGGTGGGAAACCTGATCTGCTGATTTGGCCTGCAGAGGGAACGCTGAAACCCACTTCGAATAAAGGTCTGTGGCGGTCAGGATGTACCTATTTCCCCTGGGTGTCGCGCGCTGGATGACTTTGTTTCCTCTGCCTTGACATTGACGAGGGACATACTCCGGTTTGTAAATAGCACCTCACATCCTCTAGAGTGGATCCTGTCTGAAATTTTGACAAGTTTTCAAGTAGTACGTAACCTACTTTATCATAAGTTCAAGATTAAACCACGTCATCGCTTTTACAACACAAAACACCAGCAACGAGAACTGTTTATGTGTGCACTAACCAACCAGACGGCTATAAAAATTATCGTTCATTAACAAACCAGACAACTAATACAATGAGCGGTTTCTAACCAAACAAGCAACAAACACAAGCACTAAAGAACCAAGCATCAACGAATTTATTAACAACAAATTTACTCCAAAAATACATTTGTCCCCTATGAAATTAACCAAAATACATACCTGTGTACCCATGTCTACAATGAAAAACTAGCAACTACCGAACTACGTTACTACAACTGCACTGCAAGAATCACTAATCAGAGCACGTTATAACATCCAGTGCGCATGGTACGAAGGGAAATCCTTCGAATTCCTTCAAATGCGTCATATTTTGTATCAAATGCGTCGATGTCCCCATTTTATCTATGTCCCCGTTTTATCTGTCACAGCGGCACAAAGATAAGTCACAAGAAAGAAATTCGCCCAAAGAAATTCTTGCCCGCCGGGATTCTATCCACGGACCTCAAGCTTGTAAGGCGGGTGTGCTACCACTACACCACGTAGTTAATAAAGTCAGTCCACAGTTCACACGTCAGAGTCAACAGTCCACGGAGTCCATAAGCAATTGATTCATCGATTAGCCAGTTCATGCAATTGTGCCGACCTAGCCATCTAAGTACGGATTTCTATACGTTCCAAATATGTTGGTACATTCTAGGTAGTTTGATATAGTGTAGTTTGGTGCGGCGGCTACTGCGTTGTTTGACATCAGCGGTGGTGTTGATCCGGTGCAATCGGTATATTGTGTAGTATTGTGTGGTATTATCGTATTGGATTTTCCTAGTAACAATATACCTGGTCTACACTCCTTCAACGATTTTCTATGACGGGACAACAGCAAAGCACACTGCGAGTTTTCGTTGGTACGAAGTTTCGGTGATGAAGGTTATAATGACGTACGTGAAGTATATTTTCGTATATGGAAACAAATTTTTACGTTGGCTTCCTGGAATCCACTTATACAGTACTATTCGATAACGAAAAGCGAAAATTTCGATTTCGTGCGATCGCCTGCAAATAGCATAGATATTCCGTTATTACAATATTTTGGATATGATCGGATATATCAATAAAATAAATTGTATTCATTTATTTTCAGTGTTTTTATAAGGGATTTTGTGGAAAATGTAATGAGTATACAAAAACAATATGACACCAGAAAACCTCACAATGACTATAATACACCAACACAGAAAAACACAACACTCAAACGCCACTCAACGCGAAACTTGATCCACACACTCGCCACTATCACCAACAACAGACCCGCAACGCAAGCGCGCCTTCCTAGTTGTCACCTCTCATCACGTGACCTTTTCGCACACACACGCATACACTCTGGCATTTACATATGCACACGTACATCTACGTCACAGGGTCAACAGTACAGATGCATTTTTAGACACCGCAAACACGCAACCGATCAAGGCACGCATGCTCGTCTACACAACGCAAACACACACACAAACAATGATAAATGTACGCATGCAATTCTACACAACGCGAACACACACACACACACACACACACACACAATGCTATAAGTACGCATACACTTCTACACATCGCAAACAAACACACACACAAATAATGATAAAAGTACGCATACACTTATACACGTTTGTTAACATCAAACCTACAGATTTGATTTGTTTGCAAAGTGAATCTTCATACGTACATCTGTACTGCGGACACACACGTGCTCTTTCATAGAGTATTTATATTACGGGCAGCGTGCCTCTGGTTAAAAAATACAAACTAGAGTATGGCCTCAATTCGGCTGAACCGAATCTGAATGCGTCCATATGCTTTGTTGCAGCTGGACTATATAATGTGGACGGGCGATAGCGTACCGCATGACGGCTGGAAAGTCACTCCGCATGAAGTTGTCGAAGTTATTGGTCAGATGACAACACTGTTGACCGACGCTTTTCCTTCGACACCTGTTGTGCCAGTGCTGGGCAATCACGATATGTCGCCAATCAACTTGTCAGTGAGATCGATTGCCGCTTGATGCTCACTTATGGAGTGTTGCCACGTAGGAATCTAACTTGGTTTTTTGGTAGGGGTTGGCTCAGTGGGGTAGCCCTATGTGGACCCCGTTTTGATCCCTTTTGGTGCGTATACAATATATGGTATGATCTATATGAGTACCTGCTTGGCCTCTCTCAGAAAAATTCCCAGTCGGCTCCAGGCTAGTGGCTAACATAAGAGTTGAATAATAACGTATGGTAAAAGCATAGAATGATGATTTGTGGATGAGCCTAGGATGATGCTTTAGAATGAAGCATTGTTATGAAGATACGTTTTTGTGAAGTAATTTAAAAACATGATCAGACAGAATTGAACGCAAAAAGTGTTTTCTATTTTACAATTGAGTCTTTTTTCAATGAGACACTCTAACAACGACAACATGTATTTGATATAGTGATCAGGTGCCAAACAAGCGCGAAAATGAAAAAAACACATTTACGGCAAAAGTACCGGTCGATAGCAGGAACACAATGATGAAATAATGCTTCATATTTATCGATGATTTATCATCAAGTATACTTCAAGTATACATCTCAAATATACTGGCTGTTTCCAGACTACTGTGGAAATATATTCAGTGAAATATAATGGCTCGAGCTTGTTTGACTTATCCATCTACTCCCTTCCACCTTTCCTTTGCCGTTGATTTTTGCTTTAATACAAAAATCAACGTACGTGTAGAAGACAGAACATAGAGATTATATCTTCTGGATGGTTGAAGAGGCGAACTGGACGTATTTTATATGAATAATATAAATCAAATGATTGATGCTGGTACATTTTGCTGCAGTTTCCCTCCGCCGAATGAAACGCAGTTTTCCTATAATGTTCATGGCAACTTCAGCGTCCGTTGGCTCTACGATTCGGTAGCAGAGATGTGGAAAAACTGGCTACCTGAAAATGCCAGTGAGTGTTCTTGTGCAGCTGAAATGTCAACCCTCAATATGTGCTTGAATGACTACTTTGAATAATGCTTGCTCGATCGGTCTTGTTGTGAAGTCAACGAATAACTGCACGGATTATCCACTTATGCACCGGCCTCTAGGACCATATGTCACCCCCAGTCTGTTATTAGCTAAACTAAACCAAAAAAACACCCCATAAATGCAATAAACAACAACACTTATGTACAAGTATGAGTTTTGCTCGATAGTATTCAGTTATGATCTGCCTGGAATTATATTCATTCCTGTTTGTATATAATAGTTGCATAATATAATCAATATATTCTTCATTTTGATGCATAATGAATTCTTATATTTTAAAGCTTGAATATTGTATACATTTATATGGTCTATATACAAACTACAATTATGACTCAAGTACAACCTACTTTTAATTTAAATATTTATTATTTATTCATTTTGTTACTTTCAACAAATATCAACGGTTAAGACATACTTAATTTACGCAGTAGCATTTCTTGACTGATTGTTGAACCGTGTGTGTGAATAGCGAGGACGTTTCGAATGGGTGGATTTTACGCGCTAGATTTTCGACCTGGCTTACGATTGATTGTTCTCAACACCAACTTTGTCTATCGTAACAACCTGTCAGTATGTGTGCCTCGCCACTGGAATTTCTGCCTCTATAGTTATATGCAAGCATTTTGATAGGCTCAGCTACACTATACCGCAAATTTACCCGAATTGATTTGAACAGACTCTGGATATCGCTTGAACAATGGAAACTGGATTGAATATGGTAAAAATAAATCTACAATATCCTGTAGCTTAATTTAAAAAGATTGAAGTTTCAACTTGATTAACTTCAAATTAAGAGATACCTTACTTTGTTCGTTTATCATAATGAGTGTGTCCACAAGAGACATATTGTGACAAACACGTGCTAACAGAGTTGCGATTAATCGTATGATTGGTTCCCAGTGGAACGCGTCAATGCCAATGAGAACATTTTTGTTCGCAGCTGGGTGATTATGACAGCTCGTGACGACCCATATGATCAACTGACATGGTTCATGGCCCAGTTGAGCGATGCGCGGGCGCTTCGGCTCAAATGTCATATCATCGGGCACGTGTCACCGGTTGATCCCGATATACTGCCGCCCTGGAGGGCATTGTATCATCGAATCATAGCCAGGTAAGACCCATTGTCTTACAGCATGCTTTGCCGATGTTAACTGTTGGCTATGGAATGAGAGTACACATGCACCTAGTAGGTACCTAGTATATACATATTTATTATAGTCTATGCACCTATAATTACGCATTTGAACACAGCAATAGTGAAGGCTATGTTCGCGTGTTATTTTGCGGGGTCAAAGCCTCACGGCCCCGGCTGGCACACCGCAGGTCCGGCCGCCACACGTGTTTTCGCAGTCACGGCCAGCACATGAAAGTGCACGACTGCGCGCACACGAAACCCGCCTTGCTGCAGTTGGCTACCCCAGCAGTAGAAACGAACCCAGCCGTTTCACCTCGCCTGGTAATCCAACCCTAGACATCTCGTGCACAAAGCGTACGTTTTAGCCACTCGGCTACGAGGCGGACTATGCACCTAGTAGGTCAATCCATGCCATGTCAATGCCAATGCCAATGCCATAATTAACCAACTAATTAAAATCGGTTTCAAAGGTAACATGTTAGCATATATACATAACTTTCTTCACGACAGGAAAATACAAGTTAGATGCGGCAATATTCTATCAGAGCCACACATAACAGAACAAGGGGTTCCCCAGGGATCAGTTTTAGCACCATTTCTTTTCAATATTGGTATTAACGACATTGGAAATCGCTTTCAAAATTCAAAATTTCGATACGTTCTTTTTGCGGATGATTTAGTATTTTGGCTAGAAGAACACAGCATTGATCGTTCGGCCAGTAAAATGGAGATTTAACTTAACATAATTAATGAATACATGCAATCTAAGGGGCTCAAAATCTCCACCCAAAAAACCAAGGGGCTAATATTCAAAAGTAAGAAAAAATACGAGCTTTCCATAGAAATCAGATTAGGAAATCTAGGTATAGAACAGGTTAAATGCCACAAATATCTAGGCCTTCTTTTGGACCAAAATTTGAACTTCAAATCACACATTAAATACATAGTTGAACAAACAAAAAAGAGAGTCAATTTTCTCAGATATATTTCCGGTCGAAATTGGGGCGCCAACAGAAAAACCCTTAGTCTGGTCTACAAAACAGTAATTAGATCAATATTAGAATATCAGGCACAATTCTTCAGCACTGCACGAGACACACATCTATATCAACTAGATAAAATACAAAATAAATGCCTACGCACAATTTCAGGGGCAGTTAAAACAACACCAATTGTTAGCTTACAGACAGACCTAGCAATACCATCACTCACACAACGTAGAAAATACATTATAGCTAAGTACGGTATTAGGGCCAGCGCCATGCAATGTACAAGTATTAATAACGCACTAGAGCCAGCATACTGCAGACGCACACAACCACTTAACTATTACCAACTGGACACTATGGTTAGACAAGAATTGCATCTAGACGACCATCCTATGGAACAATTACCACGGCAAACACACTTCTGGACTATGCAAACACATGCAACATATTATCTACTTAACGATAGCAAGCACACGTACACACAAAATGAAATACACAGTAAATTCAATGAGTACAAAGCTATGCACAATGACGCACAATATATTTTTACAGACAACAACAACAACAACAACAAACCATGTATTTGTTATAGCGCACTAATTTGCAAAGGCGCGAAAACGTACAAAATAGAGCAAACTAAGGTATAAACAGTGATAGGGGCTCAAAAAGAACAAAATTATATGAGCTGAAGTGACAAGGCACAAAAAATATCAAAAGCAGGAAATATATACAACAATCAAGAAAATCAAGAAAATATACACAGCGAATGATCAGAGGCGAGAAAAAATGAAAGAATGGGATCAGAGAAGTGTAGCTGACAGAGAAAATATTTAAATTTGGTGTTGAGAGATAAGCCAAAAAAGAGTATCAACAATTTCTATAGGGGTAAGTGGGCGGCGACGGAAGAGACAGTAAGTATATATGAAGGGAAGCCGAAAAGGAAGAGTAGGATTTTTTCTGTAGAATGTGATGAGGAAGAGAGTTATAAAGTCGGGGAGCAGAAAAGTAGAAGGATTTGGCTGACCAGTTAGACTCGTGGTCAGCAGGAGGACATACGAGGGGCACTGGACGGCGACATAAAGGACGATCAGAGGGAGTTAGAAGCGAATATAGGTAAGAAGGTGGAGAAGGAGTATGGAGAAGTTTATAGACAATGCAGCACAGCTTATGGTGGATTCTGGACAGAGCAGGCAACCAGCCAAGTTTACGAATATGGGTGGATGTGGGTGACTTGGGGGGAAGACGAAGGACAAAGCGACAAGAGAGATTTATTATCGACTGGAGAGAGCGGATGGATTTTAGAGGAAGGTGAAAAAATAAAGAATTGCAGTAATCGATATGCGAAAAAATATATGAATTAACTAGGAGTAGAGCGGATGCCTCATCAAGATGAGAGCGGATCGGGTACAATTGACGTAAAACAAAACGACAGGAACGTGAAATTTTTAAAATGTGTTGAGCGAATGACAATGTGGGGTCAAATTGGACTCCTAGATTACGAATTTGTGAGGAAAGAGGTAGATCTATTGAACATGGAGTAATTTTGGGAGGAGGGAAAAGAAGATAAAGAGTTTTCTCAGGGTTCAGTAGAAGATTTCGAGAGGATGCCCACTCAGCTATGTGGGAGAGAAGTTTAGGAATGAGGTTAGTATTGGCCAAAGAAAAAGGAAAATAGATTTGTATGTCATCCGCATATATGTGAAAGGAGATGGGATAGCTGCGGAGAATAGGACAGAGGGAGGAAACGTACAGATTAAAAAGAAGAGGACCAAGAAGGGAGCCCTGTGGGACTCCGGATTCAAGTGGTCGAGGTGAGGAAAGTTCAGAATTACAGCGCACAGAATAGGAGCGATCAGTGAGATAGGAGGACATGAGTGATAGCGCCGAGGAGGAGACACCAATATGGCATAGGTCATCACAAAGAATTGAGTGGTTGACGAGGTCGAATGCTGAGGAAAAGTCAAGAGAGATGAAGAGAACAGATTGACCTGAAGAGAAAGAAGCGAAAATGTCATTCAGTAGAGACAGAAGCAGGGTTTCAGTTGAATGATTAGAGACAAAGCCAGACTGACAGGGATCGAGAGCAGAATATATACAAGGCCGAAGTTGAGAAAGGATAGCAGCTTCCAAGAGTTTAGAAGGCAGAGGGAGCAAGGAGATGGGTCTGTAACTGCTCGGAGTGTTGGCATCAAGGGAAGGTTTCTTAAGGATGGGAGAAACAATGGCATGCTTGGAGGCCAGAAAAGTCCCGTGGAGAAAAGAGGAGTTTACCAAATGTGTAAGAAAAGGGGCAAGGAGTAGAATAGAGTCGAAAAGTGCACGAAAATTTATTGCATCTGAAGGACATCTGGACTTTTGCAATTTTTTCAGATATTTGGCAGTGGCGGCTGGGGAGATGGGGGAGAAAGATGACAAAGAGCAGTCAGAGGAAGGGAAAGACAGTGGTAAAGAGGAGGGTGGTAATTTAGCCTTGGCTTTGGCAATTTTCTCTGAAAAATATAAAGATAAAGTCGAAGCTGGAATGGAGCAGGTCTCAGATTTGGAGAAGCCAGTGATAGATTTTAGGGAAGACCATCTAGAGCGGGAAGAACTTGGACCAGAAGAGAGCTTGGATTGATAATAAGAGGATTTAGCGGCATCAAGGGCAGAAATGAAGGACTTGCGAGTCTGACAAAATGAAAACCAATTAGAGTCGGACCGAAACCGGCGCCAGCAGCGTTCACGGGCTCTCGACTTAGCACGAAGACGGCGTAATTCGGGGGTCCACCATGGCTGAGGAGAAACATTAGATTTGACAGTGTAACGACACATTGGGAATATTAAATCATTAATTTTAGATAGGGAGTCGTCCGAGAAGGGCAGAAGAGCTGAGGGAGGGAGGAAATAGTAAAGGTTAGGGTCAAAAGAGACAGAGGCGAGATTGTTGAAAAGTGAGGCATCAAAATGTTTGTAGTCTCGTGCAAAAAAAAATTTAGGCGGAGGATTGGTGTTACTGGTTTGATGACTTAGCTTAAATGAAATTAGGGAGTGATCTGATATGGCAATATCAGGAGGATATGTGATGATGTCTGGAGGAATGAGCTTAGCAGATGTTTCGGTACAAATGAGGAGGTCAAGGGTATGACCTGATATATGAGAACGGCCAGAGTTCATTATGGTGAGGTCCCAGGAATTTAGAAGGGAAAGGAAATCAGTTGAGTGTGGGTGATGGGAGGGCTGATCAACCCAAAAATTAAAGTCACCAAGTAATATGAAGTTGTCGGAAAAACGCTGAAATAGGATGGCAATAATACTGTCGAAATCAGAATTGAATTGAGCCGATGAGCCAGGGTTATTATGGCGATAAACAAGTAAAATTCCAAGAGGACGCGCAGCAGGCAAAGACAGAGAAAGTGCAATGTACTCAAAAGAAGGGGAAGTAAATGAGAGATCATTGAGTAAATTTAGGGCAAAAGAAGAGCGGAGAATGACACCCACACCTCCACCTTTATACTTAGTAGAGGAAGAAGAAGATCGACAAACATGAAAGAACTTGAAAGAATGAGGCAATTGGGCAGAAAAAACTGAAACATCAGACTCAAGCAGCCATGTCTCAGTAAGCATAAGGAGAGAAAGATTAAGGTGAGAAATAATATCACAAATATAGGACGTCTTATTACGGGCAGAACGGATATTGAGTAGGCCAACAGGGAAAAATTTAGGATCATTCTGAGTGCCAGACAGGTGAGGGGCACCAGGGAGGGTGAGAGCCGGTGCAGGGGCAGTGGTAGAGCGCGGGAGTAGAGGATCAAAAATAGGAGAAAAATGTAGCGCGGCATATGTACACATTAACAAGTATCAGAAAGGAACTAGGCTTCCAGACAATTTTACAATTTACACAGGAGAATTGGTAGCAATAATACAAGCCTTATGCTACGCTAAAAAAACAACTTTCAACACACCATAATATGCAGTGACTCCCGCAGCGTAGTCCAATCCATTGAACGAGACTACGATTTGAAAAATCCTTACGTAGCGGTAATTCTAAAAATTATCAAATCACTACCACACAACACACGCATAACATTTCTCTGGATTCCAGCACACACTGGAATTCTTGTCAATGAAATGGCAGATAAAGCCGACAAGAACGCCTTGACACTCACACCAATTACACTAGGCTACAGTAGGGACGACCATTACTGCATATTAAAACAACAATTTATGAAATATCTTAACGCCGAATGGCAACAAAACACGCACACACAGCTATATGCAATAAAACAAGAATTTAAGCAATGGCATAGCAGTAATGTATACAATGCAATGGCATAGCAGTAATGTAAGTATAGTCGTGTGCGCGCAGCCGTACTGTGAACACGTGTTTTTCGGTGCTGGCCGTGACTGCGGCTCCGTGTGTGTTTAGTGATGGGTCTGACAGCTCACCGTGGTAAGCGTTCGCGGCCGCATGGGCGGAAGCGATCCATTCAGTGGACACACACGACGGACTCGCGGTCTGCCAGCCGGAGCCGTGAGGCCCTCAGGGCCCCCGCTTTAAACGTTGCAACATTTAATACGAGGACTTTGAGGGAAAATTGTCGTCTTAATGAATTATGTAAATTAGCTATAGATTTGAACATTGACATCATCACCGTCCAGGAGCACAGACGAACTGTGAAGGCACCAGCCACGTCCGTCAACGTTCACGGCTGGACTTTCTGGATTGCAACTGCAAACTCTCAAGGCCAAGGTGGTGTTGGCTTATTGTTGTCGCCGCGTGCCAGGCGAGCTCTCCTCAGCATCGAGTATCCGCACGCGCGAGTCACAACAGCGACATTCCAGCTGAAGGCCAACAGATTGCGCATTGCAAATTGTTATATGCCCACCGCATGTGCAGCCGCACTGGACGAAGCAGAAGAGTGCATAAATGTGCTGACTACGTTTGTGGCCGGCGGTGCAAATCGCGATGTCACCTGTGTTGTCGGTGACTTCAACGCCGACCTACAAACTGGAGTCAACAACAAGCATGCCTTTCCGCAGTCAAAATCAACGCACACCGACGCAGTGAGTGATTTCGTGGCTAGCAACGACTTGATCGCTGCAAATGGAGTCATGCGGCAACGGCAAAGCTATATTCCGACATTCTTCGGACCCAATTGCCGCAGGGCTCGACTGGACTATGTGTTCGTTCAGCGCCAGTGGTGTCGCATACTGCGTAGAGTCTCCCGAATTCGTCCTCGCTGCATTCCATCGGACCATGCCATGCTACTGTGCTCACTGAGCCTGCGCCTGTGGATGGGCGTCAAACACAGACAACAGCGTCAAATCCAGTGGTCAACACTGAGAAAACCGGCAGCGCGCAGGAGGTTTATCGGCGCTGTAATCAATCAGCAAAGACAGGGCGACGGAAGCTACACCAGCCTCGCTAAGTCGGTCCTATATGCTGCCGACGTGACCCTCCCCTCACGCGCGCGAGGGCCCAGGAACGCTCTGTGGGACGACTCTGCCATAGTGACAGAGCGCGTGAAAATACTGCACAGCACCAAACAAGGGTCAGTCTCCCACACAAACTCTCTTCATGAAGTTTACGAGCGGCGGCGTAAAGAGCTTATCGACAGCGTGGTAAACGAAATACAGCGACACAGAGAGAATGGGAGGGGTGCAGCGGCATGGCAGTGTATCAACACAATTACGGGGCGGAAGAGCAAGCACCCATCACTTTTCAATGCGGAGAACCCCAGTGAGCGCCTGAACAAAGTCCGAGCACACTTCAGTGACATCCTCAATACTGAAATGTCAAATGTGTGCTCTCCTTTGCTGGACTTCGGTTCAATATCATCACACAACACGCTGCCAGTTCTCAGCACAGCGATGGCGGTCAACATTGCAGAGCTGAAGCGGGCGTGCGGCACAGTGGCTACAGGCAAGTCGTCCGGAAAAGATGGCATCCCGTCAGAAGTGTGGAAACTGCCGCAGTTGGCGTCTCTGCTCCTACCACACATCAACGCGGTAGTGCAGCGAGCTGATCCTCCATCGGAATGGTTGTCGTCGCACATAGTGTGCATACCGAAGAACCCAGGCAGTACAGCACTCGGCGACCAGCGTGGTATCTCTCTGATGTGTGCTTCAGCCAAGCTGTGCAACAGAGTCTTGTTGCAGCGCATAAGGAGAATACTAGAAGAAAGGTTGCTGAATGTCCAGGCGGGTTTCAGACCTCACAGGTGCACGTCTGAACAAATTGCCACACTTCGTGTTTGTATAGACACCTGTCTGAGTGGTGTGAGTCTGAGTGAGTTTTGTATAGACACCTGTACATGTATGTAAGAGAGTATGAGCGTGTGTATGTGTGTTTTGTCCAACCTCGTCCAGTTGAAATGACTATATATTTAACTGACACTCAGCTACATATGATAATACTAATGCGTTGGCATCTCTATCATCACCGAGTAATGTTTTAAGATTATGTACTTTATTATTATTACGGCAATAATCGTATAGTACTTTCCGTTGGTTAGTATACTTTTTACAGTACATTATTATATGTTCTATATTATTAACTTGATTACATATTGTGCATGTTGCAGTTGTATTACTCATGATCGCTAAATATGAGATATATGTGTGTCCAGTTCTTAATCTAGCTAATGTGCATTCATTAGTTCGACTAGGCAGATTACTGCTATGATGATGATGATGATACGTGTATTATCAGGCCATGAGAAAAGGCATGAGCACGTTGTTGCAACAATATAATAACGAAAGACATGACGGGTAATAAATACAATACATACACTAATAAAAACACATTAATAATTATTAATGACTAGACGATACAAATACAATACAAGTATAACACCATACAATTGCACTACCCAATTAAATATTCTTAAATAAATTATGCCACACTTTCGCACTTGCAATCTTCAAGCAGACCGCAAGATATTTGCCAGCGAAACTGCAGTCGTCTTCCAGCTGTTGGAGGTATGTTTTCGTGAGAGCACCTACTACTCTGAGCGGCTCTGAGGCTTTGTTGGCGGGCGCACACACAAGGGCCAGTGGCGTATTCGGGTGGGTGACAGCGTGACGGAGCAGAGCGATGCGTAGACGGCGTATCATCTGGCTGACAGGTCCACTCGCAGATTTATCGTAGAGCACGTCGTTGGATACCAGCTGTGGGTAGCCGAGATTGCAGCAATACCGGAGCAATGCGCGATGACCGGCGTCGACTTCGCTAGACAAACTGCCAGACAACACCCATGTGTCGCTTGCGTACAACAGAACAGGCTCAACACATGCCCTGAACAGTTGCACTTTCTCCGATATTGCTGCTGATGATGCCCAAAATCCGTGGAGTTTCCGTGCAGCAATCCACGCCAGTGCTCTTCTTCGTCTGAACGCCGACCGACTGTCCTTCAGCTGACTGCCCAGATAGGCAAAGTCCTCGCAGACGTCAATGCGGTCTCCGTTCGAAGACAGAATGTTGTCACAGTTCTGCACACCCACTAGCAGCACCTTGCACTTGGAGGCATTGAGCTGCAGACCCACAGACGCGGCGGCCGCCTCCAGTCTGGCCGGCTGTTTTTGAGCGTCGGCGATGTTGTCCGACAGCAGCGCCAGATCGTCGGCATAGGCCAGAGCTGCAAGCTTCACCGCAGGTCGCCGCTGACAGAGCCGTCTTCTCACAGTGAATGCCTGCTCCTGCCGGATGCTACACCTCATGATGTAGTCCATGACTACAACGAACAAGTACGGTGCGAGAGTGTCACCTTGTAGTACACCGCTTGACGTCTCAAACTGCTCGGTGTACTCGCTGCCGACCCTGACCTGTGCTACGGTGTTGGTGTAGAGGCTCATTATGGCGCTGACCAGTTTGTTGTCGACTCCGTAGGCGAGCAAGATGGACTGCAATGACCCACGGTTTACTCGATCGAAGGCTTTGAAAAAGTCGACAAACACAACACACAGTGACTTTTTTCTCGTGCGACAGGTGTCTATACAAACACGAAGTGTGGCAATTTGTTCAGACGTGCACCTGTGAGGTCTGAAACCCGCCTGGACATTCAGCAACCTTTCTTCTAGTATTCTCCTTATGCGCTGCAACAAGACTCTGTTGCACAGCTTGGCTGCAGCACACATCAGAGAGATACCACGCTGGTCGCCGAGTGCTGTACTGCCTGGGTTCTTCGGTATGCACACTATGTGCGACGACAACCATTCCGATGGAGGATCAGCTCGCTGCACTACCGCGTTGATGTGTGGTAGGAGCAGAGACGCCAACTGCGGCAGTTTCCACACTTCTGACGGGATGCCATCTTTTCCGGACGACTTGCCTGTAGCCACTGTGCCGCACGCCCGCTTCAGCTCTGCAATGTTGACCGCCATTGCTGTGCTGAGAACTGGCAGCGTGTTGTGTGATGATATTGAACCGAAGTCCAGCAAAGGAGAGCACACATTTGACATTTCAGTATTGAGGATGTCACTGAAGTGTGCTCGGACTTTGTTCAGGCGCTCACTGGGGTTCTCCGCATTGAAAAGTGATGGGTGCTTGAGTAGTGTATAGGGGAAAAATCTATTGATTTTTACCCCAGCGCCACCTACCGGTCAGGTGTGTAAGTGAATTATTGATTTCCCCCCTCGCGACGGGTCAGGTGTGTATTGATTTCCCCCCCCCCCCTCGCGACCGGTCAGGTGTGTATTGATTCCCCCCCACCCCCCTTTACTACCGATCAATACGTGTGTGGTGCAATTAGTGTATGTCACGCATGGTACAATTAATATCCTAATTGACCGTCGCACATATTAATCACGGTATTGTTGAAAAAGTTTATTTACATGCAGGTGTATGAAAAACACGTCATTTTACATGGCCGGTCACAATTGCACAGTTTGAATATTTAGGTATATTTAGGTATACGATAACTCCTCTATTACCAGATTAGAAACGAGGCCTCGACTATCGATCAATACGTGTGTGGTACAATTAGTGTATGTCACACATATTAATCACGGTATTGTTGAAAAAGTTTATTTGCATACAGATTTATGAAAAATACATCATTTTACATGGCCGGTCACAATTGTACAGTTTGAATATTTTCGCCCACAATTGACAATACCACTGTGTAAACAATGTCACTCACACTGTAGAATCAGTACCATAATGTACGTAATATTTGCTCGTTACGTTCGGTGTTGCCCCAGACAAATCGCGACACAAACTGTGCCAAAGTTTCACCTTGATCGAATAGTTTAACAAAGAGAGCACAATAGTGTCCACACGTGTCTGTGCCTGGGTTTTCATCGTGGTTTTCACGTTGACCCTACATTGTCGTGCGCTCCCGTGACGGTCTATAAATCGTTGAAACAGGGGGTTCCAGTCGGGTGTGAAACCGCTCGAGTCAAAATAGCTCAACATGTGTGTGTCCCATGCAAACACCACCAAATCTAAACCTGGCTGCCATTGTGGCTGCGTATTTACAATTACAATTTAACACACTGAAAGAAAACATTTTCGTGTACCTACAAAACGCTACCAAGAATTCCAAATGAGTAAAACTGATTTGTTATTGACAGTTACCGCATACGGCCAACCAGTCTACCGTAAGATCAAATAAATGCCACACTCATTGCACAATACACATGTGTATCGATAACGAAGCGGATACAATTTATCGAACACTATTTTTTTCTCGTCTCTTCCGACATCCACCTACTGCTACACATATGTGCACGTATGTCAAACTTTGTATGTCTGTGTGTGTTTGAAATAAAATTTGATGTTTCAATACGTTCGTGTAGTGAATGGAATCGTAACACATCTCTAAACAATTTATTTTCACGCACGCACACACACACACGCACACGCACACTATGTCAGGATGACCAGGTGTACAATGCGTGTCAATACAGAGGGAAGGGTGTCCACACACACACACACACTCACACAGATGTATGTGTGTGAGTGTCCCATGCAAACACCACCAAATACCGAACTATTGCAGCAGTTTGACCCATTTTGCCATGTGATGTTTGTTAATTGCGCACACACGCACACACACACACACACCTACACACACACACACACACATACATACACACCCACACACACACACACACACAGTCTGTACTCGCTTCTGATCACGTAAACATTGTAGTGAATGGAATCGTAACACATCTCTAAACAATTTATTTTCACGCACGCACACACACACACACTATGTCAGGATGACCAGGTGTACAATGTGTGTCAATACAGAGGGAAGGGTGTCCACACACACTCACACAGATGTATGTGTGTGTGTGTCCCATGCAAACACCACCAAATACCGAACTATTGCAGCAGTTTGACCCATTTTGCCATGTGATGTTTGTTGATTGCACACACACGCACACACACACACACACCTACACACACACACACATACATACACACCCACACCCACACACACAGACACACATACACACACACACATCTCTGTCAGTTTTTTTAGTCTGTTTCAATACGTTTCAATACGTTTTTTCTTTTTCAGACGCATAACACACTCTATGTGTGCGGATTGACACGCATTGTACACCTGGTCATCCTGACATAGTGTTTGTGTGTGTGTGTGTGTGTGTATGTGTGTGTGTGTGTGTGTGTATGTGTGTGTGTGTGTGGACACACTTCCCTCTGTATTGACACGCATTGTACATCTTGTCATCCCGACAGAGATGTGTGGGGCACTGATGCCAACGCGCGCCTGTCTATAAATACAGTTTTAACTTATTGTTTTCTACAGAAAACAATATAGCACCACAGAGATGTAGAGTCAGACCGAGGCATAGGAGTGAGAGAGTGGGAAACAGTATCAAAATAAATAAAGAATATGTATTTGCGGAGGGAAGAAGAAAATTGGCGAAAGGAAAGTCTTTCCTCCTTCTCTTATTGTCATGTTGTTCTTCTAGTACTACTTGATTTGAGTTCTGCCTTTGACTTGGTTGATCACTCTATTCTTATCCATGACCTCCTTCATCTCGGTGTGTCGAATTCCGCTCTCTCACTATTTCGCTCTCACTTGAATGGTCGCACTTTTTCTGTTCTGGTGTCCTCTTAAGTCTGGTGTCCCTCAAGGTTCTATTCTCGGCCTGTGGTATATTGCTGAGCCATTAGTGTGTGTGTGTGTGTGTGTGTGTGTGTGTGTGTGTTTGGGCTATGATGTATGCGTATGCAAGTGTGTATGTTAGTGCGAGTGAAAGTGTGTGCGTGTTTGTGTGGCTGTGGTCCTTGCGCGAGCGGTAGATATGTTTGTTTGTGAATGCGTGTGTGTCTGTATGCGCAACACTGGTTGTACAGGCAGATGGTAATTTGTAATTTATAATGTATTGCCACGGAATAATCACACACACACAGTAACAACATAAACAATAAACAGTGGCAATGTTCGTTGAGCCGCGGCTCTTGAACGAACATGTATAATATCACATTGTTATACGACACGTGATATTTGCAATAATATATGCACAAAGAACAATCACAATATTAAACAAATATTCGACAAAACTTACAATACATCGACACGATCTTCGAAAAAACGTACACTACAGCGACAATACAACACAAACAGTACAGCACAGCAACAGTACACAAACAGTACAGCAGTTGGGTTAATATTACAATTGTGAAATCAGAATCCATCGAAATATATTTTGAGTTCACTCTTAAAACAAGTTTTTGTTTTTTGGACGGTTTTCAAGTGTTTCATTTCCATCGGCAAACTGTTCCATGTTCTAGGGCCATTACATAATATGCAGGGCTTAAATAAAGTTGTTCGGAATTTTTACCATTGCACATCATACTGACTTCTCATAGTCTTATCCTCGTTTCTTGTATGAAGAAAAATGCGACTTGTCTGGTTGAGTTTCACATGTTTGAACATGAGCATGATAATGAAGAATTTGCAAATTGTTTCAAACTTCATTATTTTCATGGAAGAATAAATATGATCAACTGAGTCATACTTCCTCAAGTTCATTATGCAGCTGATGATTTTATTTTGTGCAATCGATAACTTTAATAAGAATGATGGCCACGTACATGACCAGATCGACACACAGGACGTCAATTAAGGGTAAATCAACGTGAAGTAAATGTTGCGCATGACTTCATTGGTTAATTGAGGTCTAATTTTGTACAGAATTCCACAACATTGTTAAATTTCCTTGCAAACATAATCTATGTGTTCACCCCCATTTATATTTTCGTCTAAAATGAGCCCCAGAAATTTGGTATTTTGAACTCTCCGAATCAATTGACCATCGATAGAAATTGGAGGAAAAGTAGGATTTCTGGACCTATTTTGGAAAAATATGCAATTCGTTTTGTTGAAGTTCAGTTTTAATTGATTACACTCAATCCAGTTAACAACACGTTGGAGCTCGTTCTGGACATTGAGATGCAGATTTTCAAGATTACTGTCACTGAACAATAAACTGGTGTCATCTGCATATATGGTGAACTTGGCTATGCTGCTAGATTGGACTATGTCATTTATAAAAGTAAGAAAAAGTATGCACGTGTGTGTATGTGTATGCGTGTGATTGTGTATGTGTGCGTGTGTTGGTGCGCATGTGTGCTGAACTTGGTTGGTGACTGTAACTAGGGAAAATGTGGAGTCGGTCTTGAGGTGTGTCTACGAGTGGTTTGGTCTTGTAGGCGCGCTTGGGTCAGCGATGTCCCACGCGCACCTGTCTTTGAATACATATACTGGAACCGGACAAGAATTTGTTTACACGACCCTCTCCTTTTCAATGTGTACATGTGTTCTCTTTGTCCCATCCTACACAGACGATATCCAATTATATCTTCCTTATCCTTTCTCGCATCCTAATATCTTGTCTGACGTACTTTCTGCTATCTCAACCTGGACCTCCTCTAGTCGCCTCCTCTTGAACACTTATAAATCTGGATTGGTCGCTCTTCATCCCCCTCGTATTGCTCCCCCTTTCCTCCTCCCTTTCCTCCTTTCTCTGTCAGTGACAGTGACAGTTCTTGGTGTTATCTTTGACGCCTTCCTTTCCTTGCCAATCAATATCCTGTCCACTGCTCGCACTTGTCGCTTGATTCTTCGCTCGCTTTATCCCATCCGTCCCTGCCTTGATCAGCCCTCTGCAATCAAACTTGTCCATTATCTTATATTCTCCAGACTCGACTACTGCAGCTCACTCCACTCCAGCTGTCCTAATTATTCTGTAAAAAATTTTCAGCGCGTCATTAATCAGTCCTATCGTTTTGTTTTGCAACCTATCTTCTGCCCCCATACTTCTCTTTTTCTGTTTGATTTCCGTTGCCTTCCTGTTGAATCGCGCATTCACTTCAAAATCGCTACATCATCTTCAAACTCTTGCATGATCCTAATGAACCTTTATATCTTTCTGATCTGCTCTCTCCCTCTTCTAATTCCACTTCCCGTCATCCTGCTCCTCTATGCTGTCCTCGCGCCCTCAATGAATCTGCCTGGTCTTCTAAATCGTTCTTGTTCTACGGTCCTCGATTATATAACTCGCTCCTTTCTCAAAAACAATGTATTTGTATAGCGCTCACATAGAAACAAGCGCGAAAGAGACAATAATGAGAAACAACAGTACACGATTACAAGATGTGAGAAAAGAAGTAGAAAATTATCATATCACATCCTCGCTTACGTATCAATATTTTACCTCTTCTCTACGAAAACATTTGTTCGAAATTTCCTTTGATCCCGTGACTCATTCATTGAAACGTTTTGCCTCTCTCTGATGTGTGTGTGTGTGTGTGTGTGTGTGTGTGTGTGTGTGTCTGTGTGTGTGTGTGTGTGTGGGTGCGAACGCATGTTTGTTTGTGTTCATCTTTGATCATGTCTAATTATGTTTATTGTATTGTGTCACTTATAGTAAATTGCACTCACTCACCATTGTGTTCATATTTGTTCATTGTCTTACTTAATCGTGTAATATTTACTCATTCATGTGTTATTCACTCTTATTATTATTGTCTCTGTAAATAACTGTTTTAGCTCCGCTTGTTTGTACTGTGTAACTGATGCGCACCCGTGTATGACAGACGCTATAACAAATACACTGAACTCAACTGAAGGAAGGGGAGGAAGTGATAGAGACAGGAAGTGAGTTGTATAGTCGAGGGGGCATATAACGAGGAAGATTTAGCTGACCAGAGGATTCAATTAAGGCGCGAGGACAGAACAAAGGAAGGGTATATCAATAAAACATTATACATATTCCTAGGTTTTGAATGTAGGTTAGATGAATCTGACGGTACGCATATCCCTAATTTTTGTATAGCACAGATGTGTTGTGCAGTATGTTACGAAACACCAGGCAATTGTCATGCATGTAAAACCACAAAGTATGAGTATGTGTTTCACGGTCAACACACAATGACAGAAACCGGTGATTGGTTATTTCCACAGAATAATTGTAAAGTATTTACCCATTACGGTCAAGGATACGACACAAACTTTCTGATAAAGTACAGTCTCTCAAAATATCTTGTCCCAGAAATATAGTCATTTGGGGCAAATGGCGATTTGGTTATTTTGGGGGTAAAAAATGATTTTGACCTTAGGAGAGTTGAAATCGCTATGTACAAGAAAAGAGTGGATAAACTATTAGATCAATCGTTTGCGGTCATTTCAGTGTATGAATCGTCTTTCTACGTTAAAAAATGAATGTGTGACACAATTTCTCCCAAAACCTTTCAAAACATGTTGCACAAAACATTTGCAATGTTTCAGAAAATTTGTCATAATTCACCACATGGACAAATTTTGGGGGCAATTCGCGATCGCTTCAAGAAATTGGGGCAATTGGCTATAGCTATCTCTTCCATAGCATTTATATGCAAGTATTAAAGACACCACATCATTCTGAAAGTGGGGCATATTACGATCGGTGTGGGGGTAATTGACGATCGGTGTAGCGATCGTCAATTGCCCCACACCGATCGTAATATGCCCCATCCCCGATTTCTATTTACCCCTATAGCGATCGTCAATTGCCCCGTGGTGCACCACGTGCGACGACGTCTTGCATTACTTCGAGGAAATGTACTTCGCGGAGCCCGCCAGGAGCCATAGTCGACTAGAATACCGCGGCGGTCATGCAAACAACTTCACTTGGCTTGCATAGAGACTGTCCTACACTCCAGAGGACGTCGTGCGACCCCCTCACAAAAAGAGGAGAGTCATTCCCATGAGCTGTAATAACTGATGAGAATTGCCACCAAAAGATTGCAGAGATGAACAAGTCTAAGACAAGACTTCGCAAGTAGGGAGCTCCTACTCAAACTGAGAAGTCTAGCAAGGAATAACCAAAGAAAAAGGCAAAAGTGAAAAAGAGAAAGTCGAAAGGGGATGATGAGGACTCGGACTCAACAGTGTCGTAATAACTGAAGCAAATGCATACAGTGAGTTATCTCTGGAAGACCTGCTGAGAGATGGCATTGAAACCATGCTATAACGGAAAAAAACACTTCTTTTCGTAGAGTGTATTATGTATCATCCTTAAGGCCAGGCTAAGTAAACTAGCATTGTAATGTGAGCTAGTTCATCTTTGTTTTTCGTTTGAATATATTTAGTTGATAATTTCTGTCTTTATCTATCATCTAGAATGCCAAATTACCTTCAAATTAACGAATTACGGATCGATCGTCAATTACCCTACGAAAATCGTCATTTACCCCACTGGGGTAAATGACGATCGCACCACTAAATTCGATCTCTATTTAAAAAAACAAAATTTTCAAAAGCTTTCAATACGGGGATAGAAGCACAGTGTACCAACACACTATGTGGTACTTAGTATGTTTTGCTATCGTCATTAGTATAAGCGCTGGTTAGATGTTAATGAAAACGATCGTCATTTGCCCCGAATGACTATAATTGTCAAAGGGACAAAAGTTCTATCAGCGTATTACCAAACACATCAGATCTACTATCAGATTACTAGACTCATTCTCTTTTCTACCTATGACACTTACAAAACTGAGAACCACATTTGAAATATCCCGTACGAAAGGGCTATTTTCCCCACAAGTTTAATACACCAGCCAACGAAAACTATATTGGTCCAATACCCGACATTGAAATGTTTGAATGTAACAGGATGTCGCCCAATGATAAAGCCAACTTCCTCACATGGTATGGCCAACAGAGAGACAAAGTATATAATTTCCGATCAGAAATAGAGAATTATTGCATGAGTGATACATCATTACTACGTTTAGGCTGTATGAGGTTTAGAAAATTGTTCATCGAACATGCCAGCATTGACCCTTTTGATGAGTCAATCACACTACCGTCAGCATGTCATCGGGTATGGATGACACATTTTTTGCAACCAAACACATTAGCGTTAATACCTTCTCATATTCATTACAAACCTTGTAAAAAATAATCAGTAAAAAAGTATTCAATGGCTGGAATGAGAGGCTAAAGAATCACCAGGTGATCCCATACAACACGCACTATCCAACGGTGAAGTCGCTGTAGGGCCCTACCACGTTGATGGGTATAGGGTAATGATAGGAAAACGTGTAATAACACCCCATAAATTCGTATATTACACGTTTTCCTATCATTACCCTATACCCATCAACGTGGTAGGGCCCTACAGCGACTTCACCGTTGGATAGTGCGTGTTGTATGGGATCACCTGGTGATTCTTTAGCCTCTCATTCCAGCCATTGAATACTTTTTTACTGATTATTTTTTACAAGGTTTGTAATGAATATGAGAAGGTATTAACGCTAATGTGTTTGGTTGCAAAAAATGTGTCATCCATACCCGATGACATGCTGACGGTAGTGTGATTGACTCATCAAAAGGGTCAATGCTGGCATGTTCGATGAACAATTTTCTAAACCTCATACAGCCTAAACGTAGTAATGATGTATCACTCATGCAATAATTCTCTATTTCTGATCGGAAATTATATACTTTGTCTCTCTGTTGGCCATACCATGTGAGGAAGTTGGCTTTATCATTGGGCGACATCCTGTTACATTCAAACATTTCAATGTCGGGTATTGGACCAATATAGTTTTCGTTGGCTGGTGTATTAAACTTGTGGGGAAAATAGCCCTTTCGTACGGGATATTTCAAATGTGGTTCTCAGTTTTGTAAGTGTCATAGGTAGAAAAGAGAATGAGTCTAGTAATCTGATAGTAGATCTGATGTGTTTGGTAATACGCTGATAGAACTTTTGTCCCTTTGACAATTATTTCTGGGACAAGATATTTTGAGAGACTGTACTTTATCAGAAAGTTTGTGTCGTATCCTTGACCGTAATGGGTAAATACTTTACAATTATTCTGTGGAAATAACCAATCACCGGTTTCTGTCATTGTGTGTTGACCGTGAAACACATACTCATACTTTGTGGTTTTACATGCATGACAATTGCCTGGTGTTTCGTAACATACTGCACAACACATCTGTGCTATACAAAAATTAGGGATATGCGTACCGTCAGATTCATCTAACCTACATTCAAAACCTAGGAATATGTATAATGTTTTATTGATATACCCTTCCTTTGTTCTGTCCTCGCGCCTTAATTGAATCCTCTGGTCAGCTAAATCTTCCTCGTTATATGCCCCCTCGACTATACAACTCACTTCCTGTCTCTATCACTTCCTCCCCTTCCTTCAGTTGAGTTCAGTGTATTTGTTATAGCGTCTGTCATACACGGGTGCGCATCAGTTACACAGTACAAACAAGCGGAGCTAAAACAGTTATTTACAGAGACAATAATAATAAGAGTGAATAACACATGAATGAGTAAATATTACACGATTAAGTAAGACAATGAACAAATATGAACACAATGGTGAGTGAGTGCAATTTACTATAAGTGACACAATACAATAAACATAATTAGACATGATCAAAGATGAACACAAACAAACATGCGTTCGCACCCACACACACACACACACACACACACAGACACACACACACACACACACACACACACACACACACACACACACATCAGAGAGAGGCAAAACGTTTCAATGAATGAGTCACGGGATCAAAGGAAATTTCGAACAAATGTTTTCGTAGAGAAGAGGTAAAATATTGATACGTAAGCGAGGATGTGATATGATAATTTTCTACTTCTTTTCTCACATCTTGTAATCGTGTACTGTTGTTTCTCATTATTGTCTCTTTCGCGCTTGTTTCTATGTGAGCGCTATACAAATACATTGTTTTTGAGAAAGGAGCGAGTTATATAATCGAGGACCGTAGAACAAGAACGATTTAGAAGACCAGGCAGATTCATTGAGGGCGCGAGGACAGCATAGAGGAGCAGGATGACGGGAAGTGGAATTAGAAGAGGGAGAGAGCAGATCAGAAAGATATAAAGGTTCATTAGGATCATGCAAGAGTTTGAAGATGATGCAGCGATTTTGAAGTGAATGCGCGATTCAACAGGAAGGCAACGGAAATCAAACAGAAAAAGAGAAGTATGGGGGCAGAAGATAGGTTGCAAAACAAAACGATAGGACTGATTAATGACGCGCTGAAAATTTTTTACAGAATAATTAGGACAGCTGGAGTGGAGTGAGCTGCAGTAGTCGAGTCTGGAGAATATAAGATAATGGACAAGTTTGATTGCAGAGGGCTGATCAAGGCAGGGACGGATGGGATAAAGCGAGCGAAGAATCAAGCGACAAGTGCGAGCAGTGGACAGGATATTGATTGGCAAGGAAAGGAAGGCGTCAAAGATAACACCAAGAACTGTCACTGTCACTGACAGAGAAAGGAGGAAAGGGGGAGCAATACGAGGGGGATGAAGAGCGACCAATCCAGATTTATAAGTGTTCAAGAGGAGGCGACTAGAGGAGGTCCAGGTTGAGATAGCAGAAAGTACGTCAGACAAGATATTAGGATGCGAGAAAGGATAAGGAAGATATAATTGGATATCGTCTGTGTAGGATGGGACAAAGAGAACACATGTACACATTGAAAAGGAGAGGGTCGTGTAAACAAATTCTTGTCCGGTTCCAGGATATGTATTCAAAGACAGGCGCGCGTGGGACATCGCTGACCCAAGCGCGCCTACAAGACCAAACCACTCGTAGACACACCTCAAGACCGACTCCACATTTTCCCTAGTTACAGTCACCAACCAAGTTCAGCACACATGCGCACCAACACACGCACACATACACAATCACACGCATACACATACACACACGTGCATACTTTTTCTTACTTTTATAAATGACATAGTCCAATCTAGCAGCATAGCCAAGTTCACCATATATGCAGATGACACCAGTTTATTGTTCAGTGACAGTAATCTTGAAAATCTGCATCTCAATGTCCAGAACGAGCTCCAACGTGTTGTTAACTGGATTGAGTGTAATCAATTAAAACTGAACTTCAACAAAACGAATTGCATATTTTTCCAAAATAGGTCCAGAAATCCTACTTTTCCTCCAATTTCTATCGATGGTCAATTGATTCGGAGAGTTCAAAATACCAAATTTCTGGGGCTCATTTTAGACGAAAATATAAATGGGGGTGAACACATAGATTATGTTTGCAAGGAAATTTAACAATGTTGTGGAATTCTGTACAAAATTAGACCTCAATTAACCAATGAAGTCATGCGCAACATTTACTTCACGTTGATTTACCCTTAATTGACGTCCTGTGTGTCGATCTGGTCATGTACGTGGCCATCATTCTTATTAAAGTTATCGATTGCACAAAATAAAATCATCAGCTGCATAATGAACTTGAGGAAGTATGACTCAGTTGATCATATTTATTCTTCCATGAAAATAATGAAGTTTGAAACAATTTGCAAATTCTTCATTATCATGCTCATGTTCAAACATGTGAAACTCAACCAGACAAGTCGCATTTTTCTTCATACAAGAAACGAGGATAAGACTATGAGAAGTCAGTATGATGTGCAATGGTAAAAATTCCGAACAACTTTATTTAAGCCCTGCATATTATGTAATGGCCCTAGAACATGGAACAGTTTGCCGATGGAAATGAAACACTTGAAAACCGTCCAAAAAACAAAAACTTGTTTTAAGAGTGAACTCAAAATATATTTCGATGGATTCTGATTTCACAATTGTAATATTAACCCAACTGCTGTACTGTTTGTGTACTGTTGCTGTGCTGTACTGTTTGTGCTGTATTGTCGCTGTAGTGTACGTTTTTTCGAAGATCGTGTCGATGTATTGTAAGTTTTGTCGAATATTTGTTTAATATTGTGATTGTTCTTTGTGCATATATTATTGCAAATATCACGTGTCGTATAACAATGTGATATTATACATGTTCGTTCAAGAGCCGCGGCTCAACGAACATTGCCACTGTTTATTGTTTATGTTGTTACTGTGTGTGTGTGATTATTCCGTGGCAATACATTATAAATTACAAATTACCATCTGCCTGTACAACCAGTGTTGCGCATACAGACACACACGCATTCACAAACAAACATATCTACCGCTCGCGCAAGGACCACAGCCACACAAACACGCACACACTTTCACTCGCACTAACATACACACTTGCATACGCATACATCATAGCCCAAACACACACACACACACACACACACACACACACACTAATGGCTCAGCAATATACCACAGGCCGAGAATAGAACCTTGAGGGACACCAGACTTAAGAGGACACCAGAACAGAAAAAGTGCGACCATTCAAGTGAGAGCGAAATAGTGAGAGAGCGGAATTCGACACACCGAGATGAAGGAGGTCATGGATAAGAATAGAGTGATCAACCAAGTCAAAGGCAGAACTCAAATCAAGTAGTACTAGAAGAACAGCATGACAATAAGAGAAGGAGGAAAGACTTTCCTTTCGCCAATTTTCTTCTTCCCTCCGCTAATACATATTCTCTATATATTTTGATACTGTTTCCCACTCTCTCACTCCTATGCCTCGGTCTGACTCTACATCTCTGTGGTGCTATATTGTTTTCTGTAGGAAACAATAAGTTAAAACTGTATTTATAGACAGGCGCGCGTTGGCATCAGTGCCCCACACATCTCTGTCGGGATGACAAGATGTACAATGCGGGTCAATACAGAGGGAAGTGTGTCCACACACACACACACACACATACACACACACATCCACACATACACACACACACACACACAAACACTATGTCAGGATGACCAGGTGTACAATGCGTGTCAATACGGATGGAAGGGTGTCCGCACACATTGTGTCACCCTAGAGTGTGTTATGCGTCTGAAAAAGAAAAAAACGTATTGAAACGTATTGAAACAGACTAAAAAACTGACAGAGATGTGTGTGTGTATGTGTGTCTGTGTGTGTGTGTGTGTGTGTGTGGGTATGGGTGTGTATGTATGTGTGTGTGTGCGTGTGTGAGTGCAATTAACAAACATCACATGGCAAAATGGGTCAAACTGCTGCAATAGTTCGGTATTTGGTGGTGTTTGCATGGGACACACACACATACATCTGTGTGAGTGTGTGTGGACACCCTTCCCTCTGTATTGACACGCATTGTACACCTGGTCATCATGACATAGTGTGCGTGTGCGTGTGTGTGTGCGTGCGTGAAAATAAATTGTTTAGAGATGTGTTACGATTCCATTCACTACACGAACGTATTGAAACATCAAATTTTATTTCAAACACACACAGACATACAAAGTTTGACATACGTGCACATATGTGTAGCAGTAGGTGGATGTCGGAAGAGACGAGAAAAAAATAGTGTTCGATAAATTGTATCCGCTTCGTTATCGATACACATGTGTATTGTGCAATGAGTGTGGCATTTATTTGATCTTACGGTAGACTGGTTGGTCGTATGCGGTAACTGTCAATAACAAATCAGTTTTACTCATTTGGAATTCTTGGTAGCGTTTTGTAAGTACACGAAAATGTTTTCTTTCAGTGTGTTAAATTGTAATTGTAAATACGCAGCCACAATGGCAGCCAGGTTTAGATTTGGTGGTGTTTGCATGGGACACACATGTTGAGCTATTTTGACTCGAGCGGTTTCACACCCGACTGGAACCCCCTGTTTCAACGATTTATAGACCGTCACGGGAGCGCACGACAATGTAGGGTCAACGTGAAAACCACGATGAAAACCCAGGCACAGACACGTGTGGACACTATTGTGCTCTCTTTGTTAAACTATTCGATCAAGGTGAAACTTTGGCACAGTTTGTGTCGCGATTTGTCTGGGGCAACACCGAACGTAACGAGCAAATATTACGTACATTATGGTACTGATTCTACAGTGTGAGTGACATTGTTTACACAGTGGTATTGTCAATTGTGGGCGAAAATATTCAAACTGTACAATTGTGACCGGCCATGTAAAATGATGTATTTTTCATAAATCTGTATGCAAATAAACTTTTTCAACAATACCGTGATTAATATGTGTGACATACACTAATTGTACCACACACGTATTGATCGATAGTCGAGGCCTCGTTTCTAATCTGGTAATAGAGGAGTTATCGTATACCTAAATATACCTAAATATTCAAACTGTACAATTGTGACCGGCCATGTAAAATGATGTATTTTTCATAAACCTGTATGCAAATAAACTTTTTTCAACAATACCGTGTTTAATATGTGTGATAGTCAATTAGGATATTAATTGTACCATGCGTGACATACACTAATTGCACCACACATGTATTGATCGATAGTAAAGGGGGGAAAAATCAATACACACCTGACCCGTCGCGAGGGGGGAAAATCAATAGTTCACTTACACACCTGACCGGTAGGTGGCGCTGGGGTAAAAATCAATAGATTTTTCCCCTATACACTACTGCTTGCTCTTCCGCCCCGTAATTGTGTTGATACACTGCCATGCCGCTGCACCCCTCCCATTCTCTCTGTGTCGCTGTATTTCGTTTACCACGCTGTCGATAAGCTCTTTACGCCGCCGCTCGTAAACTTCATGAAGAGAGTTTGTGTGGGAGACTGACCCTTGTTTGGTGCTGTGCAGTATTTTCACGCGCTCTGTCACTATGGCAGAGTCGTCCCACAGAGCGTTCCTGGGCCCTCGCGCGCGTGAGGGGAGGGTCACGTCGGCAGCATATAGGACCGACTTAGCGAGGCTGGTGTAGCTTCCGTCGCCCTGTCTTTGCTGATTGATTACAGCGCCGATAAACCTCCTGCGCGCTGCCGGTTTTCTCAGTGTTGACCACTGGATTTGACGCTGTTGTCTGTGTTTGACGCCCATCCACAGGCGCAGGCTCAGTGAGCACAGTAGCATGGCATGGTCCGATGGAATGCAGCGAGGACGAATTCGGGAGACTCTACGCAGTATGCGACACCACTGGCGCTGAACGAACACATAGTCCAGTCGAGCCCTGCGGCAATTGGGTCCGAAGAATGTCGGAATATGGCTTTGCCGTTGCCGCATGACTCCATTTGCAGCGATCAAGTCGTTGCTAGCCACGAAATCACTCACTGCGTCGGTGTGCGTTGATTTTGACTGCGGAAAGGCATGCTTGTTGTTGACTCCAGTTTGTAGGTCGGCGTTGAAGTCACCGACAACACAGGTGACATCGCGATTTGCACCGCCGGCCACAAACGTAGTCAGCACATTTATGCACTCTTCTGCTTCGTCCAGTGCGGCTGCACATGCGGTGGGCATATAACAATTTGCAATGCGCAATCTGTTGGCCTTCAGCTGGAATGTCGCTGTTGTGACTCGCGCGTGCGGATACTCGATGCTGAGGAGAGCTCGCCTGGCACGCGACGACAACAATAAGCCAACACCACCTTGGCCTTGAGAGTTTGCAGTTGCAATCCAGAAAGTCCAGCCGTGAACGTTGACGGACGTGGCTGGTGCCTTCACAGTTCGTCTGTGCTCCTGGACGGTGATGATGTCAATGTTCAAATCTATAGCTAATTTACATAATTCATTAAGACGACAATTTTCCCTCAAAGTCCTCGTATTAAATGTTGCAACGTTTAAAGCGGGGGCCCTGAGGGCCTCACGGCTCCGGCTGGCAGACCGCGAGTCCGTCGTGTGTGTCCACTGAATGGATGGCTTCCGCCCATGCGGCCGCGAACGCTTACCACGGTGAGCTGTCAGACCCATCACTAAACACACACGGAGCCGCAGTCACGGCCAGCACCGAAAAACACGTGTTCACAGTACGGCTGCGCGCACACGACTATACTTACATTACTGCTATGCCATTGCATTGTATACATTACTGCTATGCCATTGCTTAAATTCTTGTTTTATTGCATATAGCTGTGTGTGCGTGTTTTGTTGCCATTCGGCGTTAAGATATTTCATAAATTGTTGTTTTAATATGCAGTAATGGTCGTCCCTACTGTAGCCTAGTGTAATTGGTGTGAGTGGTAAGGCGTTCTTGTCGGCTTTATCTGCCATTTCATTGACAAGAATTCAAGTGTGTGCTGGAATCCAGATAAATGTTATGCGTGTGTTGTGTGGTAGTGATTTGATAATTTTTAGAATTACCGCTACGTAAGGATTTTTCAAATCGTAGTCTCGTTCAATGGATTGGACTACGCTGCGGGAGTCACTGCATATTATGGTGTGTTGAAAGTTGTTTTTTTAGCGTAGCATAAGGCTTGTATTATTGCTACCAATTCTCCTGTGTAAATTGTAAAATTGTCTGGAAGCGTGTCTGGATGCACACACACACACACATACACACCCACCCATACGCGTTACACTGGCTCGAGCGTAACACCGTATATACGTATATATATATATATATATATATATATATATATATATATATATATATATACAGATATATCCTAGCCTATATAGCCTATATATATATATATATATATATATATCTACACACTGCACGCTGCACGCTGCACGCTGTCCATGTTGCTAGAAGCGCGGAACAGCATTGCATTGACAGCACTTGTGGTCAATACACGTTACGTTGTTGCACGCGTTTCTTGACACGACAGGCTCTAGTACCAAGTGATCCACCAAGTGAACACCGGCCGAGCGATGACTCACCGGCCGTGAGTGAATCTGACAGTGGTGTATCTAGAAACTGAAATATGCGAGTGACCATCTATAAGCAGAAGCTATGTTATATCCGAACCTCATTACAGTTATACAGAGCCTAAACTAACCAAGTCTAGCCTAGCATAACCCACCTAACCCAACCAAACATTATCTAACCTAACCTAACCAAAGCTAACCTACCCTACCCACATAGCTGATAACTAAGAATAATCAACTTCATTTTCGGAATAGTGATTTTTCGTCGGAGTACGCTAGAAACAGTATTCACGTGCACGTATGTAAATACACGTATGTAAATTATGTAAGCACATGAATACTGTTTCTAACGTACTCCGACGAAAAATCACTATTCTGAAATTGAAGTTGATTATTCCGAAATTGAAGTTGATTATTCCGAAATTGAAATTGATTATTCCGAAATTGAAGTTGATTATTCCGAAATTGAAATTGATTATTCCGAAATTGAAGTTGATTATTCCGAAATTGAAGTTGTAAAGGTATAGACTTTTTTCTCTTCGAACTCTCTTTCTCTCTGAATCTTTTGGGCGCTTCCGGTACATGGGGCCACCTTAGGGTGGTAATAGTGCTTGCACTCTTCCCATGCTACTGGATTTGCCTGTAATTAATAATAATAATAATAATACTGTGCGGCACTTCTATGTACAGTACATTTTTGCATTCAATTGTTGAGTTAATCATTGTGTAAGAAAGCAGGGCTTGAGAACCGTTTTTATGCTAAAACCTGAAACTGTTTTAAAAAACAACAGGTGGCATAATTTCTGATTATTTTGTACATATAACTTTTTTCCTACCTGAAATGAACTACGTTGATTATAATCAGTTTCATCATTTCATTCAGCAGATCAATTATCTGCAAAAATAAAAGTACAAACACTGCAAATATTTACACAAATACTACAAATATTTACACAAGTACTACAAATATACACACAAACTTAGTGTCCCTAATGAGACTACGAATAAAAGCGGGTCGCATTAATCAGAGTGGCAATCCTGACCAGAAAAACGGGCAATATTTTCGTGTAGGAAAAAAGCGACTGAGGAAATATATTTAATGTACAAAAATGTATTTGAACACAAATTACTACATCAAAGAAACCATCATCCATAAAACCAGTTCTAAA
This sequence comes from Sacculina carcini, assembly GCA_916048095.2. NCBI lineage: Eukaryota > Metazoa > Arthropoda > Thecostraca > Sacculinidae > Sacculina > Sacculina carcini. Next base: position 8,646,019 of record OU696573.1, read on the forward strand.
ACAGGTTACTAATGAAAAACCAATTAATTTGGTTAAACTTTCCTTGATATGCTGCCAATTATTTTCTAAATCTCTACATCTACGAAAACCGCTTGAAAATTTTTTTTTTTTTAAAACCATGTGTGGCCGCCGTCTGTTATTTCTATTTATTTAATAGTTAAATATCATGTAATTGTTATATTGTTTCTGTTTTATTGTTAGACCTTGAATGCGCCAAATGTGAAGGTGTAAAGACAACAACACTTTGTGCTTCTGTAAATACACCAGTTGTTCGTTGCAGCTCGTGTGTGTTACTTACTCGTTACTGTAGGCGTTCCTACAGTAACTCCGTAGATATATATTTTTTTTAATAACATTTTGATTGTTCTGTGTTTTTTCATCGTTTTTGTTTCGTTGACGATGTCTAACACCGGTAGCATACACGCGGTAAGAGTGGAATTACCTGTTTTTGACTGCGAGAATGTGGATGTGTGGCTCGCCATGTGCGACAACCTCATGGCCGACGGTGGTCTCACGTGTCAAACCACCATGTTCCGAAAATTATTGGCCAAATTGCCTCCGTCGCATTTTCGCATGGTGATGGATCTGGCCACTCAGGTGCCCCTCGCCACTGACTGCTACGATATATCGATATAACACGCACGTTGCACACGCACGTAACCTGCACGTTGACATCGTCGGTCCGCTTCCTGAAGCAAACGGGTACCATTACCTGTTTACTATCGTCGACAGGTACACACGCTACCCAGATGCTGTGCCAATGACGGACGCATCGGCTGCTTCGTGCGCACGTGCACTGCTGGAATGGACTTCACCTTTCGGCATGTGCTTGTGCATCACCTCAGATCGCGGACGACAGTTCGTATCTGATCTGTGGTCAGAGTTCTGGTCCATCCTGGGAGTTGCTCACAAAACAACATGCGCGTATTCTCCTCAGCAGAACGGATTGGTGGAGCGGATACATCGTCAATTGAAGGCGTCTCTCACCGCTGCACTGGAGAGGTCCACAAACTGGCTCATCGCTTTACCTGTTGTGCTGATGGGCATGCGAGCTTCTTACAAACCAGACATCAACTCGTCTTCAGCAGAGCTTGTCTTGGGAGAGAAAATGCGTTTGCCGGGTCGGTTCTTCTCTCAAACGACTCCAGCGCCGGCTTGTGAGACTGCTCGACAACTGGCAACTGCCATCTCCAAGCTGCGACCGACACCAACATCCTGGCATCGGAGTTCTGACGCCGAACGCCCATTTGTCTATTTATTTGTCCGCGACGATGCTGTACGCCCGCCTTTGACACCACCTTACCGTGGTCCATATGCTGTAATCAAGCGGGTTGACAAAGCTCTTGTCCTGGAAATCAACGGAAGACTAGACACCGTCGCCCTTGACCGGCTGAAACCAGCATTCTCGGAGAACAGTGATGCGCCCTCTCCTGCTTCGGCATCGGCTCTTCCGGACGGAACACCAGCAGCCACTTCAACGACTCAGACACCTCCCATTCCAGCTGAACCATCCCTCACACAGTGTCCAGACATAATTGTGTGGTCACGGCGCGCCCGACTGGTTCGCGTCCCCAGACGCTATCGGTAATCGGTGCCTTGCACCTGAAGGGGTCTGTGGCCGCCGTCTGTTATTTCTATTTATTTAATAGTTAAATATCATGTAATTGTTATATTCTTTCTGTTTTATTGTCAGACCTTGAATGCGCCAAATGTGAAGGTGTAAAGACAACAACACTTTGTGCTTCTGTAAATACACCAGTTGTTCGTTGCAGCTCGTGTGTGTTACTTACTCGTTACTGTAGGCGTTCCTACACATGGTATAAAAACAGTTTAAATCAAGTGGTTTAACCAGCCGCTTATTCGTACCAGCAGGCTACTTGCTATACAAAAGGAATGTGAACGTACATCAATCAAATTTATCTTACATAGATACTGTTTTATAAAACATTGTTTCATTAAAAAAAACGTTAAATATACGTTTGTAAAAAAACACTTGACCAACCAATTAACTTGTCTTGTTCTGCTGTCAACATGATCTGAATCTGTACATTAATAAAACGAATTTAAAACCAATTTGAAAAACCTCATTGCATTTTTTCATAAAAAAACATGGTTTCTTTTAAAAAAAAACATGATTACTAAAAGAATTTGTTTTGTTCTGCTGACAAACTATTTTAAATATCCACATAATTATAACCATCTTTAAAAACATGGGTTTTCTCAATGAAAAAGCCTAAACCACCGGATCCGGATGCACTTTCAAACAGTCTCCTGAGGTATTTATTGATAAATATTTTTGTCTTTTATTTTATTATCAAATTATTTTTGAAATAAGACACGTAAATATGTACAAAACGTCAATTAAACTCGTTTCTATGTACTAAAATCCAACATCCGATGACAATTGAGGCTGATTCTAAAAAAACAAAAAAACAAAAAAAACATGTTTTTTGCAAAAAAACCGCAACCAAAAAAAACGTTTTTTTGCATCACTAGTGGCGGGTAGCATTAGGATATATCTGTATATATATATATATATATATATATATACATATATATCCTAGCCTATATAGCCTATATATATATATATATATATATATATATATATATATATATCTACACACTGCACGCTGCACGCTGCACGCTGTCCATGTTGCTAGAAGCGCGGAACAGCATTGCATTGACAGCACTTGTGGTCAATACACGTTACGTTGTTGCACGCGTTTCTTGACACGACAGGCTCTAGTACCAAGTGATCCACCAAGTGAACACCGGCCGAGCGATGACTCACCGGCCGTGAGTGAATCTGACAGTGGTGTATCTAGAAACTGAAATATGCGAGTGACCATCTATAAGCAGAAGCTATGTTATATCCGAACCTCATTACAGTTATACAGAGCCTAAACTAACCAAGTCTAGCCTAGCATAACCCACCTAACCCAACCAAACATTATCTAACCTAACCTAACCAAAGCTAACCTACCCTACCCACATAGCTGATAAAAATTGTCAAAGATGATCATTCACATAACTCAGTCTCTAGATACGCCACTGTCATATTCACGGCCTGTAGCATCGTGGCTATCGCTCGGTGGTTATCGCATCGCAGTAAGCGTTGGATCAGTTGGTACGTTGGCGTAAATGGTCGTATCCCCGACACGACACAGTCTGCATACTCGTATTTTGCGAATAAAATTTCCAGACACGTTTGAATTACAAGTAAACGGGCATTTTCAGTGCTTACAAGGACATGCTCACGACAAGGAGAGTGATGTTATCAGCAATTGAAAAACGAAATTCTAGTGCAGCACGCCTGTGAAGTATGTTTGTGAAATTCTCCACGTAATTTCCAATCGTGACAACTACGCCTGTTGGCTGTAGCACAATTGACAATCACAAACGTCAATTGCAACTAGAAATGATTCACTGTTAGAGCTGAGCAGAAGCATACATAGAGGCCGAACAAGTTTTGTATCAGGCGGATTAAGTCCACAATATTTTTTTAACGAGAACTGCATCATTTTCAATTTTGTCGCTGCTGTAGTTTTGTTTTTCTACTTCGCTCGCACTTTGCACTGGTCAGTCGAACCAGTGCAGTTGTTTTGCCTACTGTCGCCAGATGGCAGGTCGAGCGCGCATGTTCTCGTGAGCTGAACAGAATAGTGCTTGAGTCAAAATATAGCCCGTGTGCACAAGTGGTGGTCGTGTATTGTTGTGTGATTCGACATCGAAAAGTCAGAAGCGTACGATGCTGAAAACGTGCGGGTATTTGTTGGTATTTGTTTTGCTGTGTGCTGTCACAGTATCTTCCGCATATGGTGAGATTTCGCCTCTGTTTAGCTACAGATTATGATATGTTTTGGCAGCATGATCCCCAATGCTATTGGGAAAAGATGGGTGGTAAAATCTGTATAATGTCCAATGGTATGCATGCGTCCATCACTGGATTTTCAATTGATTGATGTCAGCCACTGTGAGCAAGAGTGCATGAACAAAATTCCACCGACAAAAATTGAGTTTCCTTCATTGTTTTTGTGTTGTATTTTTGCAACATTAAAAATCAGTTATTTCATCGAAAAATACTAGCGTGTAGACTGACAAAAAATCAGTTGATTCAGGAAAATGAAATTAAATGCTATTTTATCTAGCATTATTTTAGCGAAATTCTTGACGCTGACTTCGAATAGGACACGAACTGGGTCTGCTACGAATATTACCACGATCGAAACGAACAATTATTATTGTATGAAGTGAACAGTGAACTACACAGCAAAAGTACATATGAACTTTCAACCAGTGGCAACGCCAGGATTTTTCCGATGGGGAGCTAAGGGAGAAAGCTACAGGGGCTTGTCGACACATGAAGAACTACACTCGAAATGTTCATGGTTAGGAGTTTTGGGGAGCCTCAGGGAGCTTAGCGTATTTTTTGGGTGGCTTCAGCCCCACCAAGCCCCCTTGGTGCCGCCACTGGCTTCATTTCAATAATAACAATAATAATAATAATAGTTGTGTAATGGATTTGAAAAGAAAGTGACGAATCTGATCTTTATATGATATATATATATATATATATATATATATATATATATATATATATATATATATATATATATATATATATATATATATATATATATATATATATATATATATATATATATATATGATCTATATGATATATATGATCTTTGTATTATCTCTATATGGTCGTACTCAAGGTTGTTCATATATTTGCATTAGTATATATTCCGCACACATATCTGACGTGACTCCATGTAATGACACACAAACACACGTACATACGTACACACGTACATACGTACACACGTACACACGTACATGTTAACACAGAAGAAGACTGCAAACGGTAACAACTATATCTGGACAATCTGAACTCATGGAGTAAAAAATACCAGATGAATTTCAATAGAGGGAAATGCTACATCATCAGGTTTGGCAAATGAATGATAAGGCCAAATTGGAGATACCGAATATATATAACCATCTTTAAAAACATGGGTTTTCTCAATGATAAAGCCTAAACCAGCGGATCCGGATGCACTTTCAAACAGTCTCCTGAGGTATTTATTGATACATATTTTTGTTTTTTATACTATTATCAAATTATTTTTGAAATAAGACACGTAAAGATGTACAAAACGTCAATCAAACTCGTTTCTATGTACTAAAATCCAACATCCGATGACAATTGGGGCTGATTCTAAAAAAACCAAAAACCAAAAAAAAAGGTTTTTTTTGCAAAAAAAACCGCAACCGAAAAAAACGTTTTTTAGCATCACTAGTGGCGGGTAGCATTAGGATATATCTGTATATATATATGTGTGTGCGTTGTATGTCTGCATTGTATTGCATTGTCTCCATTCATGTATATTATTTAGCGGCGGTGTCATCTTGCAGGAGCACACTGCACGCTGTCCATGTTGCTAGAAGCGCGGAACAGCATTGCATTGACAGCACTTGTGGTCAATACAAGTTACGTTGTTGCACGCGTTTCTTGACACGACAGTACCAAGTGATCCAACGTACCATCTGGTCCAACGCTGATACGATGCGATGAACACCGGCCGTGCGATGACTCACCGGCCGTGAGTGAATCTGACAGTGGCTTATCTAGAAACTAAACTATGCGAGTGACCAGCTATAAGCAGAAGCTATAAGCTACATTTATTAGCTGTATGTTATATCCCAACCTCATTGCAGGTATACAGAGCCTAAACTAACCAAGTCTAGCCTAACCTAACCCACCTAACCCAACCTAACATTACCTAACCTAAGCTAACCGAAGCTAACCTACCCTACCATAAACTTCACATATCTGATATAAATTGTTAAAGATGATTTTTCACATAACTCAGTCTCTAGATACGCCACTGTCAGATTCACTCACGGCCTGTAGCATCGTGGCTATCGTTCGATGTTCATCGCATCGCAGTAAGCGTTGGATCAGTTGGTACGTTGGCGTAAATGGTCGTAGCCCCGACCAACGCCACCTAGATACAGGCCCTTTCACGAAACTATGACGTCATCGATTGCGGTGGCTTCACCAACGCCACCTAGATACAGGCCCTTTCACGAAAGTATGACGTCATCGATTGCGGTGGCTTCACTCGTACGGGCGATATGCGTTGTTATTAGAAATTGTGCTTAGTGCGGGTGTTTGACTTGCATTCCGTCTCAATTAAGTTTGAAAATCATGTTACCAACATAAGAAGCTTCAAATACAATTGCAAATAGAATAACTGAATATATTATAAGCCCACACAGGCATAAAACAGTAAAAAAACAAACATGCAACGACCATACACGATACAATGCGGAACGTTTTCGCTTCCATTGTTTCTTATTTATCGTAGATTAATTTGTCACAACAATTATTGTTCAGAAGGACTTTTACAGCGGTGCGCACAATTTTTCTGCAATTAATTGTAAATTACGATGTTGAGAACAGTACAAGTAAACAAGCATAACACCGCAATCACTCAGTTTTTCTAGTGCATGAAACCTATCATCGCGCTGGTTTCCAATAATACACAATTTATCATACTTAATATACTTCTGCACAGTAAAAATCAAAGCAAAACAATATTTTCAACATAAAAATAATACGCCAAACTTCGGCGACCAATTTCCATCGAATACGAAATTTTTTCGTATGACATGGTTTCACTTCGCGCAGCCAAAATGTTTTACATGAATGACAATCCTGTTTTTGAGAAAATACAACAATAACCCGCAATATATACGATTACTGGATGATGGGAATATGGAATACCAGCGTCACATATACGAAAGATGAAACGTTCAGCAATATCTTTGAAATATAACGAAAATATTCCGCAGAACACGCAAAATGTTTCAAATCAATAGTGCATGATGTGATTAAATCAATATTGTCTGATGAAATTATAGAAATGTCTGAAAATTAATTTAATCATCAAAAAAATTAATCATCAAAAATGTCTGATGATTAAATCAATATTGTCAGTCTGTGTTTTGTGCTCGGCGTGTAAGGACGTGTTTCGTGGTGCTCGTAGTGTGTCATTAAGTTTCGCTAAACTCCAGTAGACAGTGAGCCGGTGCGGCAATGGCGTATGCAGCAGAAATGATGGAGGCCATGAAAGAGTGTTTATCAAATGATGAGCTACTCAATATGATTAGGCAGAAGATTGTCGAGCCTGCTGTGAAAGCTGCAGTCGCAGAGGCAGTGCAGGCAAAAGAGCATGAGATTGCGATCCTGAAAGAAGATCTGAACTCTGCACTGGACAGAATCGACAGTATTGAACAGCACTCCAGGCGAAAAAATCTTTGCATCTCAGGCCTGATGGAAGAGAAATCTGAAGATGCCAACAAGCTCCTGCAAGATGTTGCCAAGAGAATGAAGGTGGACATATGCGCTGATGACGTGGAATCGGTACACCGAATTGGCAAACCTGTCACAGGCAAATCCAGACCACTCCTGATCTGCTTTGAAAAACTCAGAAAGCGAAATGAGTTTTACAGGGCCCGGACATTTTTGAAGGCGGCTGCGGACGCCGCTGGAAATCGCTCTGGGCCCATATTTGTTAACGATCATTTGACGAGAAAAAACAGCAAGCTGATGTATGACTTGAGGCAAATGAGAAGAGCTGGAAAAATTCACGCGGTATGGACTGACATGGGATTGGTGAAAATTCGAGTAACTGAATACGCCCGTGCTGTTACGGTATTATCAATGGATGATGTCCTTCGCCACACTGGACCAGCCGGAGCAATGACCGAAGAAACAGATTCTATTCAGTTGTGTCAGGCAGAACGCACGGCTGAGTGGAAAAATGTCAGCCGCAATGTTACAGCCACGACAAACACTGTGAACCGACCCAACACCAGATTCAGTCAGTCAAACAGGCGGCAGTTCAACTAGCTACAACCAATATACCTCACCTCACACAGGTCACACCTGCCACACAGTGAGTGTACACACTTGCCTTGACGTCGTATTGTCGTGCGTTTATTTACGTCCTGTAATCTTAACCTAGTTGTATTGTTGTTTACGTATTGTATGCCAATTGTCTGTATATACTTGAAAATGTGTTCTTTTTTTCGCTCCACTCACCTATTCGCCGCTGACCGGTGGAATGTTTGTGCACCCACATCGCAACTCTTGTTTTTGTTCTAACTATACGTGAAATTTTCATTCTGTGTTTTTTATTTTTTTTCTATAGACTGATATTTTCTTTTTCTCATTGTAATTCATCCATCTATTTTTTAATATTTATTCCTGGGCTTATTGTTTGTTTTTTTGTGATCATTAGTATGAATTATTTGGATGATGAGCTGGGTATAGAACTGGAGCCCGAAAGTAATTTTTTCACACAACATTTGGATCTCGGTGACAAAAAGATATATGAACAATGCACATACAAGATTCCTTCCACCATTGTGAAAAACTCATTGGAGTTGGCCATATTGCAAGTCAATATAAGATCGCTGAAGCAAAACTTTGAAAAACTGAAATACTTACTCTCCAGTTCAATAATGTTTGATATTATTCTATTATCAGAGACTTGGATTGATGACTGTTCATCTAAATTTTTCCAGATTGATGACTATGATTTAGTGACCGCTTCGCCGGAAAAAGAAAGAACGAGGGGTAAAGGATCTGCTATTTATGTGAGCAAAAAATATAATTACATGGTCAGTGACAAGTACTCAAGTGGCACAGAGATTGCATTTCAGGCAGTTACTATTGAGCTGTTTAACCCAAATAAAAGAAATATAGTTTTTATCTCCGTTTACAGGTCTCCTTCTTATCAGTCTTCCCTTTTTATGAATTTTTTAGACACATCACATTTTGACACATTGTTTAATGATAAACTAGTAGTTATTGGCGGTGATTTTAACATTGATATCTTGGATAATTCGCAAACAGATTTTATTGATCTCATGGCTTCTGAAGGATTCTACCCAACAATCAATAAGCCGACTCGTATAACACAGACATGTTCCACTCTGATCGACAACATATTCATCAACAACGCGTCTCTAGTCTCTTCCAGTGGCATAATAACACATGATATCAGTGATCACCTGCCAACTTTTTGCACTCTGACGTACAATACTGTTTCACCCACAACATCGCATCAAAATAGAAGATTATTCAATTTTAAACATGCTGACAAATTAATACAACAAGTCAGAGTTGAGATGGACAAGTTCTATAAGATATCAGAAGCCGAAGAATGTGCCAACTTCCTACTACAAACATGTGTAACTCAAATCGACAAATTATCAAATACTAAAAAGAATCTGAGGAAACAGCCTCAACAGCCGTGGATTGACAAAAAACTCTTAGCAGACATCAATCTAAAAAACAAATTACATCTCAAATACGTCAAGAAAGTTAAAAAAGAAGACTTTCAAATATTTAAAAAATTTCGCAATAGATTAAAAAGCGAAATACAATTGGCAAAACAGAAATACTACCTTGAGCAACTAAAACGTCATCAATGCAACAAAACGAATGATGTGGAACACATTACTAACCATAACTAACGTGAAAAAGCGAAAGGAGATTTTACCGTCCTGTTTTATTCACAATGATGTTTTGCATGAAAACCCAACAGACATTGCTGAAGAATTCAACATGTATTTTACTAACGTTAATCTTAATATAGCAAGAAATATGCCGCTTACCAACGTACACCATAGGATGTTTCTCGATCATTTAAAGACGTGTGAAAGCAACAAATTCGTGTTTCAAACTATTCCAAATCTTGTCGTACACTCCATAATAACTCAACTGAAGAGTGGCAAGAGCGCACATGACGTTCTCACAGGTGAAATTCTAAAACTAATTGCCTCGTCATTCCTCACCGAAATTACACACATGATTAACTTATGTATCACACAATCATGCTTTCCGAGTTCTTTCAAAATTGCGCGTGTTATTCCAATTTTCAAACAAGGTAACAAGCAAAACTTTATTAACTACAGACCTATATCAATTTTAACGCCTATGTCTAAAGTACTAGAGAGAATTTTATATAATCAACTCATGGATTTTTTTACTACACATGATCTTCTATTTGACTTTCAATTTGGTTTTAGAAAACAACGATCTACATACATGCCAATCGGTCTTTTAACTCAACTAATTAACAAAGCACGTGGTTCTAACTCAATCGCGCTTACAATTTTCCTTGACATAAAAAAAGCTTTTGATTGTGTAGATCACGCTATCCTGCTGGACAAACTCCGCTTCTACAACTTGGCCGATTCAACAATAAAGCTTCTCAAGGCATTCCTGTCAAATCGCCTGCAATTTCTTGATTTTAATGGTTGTTGTTCAAGTACAAAAGAAGTCAAAATGGGAGTACCTCAGGGTTCAATTTTGGGACCATTACTGTTTTTAATCTATGTTAATGACCTTTTTAAATGTAGCACTTCCTCGCAATTTTTAATGTTTGCTGACGACACTGCTGTTTTTATCTCAGCCTCTACACAAGATGAATTGACGAGTAAAGCCAACAATATTTTAAGTAACATATCAGATTGGTTCAAAGCAAATAGACTACGGTTAAACACTTCTAAGACGAAATATCAAATATATAATTTCACCAAAAATGAGCTGAGTGATTTAAGCATATCAATTGACAATGCTCGAATTGATCACTCGCCAGTGGTGAAATATCTGGGGGTGATGTTGGATAATGACCTCAAATTCCGTGCCCATATCAAGTATACAACTTCAATAATTAACAGGCACATTGGAATTATTTCGAAGGCTCGTAAGTTTTTAACCTCTGAACACGCGCTTTTATTATACAATGCCTTAATTCAACCTTTCTTATCGTATTGTAATTTAAATTGGGCATTGGGGTATCCTACCCATTACAATCCCTTGATTGTTGCGCAAAAGAGAATCATGAGGATTATCGACATGGCTCCATATGGTTCACATACAAGCCCAATTTTAAAAAAATATAAGGTACAAAAATTTCGTGATCTCGTCAAATCAAACTGTATGGTTTTAATGCATAGTTTTTTAACCAATTCACTTCCCCCATGTATTTCTCACAATTTTATTTTGAAACTCAATACAAGAAACCTAAGAGAAAAACATCATTTTGAGGAGCTAAGAGTAAATAACAATTATGAAGAACATTGCATGTTTATCAAGGCACCCAAGTACTGGAATCAGATAGTTGCCAAAAATATTCCGTCTCTCGTGAATGTTCCTCCTTCTAAACGTAAACTCAAACAAGTTACGAACAAGCTGATTATGGACAATTACTGATTAGTGACTCAGTGATCTGGTTGATGGTGACAATGTTGACAATGTTGATGGTAATGATAGCTGATAGCACCAATGTTGATAGTTGATTGTGAAAATATCACGTGTACTTGGCTCGGTTCATTTCCTCGGCTCATCATCTCCTTATTTTTATTATTTTTTGTTATTAATTTTTATTAATTTGATCTGTATTGATCTACTTTTGTTTTGGTTGACCAAAAATTGAAACGACGACTTTTTCTTCTCTTTACTTCACAATTGTTCCTAGTTGCATGATTTAGAATTATTATAAATTAATTCAGTGGTTGAGACAGGATTCTTCCTTACACCCTGAAAATATCATTTTTGCAACTGTTTTTTGTGTGTGATGTTCTTCTTGTTCTGGTTCGAGTGTGAAATAAACTTTCTTCTTCTTCAAAAAAAAAAAATCAATATAAATAAGTATTATTCGATTTGATAATGTGCAATCACAAATCCTTCACACAATACTTCGTTATCTCACAGAGCGCATATGTTGTGTGATACACAGCCAAAACGTCTCTGATCAATCCGATCATATTCTTGTCTGACATCCATCAATCCAACCATCTCATGAAAGGCTCTAAAAACAAAGAACTGTCATCCATAGCTGAATCAGTCATTGAATAAACATTTCTCAACCTGGAGTATTATACGGTGTCATTACATTACGAATAGTCCACCAACGCAATATTATTTAAATAAAATGAACAGTATTGTAGCGCGGTGTATCAGCAAGGCACCTCTGCTACACGCCGCGTGCCTGCACTCTCTCCGCTCTCTCCAGATCGCTCACGTCTGCTGGCTTGCAGGAGCATCGCGCCACTGGGCGTGGCTGCAAGCGTTTGCGGACGTTTCCGCCAGGCGCCGCCACGGGCACTGGCGTGTTGGTCTGTGTATTTGTGTATGTATGTGTGTATGTTCATCAGTCAATTCAGCAGTCGTCAAATAAACTCTCGCGAGAGTACTGTGTTTCACTGGTGTAGCGAGGCGGCGCGATGCCTAACATCTCAGCATTGCGTCGCCTAACGACTCCGCTACATTGGTGACCCCGACGTGATCACTCTTTCCTTCTGTTTTGTTTGCTTTTACTTTTCATCGTCTTCATCCTCGCGTTTTATCTTCATCATTTTCGGATTTTTGTCAAAACTTTCTGCCGGCTCAGGAGGCTGCACGCGGCCATCACCATCAACGCTATCGCTGCACGGACGCGTCACCTCGACACAGCAGCGCCAGCGGCCGGCTCCGACGGGTGACAGCCAAGCTGGACGGCCCCCGGCAACGACGTCTACACCACAGATATGCGCGCCTCGCCGACTCACTGGCGGTGCCTCAGCCTGGGCCTCATTCAGTTTTCCCACCCTAGCCAAGCACACCACAACGCAAAAGCCTCCTGCAGCTCCAAAATTTCGCCGCTCGCCGTTCGCAAATCACATCGTTCGCCTCATCGTCATACATCTTCCACCACTCGTCATCATTCCAACACCGTCACGTCTTCGTCGTTCGTCCTCTCCGTGGCCGCCCGTCTAGGGGGGGAGATGTGTAGCGCGGTGTATCAGCAAGGCACCTCTGCTACACGCCGCGTGCCTGCACTCTCTCCGCTCTCTCCAGATCGCTCACGTCTGCTGGCTTGCAGGAGCATCGCGCCACTGGGCGTGGCTGCAAGCGTTTGCGGACGTTTCCGCCAGGCGCCGCCACGGGCACTGGCGTGTTGGTCTGTGTATTTGTGTATGTATGTGTGTATGTTCATCAGTCAATTCAGCAGTCGTCAAATAAACTTCCGCGGAAGTACTTGTGTTTCACTGGTGTAGCGAGGCGGCGCGATGCCTAACATCTCAGCATTGCGTCGCCTAACGACTCCGCTACAGTATCTTAAGATAAATCAGGATTATTTGTAGCACCCAATGATCTTAGAGCCAACAACGCGAAATCATTCCCAACATTTAGCACAAGTTTAATATGTTGTCCTTCAATACTCGACGGACGAACAGCTTTGAGCGACAAACCGTACAATGATCAATAATTTCGAACATGACTACACTGGATTTTGTGTCTATTCTCCATAAAGCACAAACAATTTGAAGTAATACCTGATTTAAGCGTGATTCACACAATCTCTATGATGTTGATATGATTGAAGGTGATCCGGTGTGTTTGGATATTTCCATGTCATGCCTTATAGTAGTTCTTGCTTTTCTGGGAATGAGAACATGCTGAATTTAGACTATCAGTCGTAATTCCTTTTGCACCTTGGAACCAGCTCCAGGAATTTCCTAATAACATATAATGAACACAAACAAGAAAAGATCAATAGCTCTGCGATGAAATAAACCTTTCATATTAGCTGAAGTAACTGCTTAAATTATTTATTTTGATTAATATTAATTGTTGTTTTAAGCGCGCACCGTATTTTGATTATAAGACACGTCTCGCTATGAACCAATCTACAGCGCAGCCTCCCAGTAAACCCAAGCGGATAGTAAATTTCGCACGCGGGCCAGAATTCGAACCGCGAGCCTCTGACACAAGATTCCAGCGCCTTAGCCACTACCCGAGAGCTGAAGTGATATGTGTGATATATTGTCGCTAATGAGTTTAAAACACCAATAATATAAATATCTCAAAATCAGTAACCTCAATTCAAACAATCAATTTCGACTAACAGCGAAACACTAGCAGTTACACAGCTAAATAGTGCCCAACTCTGTTGAGTTATAACTATTGTGGTACGCAAATATATAACTACGTTGATAAGACATGTTAACGAAGCAAATACCTCATGAGAAACGAGCAGATGTACATATTTTACTCAACCTATGAACGAAACCAAACCTCTGACCGCAGCAAAATGTCCAGGATGATGACATGCAGAATCATCCGAGTGAGGATCACAAAATGGCTGCGCAAATCGCACTTGACGCGAAATTCGACAAATTCGGACTTCACTCTAAACCACACTGAAGTGAAAATCACTATACACGTCAATTATCGCCAAGAATAGCACGCGATAAAACACTAAACACACGAGAGCACTAACCACGTGCGCTCGCTACCATGCAACTGCCAACGCCACCTAGATACAGGCCCTTTCACGAAAGTATGACGTCATCGATTGCGGTGGCTTCACTCGTACGGGCGATACGCGTTGTTATTAGAAATTGTGCTTAGTGCGGGTGTTTGACTTGCATTCCGGCTCAATTAAGTTTGAAAATCATGTTACCAACACAAGAAGCTTCAGATACAATTGCAAATAGAATAACTGAATATATTATAAGCCCACACAGGCATAAAACAGTAAAAAAAACAAACATGCAACGACCATACACGATACAATGTGGAACGTTTTCGCTTCAATTTCTCTAATTAATCGTAGATAAATTTCTGTCACAACAACTATTGTTCAGAAGAACATTTACAGAGGTGCACAAAAATTTTCAGCAATTAATTGTAAATTACGATGTTTAGAACAGTACAAGTAAACAAGCATAACACCGCAATCACTCAGTTTTTCTAGTGCAGGAAACCTATCATCGCTCTGGTTTTCAATAATACACACTTTATCATACTTAATACACTTCTGCACAGTTAAAATCAATTGTAAGCTTAACAATTGAATATATTATAAAACCACACAGGCAAATCACACACATACAACGATTACACACGCGACAACGTAGACAGTTTTCGTTTGAAATTTTTGGCACAAATACATGAATTTTGATCGGAACAATAATTATTAAGAAGTACATTCACACTCGCCCACACAATTTTCTCTACAACTGAATCTAGTTTATGGTTGTTAACACAATGCGAGGTATTAAACATGATTCCGTGGTCATTGAGCTGTTGCAAAACGTGAAAAAGAGCAATTTCCCTTCCATTTTATAGCGGTATCTGATTCCCTTCCATTTCATAGCGGATCTCCCAGGCATAGAAAGTGTATAAATTAGAATAAGAAGGAAAATTGGTTGATATATAAGCTCTGAAAATGAAAACATGCTATTTGTTTGGTTGTCAAAATTTTACATTTGCTTGCTTACACATGTATATTGCTTACTAATTCGATCTTCTCTCTCTTACAGGTCTTTTTCCACTTCTCTTTGTACATATCTTCTCGGTGTCTCCTCTGATGAATAATTATATTGTGTGAATAACTGTGATCTTTTGATCCGTAGTTATTTTCAGCTGTTCCTTCATAGTATATCGCTGCTTATATCTTTGTTTATGCGATACTGTTTTGTTAATTCCACATTGTATACATTTTATAACTAGCCGTTCCTCGCGCCTATGATAATCAGAGCGCTATATCAAATACATGTGTTGTTGTTTTTGTTGTTGTTACTAAGCTTACATTTGCTTGCTATTTATTGCCAATTTGTTTGCTATTACTATTATATTCTATTCTGTGGTACTGGCTAATGTATATGCTTTTGGATACGCTGGATTACTTCTCATCATATTGAGAAATTCACATGAGCCAGAGTACATGTTTGGAGCGTGGGATAATGTAACGTCTGAGCTATTTATACTCGATACTGCGCAGTAACACTTGTCAATACGCACGAGACAGGGAGTATCATGTGATGCTTGCAGCGTGAGACGGTGTCATTTTCCCACGCTTGAACTCATGAGACGAATCAGTGCCCCCTTATAATAATACAGTCAGCAAATTATTCTTACATGTAGACGTGGACACTCACATACATGTACTATGCTCACGCACACACATAATTTAGCCTTTGCGAAGGAGCACATGTATATTTTAGGTTATTATTTTCTGTTTTTAGGATACTTTTAATAGCCCTAGTTATTACTTAAATTATTTATGGGGATGTGAACACCAACATTCACTAAGATGCAGGACGCACACAGAAACAGATACACGTGTACTGAAAGAGAGATGCGCGTGGGGTTTCACTGTCTCACAAGAAAGCACCACTCACCCACACAACACTCGATATCGGTTGACGCTAAATTTGTAAGGATTCAAGAACATTACATTGAGAAAAATTCATTTAAAGAATTTCTTCCAGTCCCTCGCCTCCTGCAAAGGCAGCACATTTCATTAGAACGCTAAAACTAACCTAACCTAAACTCTATGAAAAATATAGAAACGTTTTTGTGCGTTACTTAAGCGTTTTTTGAGAATTAGCGTTTTCAATGTTATCGAATCCTTACACATTTAGCCTAGACCCTCGATATCCGCCACGTGATATCTACAATCCTCGTCAGCACCTTGCGAACACTAGGGATAATTCCAAGCCAGCAAATACAAGACGCTTAAGCCCACACATACTGAAACGAATCTCACTACAATGATATAACCGTACTGCAAGTGAATTAAGTGAAACCTATAATATAAGCATTACAAAAACGTCATCCAAATGTTATCCAGCTAGACGAAAATCGATACCCAAACACTAAACTGTGCAAACATCAGTTGACGTTAATATCAATATAGTGCTACCTTATTTAACATTAGCATTTAATTAATACAAAACTACTTACATACGAAGAGATGTACATATTTTACTGAATATATCCACTTAACCGAAAACTCTGACCGCAGCAAAATGTCCAGGATGATGATATGCAGAATCATCCGAGTGATGAACACAAAATGGATGCGCAAATCACACTTGACACGAAATCTGACAAATTCGCACTTCACTCTAAACCACACTGAAGTGAAACTCACTAAATACGTCAATTATCGCCAAGAATAGCACGCGATAAAACACTAAACACGCGAGAACACTAACCACGTGCGCTCGCTAACGTGCAACTGCCATGCTGACAGTTGAAACAATACACGAACCACTGTGACGTAGCGATGACGTCATACTTTCGTGAAAGGGCCTGTATCTAGGTGGCGTTGCAACTGCCATGCTGACAGTTGAAAAACTTGTCCGCACAGTGTGACGTGACGATGACGTCATACTTTCGTGGAAGGGCCTGTATCTAGGTGGCGTTGATACAGGCCCTTCCACGAAAGTATGACGTCATCGCCACGTGACAGTGACAAGTCTATTGTTTAAACTGTCAGCCATGCAGTTGCACGTTAGCGAGCGCACGTGGTTAGTGCTCTCGTGTGTTTAGTGTTTTATCGCGTGCTATTCTTGGCGATAATTGACGTATTCAGTGAGTTTCACTTCAGTGCGGTCAAGGACGGTCAATAGAGATTGTTTCGGTAGTGCCGGTAGGTAACTCGATTCGGAACACCTTCGGCGATCTGGATATGACACGGAAAGCACCGCGATACGGTGCCTCCAGTGGTTGGCGGACTCGGTCCACGCGCACCCACACCTGATCGCAAGTCATCAATCGCGGCGGCACGTAGATCGACGGTGTACAATGAGCCCTGCCGGCCGACATGCTGTGGAAGTCTACTTCCTGCATCCTTCGGGTCAAATCCATCACGAGCTCGTGATGCGCCTTGATCGAGACGGTATCGCCCGTCGTTACTCGTGGACACAGCAGGTAGCCCCCGGTGACGGCTGTAAACGGAGAGATGCCGGATTCGGTGGGCAGCAGTCGGACGCCCAGCATCACTACAGGCAGCGCCGAGAGCCAGCACTGACGACGGGTCATGATGGCGCTCTTGATCACGCGATGAAGCCGTTCCAGGAGTCCGTTAGATTGAGGGTGATATGCAGTAGTTCTCACTCGGTGGAATCCCACTAGCTGTGACAGCTCGCGAAACAATTCCGATTCGAACTGGCTCCCGCGGTCGGTAACCACACGCAGTGGGACTCCGAACCGCGACACCCAGTGAGTGAAAAAAGCTTCAGCGACGGACGCGGCGGTGATATCAGTCAACGGGACCGCTTCTGGCCAGCGACTCGCGCGGTCAATGCACGTTAGAATATATCTATATGGCGTGGCAAACGGGTGGTTACGTGAGGTGGCCGGCGGTAATGGTCCCACGATGTCCAGGTGGACGCATTCAAAGCGCGCACTTGACACCGTGAAGTCGTCCAGCGGCGACTTGGTGTGACGTGATATTTTTGCCTGTTGACATGCGGCACAGTTGCGCACCCATGTTTTGATATCCGCCTCCATATTCGGCCAGACGTAGCGAGACTTGAGCATTTTTACACTGGTCGCTGTGCCTGGATGGCACAGACCGTGCATTTGCTCAAAGACCGGTAGTCGGCACTTTTTGGGCAAAAACGGCCTGGGGTGCGGTGTTGCCGTGTCGCACATAATAGATTGGTCTCCAGACGTATTGAATGGTGTCAATGAGGTGGCAGCAGCCTTCGTCTCTGGGTCTTCAGCTTGTACCCGAGCTATACCTGGCAGGTCGTAAACATCTGCCTGGACGGCGTAAGCGCTGCGCGAGAGACAGTCGGCCACCATGTTGTCGGCACCCTTGATGTGCTGCACATCCGACACATACTCGGTGATGTACGACCAGTGTCTCTGCTGACGATCCGATTTGGCCACCTTCGGGCTAGTGAAAGCCGACACTAGTGGCTTGTGGTCCGTCAACAGAGTCACCGATCGACCCTCCAAGCAGTGCCGGAAGTGCACGACCGCGTAATACGCCGCCAGCAGCTCTCGGTCGTAGAATGAGTATTTCTGTTGTGCAGTGGACAACTTCTTTGAAAAATAAGATATTGGCTGTGGTGCGCCGTCCACCATCTGGTGAAGAGCGGCACCCGCTGCCGTCGAAGAGCAGTCCGTTACTAATTGGAGATGTGCACAGTCCAGCTGCGGATGAGGCAGTGTGCAGGCGTTCTGCAGCGCCTGTTTGACGTCATTGAAGGTGGCCTGCTCTCTCTCGCTGAGATTCAGCTTCTTGGCATTTGGTTCGAGTCTGGTCCGCTCCGACAACGGACGAACAATGTTGGCGAAGCCGGGGATCATCCTCCGGTAGAACCCGACCATGCCGAGAAAGCGTCGGAGAGATGCAGAGTCGCTCGGCTGCGGAAAGTCCGAGATGGCGGTGACCTTGTCGGTTGGTGGACGAACGCCGGCAGAAGTGATACGATGTCCAAGAAAGTCCAGGCTGTTTTGCATGAAGGAGCACTTGCCAAGAGACAAGCGCAGACCGAACTTATCGAACTCTTCAAACACGGCAGCCAGGTCGCGGGCGTGCTGCTCGGCATCAGCGGAAAACACGATCGCGTCGTCGAGGTACACGAAGGTACACTTCAAGTCGGCAAGAATGGTGTTCATGAGGCGCTGGAAAGTGGCACCGGCGTTCCGCAGGCCCAATGGCATGAACAGGTACTCGAATAGGCCGAAGGGCGTAACAACCGCCGTTTTAGCGATGTCTACATCACTCATCGGCACCTGATGATACGCCTGGAGCAGGTCTAACTTTGAGAACACCTTCATGCCGTCCAGATGCGCCGACAGATCCTGGATGTGAGGTATCGGGAATCGGTCGGGTACTGTCTTGACGTTCAGCGCTCGGTAATCACCCGTGATGCGCCACTCGCCTGATGTCTTCTTGGCGACCATGTGGAGCGGAGAAGCCCACGGCGAGTTGGAGAGACGGACGACGCCAGCCTGCATGAGGTCATCAAAGACGGCCTTCGCGGCTTTTTCCTTTTCAGGCGTCAGGCGACGAGGACGGGCGAACACTGGTGCGGCACTGCCGGTGTCTATGGTGTGACGTACAGGCATCACGACGTCGCGTGGAGACCGGGGCGCCAGTAGAGCTGTATGTGAGGCCAGGAGTTGACGAACAACGGCTGGAAGATGGCTGAGATCATTGACCACCAGCCCAACAGGAAGCTCACCGCTGGCTTTGGCTGGCACCCGCAGCGACGTGGTGGTGTCACGAATACAGCCCTGATGGCAGTCTACGACCAGCCTGAAATGACTCAGGAAATCATGACCGAGCAGCGGCACCACAGCGTCCGTGACGACAAACGTCTACGAGAAGGTGCGCCGAAGTTTGTGCAGTACGACGTTCAGCCGGACTTCGCCATGTACTGACATGGGTTGACCGGTGGCAGTCGAGAGTCGCACAGAAGTTGGCTGCAGTGAAGAAGACGATACCGCCTTGTACGGGATGATAGACACTCCGGCGCCAGTATCAACAACGAAGTTGAGCCAGTTGGTGCCTACACGAGCTGCGACTGTGAGAAGCGGCAGACCATTTGGTGCAGCAACCATTGCCTGCCGGCCTAGTTTTCCGGTGGCGATTGCGACGGCGATGGCGCTCGCGAACGTGCAGCCGGTACCGGTGACGACGATCTGGAAGACGGCTGCATCCGCAAGTTTGGATTTTTTCTGGGCCACTGACACCATGGCTTACACGTGCGGGCATGTACACCATAAAATATGTGAGCGCGGCATACCTGTGTCCTCTGTCCTTGGTGAAAAGGCTGCAGCGTCGGCGGAGTCGTTCCCGGCACATTGTTAAGACTGCGTGGATCCGTCCGTTGTCTCGGTGAAGGAACGGCCGGCACGGACAGACATGGAGCATTGCTGGCGATGGGCAGCAGCTCATCAGCAAGTTTAGCTGCCTGGGAAAGAGACAGATATTTCAGCGCCGCCACGACGGTACCGACGGTCCCTGGCAGAGATTTGATGAGCTTGTGTCTCACCAGTTCGTCCACGCGCCAGCCCGGGTTGCGATCGCTTGCAGCTCACTCAGTACATCGGATGGGCGGCCGGCCAGAGGCTGCTGCGACAGTAGTTCCTCAAAGAGCTCGGACTTATTCTTTTCGAAGAGTCGTACCACTTCCTCTTTAAGAGTTGTGTAGGTCCTTTGCTGCATGCAGGATAGCGATATCCGGCGGACGACATTCGGAGGAAGCGATGAAATTACAATATAGAATTGGGTAACCTCGGAGGTAATCCGCTGGAGATGAAATTGTGCCTCCATAATGACGAACCATCCGTCAACCGCGCCTTCCATGAAGCCTGGCGCCTTGACGGAAACACGGTTAACATCCGATTCGTCTGGAGGGCTTACCGGGACTTGGTTCTCGTTCATAATGACGGAACAGGTGAATGAAAAAACAAAAGGATATAACAAATTACAAACGGAAGTGACGTATGACGGAAGAGAACGACGGAGAAGGAAAGTTTGTCACCACAGGCAATGAAAAAAATATCCCGAGGATCAAATGAAAATCTAACGATGAAAAAACGGCTACGGAACAGACTAGGAGATGGCAGAACAACGGAAAAATGAAAAGGACTCACGTGGAACGTCGGGGTCACCACTATGGCGGATTTGGTTGTCACAAGTAAAAAAACACGTGAGGGGTCGGTTGCGACTAAGACCGTTTCCTGTATTGTCATCCTTTTTATACCCTGGGTCACAGCGGAGCTGAATTTTGACCAATCAGCATACAGGTCATTGACCCAGGGCAGTGGAACAAAGAACAACATAACACAACATCATGAAATAAATAATACAGCGATAAATTGAATAAACCATAGGAGATTAGAGAGATAATTAAGATCACAAACTGAACCAATATATAAACAATGTACGCCCGGAAACCCTGCAGCGAAACCTAAATTAATAACAAGAGATTCGAATTCGGCACCACAAGAATATTAAGGGTTTTGGTGGAAAGGAATTAATACTGGAAAAACGAGGAAAAGGAAACAAACGAATAATAAACAATTTCGAATAACGCGCGAAGTAAGACCAAAGAAAATAAAATAAAATCAACGCGACGCAGGCGCTACAGATTAATGTTAATTGTTGTTTTAAGCGCGCACCGTATTTGGATTATAAGACACGTCTCGCTTATATTAGGTATATGAACCAATCTAGTAGTAAATCTATATAGTAGGTTATATGAACCAATCTGCAGCGCAGCCTCCCAGTAAACTCAAGCGGATAGTAAAATTCGCTCTATTGACCGGCGTTCGTCAAGAGTCCGCAGTCGCTGTCGTCAGCACCTGCTCCACGGTCGCCAATGCCGGCCGCCAGGAGAGCACCACCCCAGTCTCGACCCGCACCGGTGCCCGCTCCGCGCACCTCGGCGCCAAGAGCTGTTCGTACCAGAGCGGGCCGCGCCGTCACGTTTAAACAACAACCAGATTTTTTATATTTCTAGATGGCAACTAGCGTGCCAGCTGACATATTTTCTTGTGTGTTTTTTTACTGTTATCATGTATTTAATTGTGGGGTTTAGACGTCTCAAGACGTTTAGCGTCCTTGCTTTCCTTGGGCGCTCCCGTTCCTTTTCATTTGAGTGATCAGTGTCCTATGTATACATCTCATATATGTGTGTGTTTCCATATTGTCCTTGTTTCCATGATTCCAGGCTTGTGTTGGACTTTTTGTGCGGTACATGGGCTAATTTTTGAATGATTGCTGAATGAATGATTTGTATGGGTGCATTCCTTGATGTGTGGATGTGGGTGTGTGTGTGTGTTGTGTGCATGTGTGCTTGTTGTGATATGATTGCATATCTACGTATGATTGATTTTTGTATGCTTGAATTTGATTGGTGAGTGCCTGCGTGCTATTTGTGTGTGCACGTGTCCCTGCGTGTATGTCTGATATTTTGTGACTGTGTAATATGCGTACTGATCTGTTTGTGACTTTGTTTAGTTATTTTCAGATTATATTTGTACTGCAGGATCATTCATTTTTCCTGTGGACCGACGTGTGCGTCCTCACCGGCTCACTCCGCTCGTGGTGGCGCACTGTGATATTGTATTCTACTTGTGATCTCACATTTTGTCCTTTTCCGCTGTTATCATTGTAATTATGTCCTGGTCGTGTGATATGTGAGAAACTCCTTTGTGTGAACTCACGTATGTTTATTACTTGAGTTTATTGATGCGAATGTCTTTCCGGATGTTCCGGCGTACTTTCGCGCCATTTGTCGTCGTTTGTTGTGAGTGTCTCATGCTTTTGAATGTGTTGAATGTATGAATGATGCGTATGTGAGTTCTACTGTATGCTTGAGGTGCATGAATGTTCTGCGAGTGTGAATGTGTGTGAAAGTGTGTTGCCACTGTTTAATTTCATGTGCCCGGAGTGTTGATGTGATTCCTGTATTTGGAACGTGTTTGCGTCCTTCCCTTGCGATACTGTATCATTGTTCATTGTTCATTGTTCATTGTATTGGACATATTCAATTTCAGTTTAAACATATCATTATATATAAACATATCATAAACATTATAGTGGCCAAAGCCAACAGTGGCTTATCGGCTCGTCCAAAGAGACCGATCTACGATCTTCCACATACATGCTCATTTACAGTAACACACTCACACACACACACGCACACACATACATGAATGTACACCTACACATGTATACTTACGCACATAAACAGTACACAAAACACACACACACGCACATTTCCATATTGGCGCATCCCTGTCCCGCTGGTGCCTGTATTGCGACGATGTGAAGGTGTGGAGGCTTCATTTGCTGTTACATACACCTCCAGTCATTATAGTTATCCGTAACTTCCTGGTCCTGTAATGGTGTTCGTCATAACGCGCTACTATTGTCGCCTAATCCGTGTTTTCTTTTGTTTCAGATGTAGAGTCAGATTTTTTAGAAATCTTAGGATGATCTCGTGATGTTGGCAGTGAATTTCTCAGCTACATGCTCCGCATCTGGCGGAGGAGTGTTGTAGCGCCTGCGTCGCGTTGATTATATTATATTTTCTTTGGTCTTACTTCGCGCGTTATTCGAAATTGTTTAATATTCATTTGTTCCCTTTTCCTCGTTTTTCCAGTATTAATTCCTTTCCACCAAAAACCTTAATATTCTTGTGGTGCCGAATTTGAATCTCTTGTTATTAATTTAGGTTTCGCTGCAGGGTTTCCGGGCGTACATTGTTTATATATTGGTTCAGTTTGTGATCTTAATTATCTCTCTAATCTCCCATGGTTTATTCAATTTATCGCTGTATTATTTATTTCATGATGTTTTGTTATGTTGTTCTTTGTTCCACTGCCCTGGGTCAATGACCTGTATGCTGATTGGTCAAAATTCAGCTCCGCTGTGACCCAGGGTATAAAAAGGATGACAATACAGGAAACGGTCTTAGTCGCAACCGACCACTCACGTGTCTTTTTACTTGTGACAACCAAACCCGCCATAAATCAAAATAAATCATTTCAGCAGTTACTTCAGCTAATATGAAAGGTTTATTTCATCACAGAGCTATTGATGTCTTCTTGTTTGTGTTCATTATATGTTATTAGGAAATTCCTGGAGCTGGTTCCAAGGTGCAAAAGGAATTTCGACTGATAGTCTAAATTCAGCTTGTTCTCATTCACAGGAAAGCAAGAACTACTATAAAGCGTGACATGGAATTATCCTAGCACACCGGATCACCTTCAATCATATTAACATCATAGAGATTGTGTGAATCACGCTTAAATCAGGAATTACTTCCAATCGTTTGTGCTTTATGGAGAATATACACAAAATCCAGTGTAGTCATGCTCGAAATTATTGATCATTGTACGGTTTGTCGCTCAAAGCTCTTCGTCCGTCGAGTATTGAAGGACAAAATATTAAGCTTGTGCTGAATGATGGGAGTGATTTCGCGGTGTTGGCTCTAAGATCAATGGGTGCTACAAATAATCCTGATTTATCTTGAGATACTGCTCATTTTATTTAACTAATATTGCGTTGGCGGAATATTCGTAATGTAATGACACCATATAATGACTCCAGGTTGAGAAATGTTTATTCGATGACTGATTCAGCTATGGATGACAGGCCTTTTTTTAGAGCATTTCATGAGATGGTTGGATTGATGGATGTCAGACAAGAATATGATCGGATTGACTAGAGACGTTTTGGCTGTGTATCACACAAAATATGCGCTCTGTGAGATAACGAAGTATTGTATGAAGGATTTGTGATTGCACATTATCAAATCGAATAATATATATTTATATTGATTTCATCAGGCAATATTGATTTAATCACATCATGCACTATTGACTTGAAATATTTTACGTGTTCTGCGGAGTATTTTCGTGATATTTCAAAGATATTGCTGAACGTCTCATCTTTCGTATATGTGAGGCTGGTATTTCATATTCCCATCATCCAGTGATCGTATATATTGCGGGTTATTGTTGTATTTTCTCTAAAACAGGATTGTCATTCATTTAAAACATTTTGGCTGCGCGAAGTGAAACCACGTCTTCCGAAAAAATTTCGTATTCGAGAGAAATTGGTCGCCGAAGATTGGCGTATTATTTTTATGTTGATAATATTGTTTTGCTTTAATTTTAACTGTGCAGAAGTATAGTAAGTATGATAAATTGTGTATTATTAGAAACCAGCGCGATGATAGTTTTTCTAGTGCATTAAACCTATCATCGCGCTGGCTTCCAATAATACACAATTTTTTACATTTTTCTAGTGCATAAAACCTGAGTGATTGCGGTGTTATGCTTGTTTACTTGTACTGTTCTCAACATCGTAATCTACAATTTGTTGCAGAAAAATTGTGTGCACCGCTGTAAATGTCCTTCTGAACAATAATTGTTGTGACAAATTCATCTACGATAAATTAGAAACAATGGAAGCGAAAACGTTCCGCATTGTATCGTGCATGGTCGTTGCATGTTTGTTTTTTTACTGTTTTATGCCTGTGTGGGCTTATAATATATTCAGTTATTCTATTTGCAATTGTATTTGAAGCTTCTTATGTTGGTAACATGATTTTCAAACTTAATTGAGCCGGAATGCAAGTCAAACACACGCACTAAGCGCAATTTCTAATAACAACGCATATCGCCCGTACGAGTGAAGCGACCGCAATCGATGACGTCATACTTTCGTGAAAGGGCCTGTATCTAGGTGGCGTTGCCCCGACACGACACAGTCTGCATACTCGTATTTTGCGGATAAAATTTCCAGACACGTTTGAATTACAAGTAAACGGGAATTTTCAGTGCTTACAACGACATGCTCACGACAAGGAGAGTGATGTTATCAGCAATTGAAAAACGAAATTCTAGTGCAGCACGCCTGTGAAGTATGTTTGTGAAATTCTCCACGTAATTTCCAATCGTGACAACTACGCCTGTTGGCTGTAGCACAATTGACAATCACAAACGCCAATTGCAACTAGAAATGATTCACTGTTAGAGCTGAGCAGAAGCATACATAGAGGCCGAACAAGTTTTGTATCAGGCGGGTTAAGTCCACAATATTTTTTTAACGAGAACTGCACCATTTTCAATTTTGTCGCTGCTGTAGTTTTGTTTTTCTACTTCGCTCGCACTTTGCACTGGTCAGTCGAACCAGTGCAGTTGTTTTGCCTACTGTCGCCAGATGGCAGGTCGAGCGCGCATGTTCTCGTGAGCTGAACAGAATAGTGCTTGAGTCAAAATATAGCCCGTGTGCACAAGTGGTGGTCGTGTATTGTTGTGTGATTCGCTATCGAAAAGTCAGAGGCGTACGATGCTGAAAACGTGCGGGTATTTGTTGGTATTTGTTTTGCTGTGTGCTGTCACAGTATCTTCCGCATATGGTGAGATTTCGCCTCTGTTTAGCTACAGATTATAATATGTTTTGGCAGCATGATCCCCAATGCTATTGGGAAAAGATGGGTGGTAAAATCTGTATAATGTCCAATGGTATGCATGCGTCCATCACTGGATTTTCAATTGATTGATGTCAGCCACTGTGAGCAAGAGTGCATGAACAAAATTCCACCGACAAAAATTGAGTTTCCTTCATTGTTTTTGTGTTGTATTTTTGCAACATTAAAAATCAGTTATTTCATCGAAAAATACTGGCGTGTAGACTGACAAAAAATCAGTTGATTCAGGAAAATGAAATTAAATGCTATTTTATCTAGCATTATTTTAGCGAAATTCTTGACGCTGACTTCGAATAGGACACCAACTTGGTCTGCTACGAATATTACCACGATCGAAACGAACAATTATTATTGTATGAAGTGAACAGTGAACTACACAGCAAAAGTACATATGAACTTTCAACCAGTGACAACGCCAGAATTTTTCCGATGGGGAGCTAAGGGAGAAAGCTACAGGGGCTTGTCGACACACTCGAAATGTTCATGGTTAGGAGTTTTGGGGAGGCTCAGGGAGATTAGCGTATTTTTTGGGTGGCTTCAGCCCCACCAAGCCCCCTTGGTGCCGCCACTGGCTTCATTTCAATAATAACAATAATAATAATAATAGTTGTGTAATGGATTTGAAAAGAAAGTGTAGATCATATTCGTCACTTTCTTATATATATATATACTAGCATTAAAACCCGCCCGTTGTGCGGAAGAATTCATAAAAATATTGCAAATTAAAAATAAATAAGGCAAACTCATAAAAACCTTAATCAATTAAAAAGTCTAAATTTCATTATTTTTAATTTACATTTTGACAAAATATTTTCACTCAGCCCGCCTCATATTTAAACCCGGCCGACGTGCGGAATAATTCAGAACTCGAACACCATCCGTTCTGGTTCTTGAAGTCAAATCCATTAGTTTTGTATATGAATTCATTCTACACGGTGAAATTGAACGTTTTATTGCTGCCCGCGGGACATTTTTATTTCATAAAAATGAGCCATCGCTTCGTTTGCGTTTGAAGCCCCTGATCATTGAACCAGCGAACCATGAACCAGCGCAATTATGTCACCTCATATTCAAGCATACATACACAGACAGACAGATAATTTCTTCTTTATGTATATATATAGCATTAAAACCGCATTAAAACCCGCCCGTTGTGCGGAAGAATTCATAAAAATATTGCAAATTAAAAATAAATAAGGCAAACTCATAAAAACCTTAATCAATTAAAAAGTCTAAATTTCATTATTTTTAATTTAAATTTTGACAAAATATTTTCACTCAGCCCGCCTCATATTTAAACCCGGCCGACGTGCGGAATAATTCAGAACTCGAACACCATCCGTTCTGGTTCTTGAAGTCAAATCCATTAGTTTTGTATATGAATTCATTCTACACGGTGAAATTGAACGTTTTATTGCTGCCCGCGGGACATTTTTATTTCATAAAAATGAGCCATCGCTTCGTTTGCGTTTGAAGCCCCTGATAATTGAACCAGCGAACCATGAGCCAGCGCAATTATGTCACCTCATATTCAAGCATACATACACAGACAGACAGATAATTTGTTCTTTATGTATATATATAGCATTAAAACCCGCCCGTTGTGCGGAGCAATTCATAACATGAAATTCATATTCAATTCATAAAAAATAAGGAAAAATAAAAATGAAATAGGGTACACTCATAAAAATATTAATCAATTGAAAATTATAAGTTTAATTATTTTTATTTCGACACAATATTTCCCCTCAGTCCGCCTGAGTCATTTTTAAACCCGCCCGTCGTGCTGAATAATTCAGAACTCGAACACGATCCGTTCTGCATCTTGAAGTCAAATCCATTGGTTTTGTGTATGGATTAATTCTACAGGGTAAATTGAACGTTCTATTGTCTATAGTTGCTGCCCGCGGAACATTTTTATTTATAATAAAAAAACCTTTTTTTAAATGAACCATTTGAAAAAATGATCTAAAAACACTTTTTTAAACCCACCCGTCGTGCGGAACAATTCATACAATAAAATTCATATCAAATCCATAAAATATAATGAATACAAATTGAAAAGCAAAAAATGTAACCTATAAATATCTTAACCAATAGAAAAGTCTAAATGTGAATATTTTTGTTCTTATTTTGACAAATATTATCCCTCAACCCGCCTGATATATAAATCTGCCCGTCGTGTGGTATAATTCAGAACACAAACACGAAACAAACAATGAAAGATGATGAAATCTTTTCATCAGACTGTTTCCAAACTATATTTATTACTCAACATCATTCCCCAATATCATTTGCTCAAGTACTATTTCACTTTTACCGCTATAATATTTATTGTTAAAATTTATATATTTTCCGCTATCATTAAAACCCAATATAACCTGAGTCAAACCTACCCAACCCAACCCAACCATTCAATCTTGACCGCTCTCAGCCTAGTCTGAGGTGATTTAACTTATTAGTTTGTGATCACAAAATATACTGATGCGATCATAATTTGTAATCAGAAGACTGAGATTATCTACCCCAGGGGTCCCAAACACGCGGCCCACCGATACTTTTCTCTCAACCCGCCAATATAGTATCGGGACCAAACTGTAAGGTAGCTAAATTCACATTTGTTGCATAATGCGATATAATTTTACACCATTATCATATTATCTCATAATTCCCGGTTAATGCTTCCACTAATGCATCATATTCATACAGTTGTTATTTTTTGGATTACATCGATAATGCAGCCCTTGATATTACAGCCGATATTATATTATGCAATCTATATTCTGCTACGTATTATTCCTAATACATATATCATCAGATCGCAAAATATATTTAAAGGTTCACATCATTCTCCAAAATCATTTGCTTAAGAGCTATTCTACTTTTATCGCTAGAATATTTACTGCTAGCAAAATATCATATACCTCGCTATCATTTAAACCCACTCTTTATAGATACATTTAATTCGCCCGTCGTGCGGAACAGTTCATAAAATATAATTAATATTCAATTCATAAAAAAATTAGTGCAAATTGAAAAAGAAAAACAAACCCACATGAAAGTTATAGCTAATCTGAAAGTCTAAATGTGAAATTTATGTTTCAATTTAGAAAACATGTTTTTCCACAACACTATCAAAACAATGCAACCTTCTGTCATCTCTATAATTCCAGGCTAATGCTTCCGCTAAAACAGCATAAGTTGGCATTACATGATATTGCAACCCATATCCTTATGCAACTTATGCTTATGCAACTTGAAATTAAACCAATTAAATTACACAGTTAAATTCAGTAGTTTACTTTGTTCCCAATAGCATTTTACCCGCCCGTCGTGCGGAACGTTATTGAGGACAATAAAGCCTTTATATTCAGTAGAGTGTAGCATTAATTAAACTGTACGCAATAAAACCACACCATCCATGCTTGGAGATAATATGATGCATTCTTAATTGTGATTGGGCTTCAGTGAAATTTAATCGGTGTATATTCCTGTGTAATCGCAAGTGCGCATAATAGCTGTCAAATTGGCAATATGTCCTTTTGACTTTACACCGCCGTAACTTCCTTCAGATACCCTTTGGAAAATTACAAATTTATACCGTATTGTAGAAAAAAAGATTTTGTAGAACGATGGTATAATTTATTTTTATGTGTAACAAATAGTTACTGAGAAATAGTAGAAAAATGAATTAATTTTAGTCGCCCGGTGTTCAAGTGTAATTTTGGATGTATTTGAGAATATTGCCAATTTTACACGTTTTTTGTATCATTTGTGGTTATAAATTATAGCTTATCTTGTAGAACACAAAATTCTCTACACAGTAGTATATTCCTGAGTAATCGCAAGTGCGTAAATTGTGATTGGACTTGAGTGAAATTAAATCAGTGTATATTCATGTGTAATCGCAAGTACGCATAATAGCTGTCAAATTGGCAACATGACATTTTGACTTTACACCGCCGTATCTTCCTTCAGATACACCTTGGAAAATTAAGAATTATACTGTATTGTAGAAAACAACATTTCTAGCACGATGGTATAATTAATTTTAAGGTATGACAAACAGTTCCTGAGAAATGGGTAGAAAAATGAATAAATTTTAGTCACCCGGTGTTCTAGTGTAATTTTGGATGCATTTGAGAATTTTGCCAATTTTACACGTTTTTTGTATCATTTGTGGGTATAAATTATACCTTTTCTTGTAGAACACAAAATTATCTACACAGTAGTATATTCCTGTGTAATCGCAAGTGCGCATAATAGCTGTCAAATTGGCAATATGTCCTTTTGACTTTACACCGCCGTAACTTCCTTCAGATACCCTTTGGAAAATTACAAATTTATACCGTATTGTAGAAAAAAAGATTTTGTAGAACGATGGTATAATTTATTTTTATGTGTAACAAATAGTTACTGAGAAATAGTATAAAAATGAATTAATTTTAGTCGCCCGGTGTTCAAGTGTAATTTTGGATGTATTTGAGAATATTGCCAATTTTACACGTTTTTTGTATCATTTGTGGTTATAAATTATAGCTTATCTTGTAGAACACAAAATTCTCTACACAGTAGTATATTCCTGAGTAATCGCAAGTGCGTAAATTGTGATTGGACTTGAGTGAAATTAAATCAGTGTATATTCATGTGTAATCGCAAGTACGCATAATAGCTGTCAAATTGGCAACATGACATTTTGACTTTACACCGCCGTATCTTCCTTCAGATACACCTTGGAAAATTAAGAATTATACTGTATTGTAGAAAACAACATTTCTAGCACGATGGTATAATTAATTTTAAGGTATGACAAACAGTTCCTGAGAAATGGGTAGAAAAATGAATAAATTTTAGTCACCCGGTGTTCTAGTGTAATTTTGGATGCATTTGAGAATTTTGCCAATTTTACACGTTTTTTGTATCATTTGTGGGTATAAATTACACCTTTTCTTGTAGAACACAAAATTCTCTACACAGTAGTATATTCCTGTGTAATCGCAAGTGCGCATAATAGCTGTCAAATTGGCAATATGTCCTTTTGACTTTACACCGCCGTCACTTCCTTCAGATACACTTTGGAAAATTAAGAATTATACCGCATTTTAAAAAAAACAATTTCCAGCACGATGATATAATTTATTTTAATGTGTGACAAATAGTTCCTGAGAAATAGGTAGAAAAATGAATTAATTTAGGCGCCCGGTGATCAAGTGTAATTTTGGATGTATTTGACAATTTTGCCAATTTTACACATTTTTTGCATCATTTGTGGGTATAAATTAAAACTTTTCTTGTAGAACACAAAATTATCTACACAATAGTATAATTTTTATAGCTTTACCATTGCTGGTTTATGAGGAATAGATAGGGGAATATTTACCAAAACATTCACGGTTTCCAGTGCTAATTTTGCATTTTTGACTTTGTCATTTTGACTTCACACCGCCGTAACTTTTTTTTAATACACTTTGGAAAATTAAAAATTATACCGTGTTGTAGCAAACAAAATTCACAGCATGATGGTATTATTTATTTAGTTGTGTGATAATTAGTTTTTGATACATAGAGAAAAAAGTATAGAAAATCGGACGCGTGGAGTAAAAATATAATTTTGAATATAGATTGAAATTTTGTCATGTTTACATCTTTTATGTTCTATTTTTGGATATGAATTATAACCTATCTTGTAGAACAGAAAATTCTCTACACAGTGGTATAATCTGTTTGGCTGTACCATTTCTGGTTTATGAGGAGTAGATGGCAGAGCATTGACCACAATTTTCGCATTTTTCAGGGTTCATTTTGTCTTTTCACCGCTATAACTTTTTTTGATTTCATTTTTGAAATTTAAAATTTAATCTAAAGTGTAGACAAGAAAATTTCCAACGTGATGGTATAAATTGTTAGCGGGTAGGCTAAGTGGTGGCCGAATAATAGCTGATAGAAAATGGACCAAGGAGGGTCGAACACACACACAGACACACAGACAGACACACAGAGGATCTCTTTTATATATATAGATATATATATGATATATATGATCTATATGATATATATGATCTATATCTGATCTTTGTATTATCTCTATATGGTCGTACTCAAGGTTGTTCATATATTTGCATAAGTATATATTCCGCACACATATCTGACGTGACTCCATGTAATGACACACAAACACACGTACATACGTACACACGTACACACGTACATGTTAACACAGAAGAAGACTGCAAACGGTAACAACTATATCTGGACAATATGAACTCATGGAGAAAAAATGGCAGATGAATTTCAATAGAGGAAAATGCTACATCATCAGGTTTGGCAAAGGAATGATAAGGCTAAATTGGAGATACCGAATAGAAAAATCAGTTCTGAAGGAAGCAGATTTTGTGAAAGATTTGGGAATCAAAATATATTCGGATCTGACACCAGAAAAACACCTAAGCGATATAGTCAGAAAAGCAAACTACAAAGTAGCAAATATGAAAATGGCGTTCGCATACATGGATTCTGACATGATCACAAAATTGATGACTAAATTGATAAGACCAATCCTCGAATATGCAGTATGTGTGTGGAGCCCTCACCTTAAAAAAATATTGAAAAACTAGAAAAGTTGCAAAGATCAATGACGAATTGGACGCCAGAATTATAAAAGATTGGGTATGAGGAGAGATTGGAGAGATTGAACTTGCCTACACTCAAAGAAAGAAGAGAGAGAGGAGACATGATAATGATGTACAAGTGTCTCACAGGCAAAGAAGACATCCAAGTTGATAAAATATTTGAAATATCAACATCTGAACGAGGACAAGATGAAAAGCTTTTACAAAAGAGGATTCGCAGGGACGTGGAGAAATACAGTTTTCCAAACCGTTGCATCAATAAGTGGAATAATATACCGGCAAACATAACAGACCAAAGGACAATAAAACAATTCAAAGAATGTTATGACAACTGGAAGGCGGGACCCACGAGTCTCTGACTCTGTCTCGCGTTGAACAACTCGGTGAGAAACACATACATTCTGATTGGTCCCACTGATTTCCATTTTCTCATCCCACTGATTCTGAAAACTACTTCTTGTGAGACTGGTTTGCGCTAACACCTGCATTGGGACATATTTACCCGTTTTTGATCAACTGCTGTGTCTGCGGCTCTCAGCAATACAACGTGTTGGAGTGTGATATCTTTAGTGTGGTGCAATCTACACAATTTGGTGCCCCGAGTGATCGTCTCGCGGTAAGCTTCATCGATCTTTTTGTTATTAATCCATTCCATTCTTGTTTTTTATATTACTGCTCGTCTTTGTAATTTGCCTGTGTGTCATTTTCATTTTCCACTGTTGTCTAATCCTATCTAAGTGTTTCAAAATGTCACATTCCGAAGAGGAGCCCTATAAAAATGCGTTCCTGCCAGCATCCTTGGTCGCAGTTAAACCTCCTCAGTTCAGTCCCGAGTTTGTCAAAGGGTGGACTTGTAACATAGAGGCACAGTTTCAGCTGGCGAAAATCACCGCCGATGACACAAAGTATTATCACGCCGTCGCCGCGCTGCCTCCCCATGTGACCTCTCAGCTGAGTCCCACCGTCATGGATGAGCACAAATATTCAACGCTGAAGGTGGCACTGGAAAAATTGTTCACCAGATCCAAGGCAGAGTTGTTCGAAGATCTGCTCTCCCGGGTGACACTGACCGGTCGACCATCAGCCGCATTGTCAGAGCTAAGAAGGACGGCAGCCAGCGTTGGTGCAGGTGACGACCTAGTGCGACACAGATTTCTAAAGTCTCTGCCGCCTGCCATCACATCTGCGCTAGCAGCACAACAGGACCTGACCCTTGACCAAATGGGGTCGCTGGCGGACGAGTTAGTGCCATTGCTAAACTCTCCGTGTTTGGCAATAGACTCCAGACATCAAGTGTCAACATCAGACGACCGACAACGCACCACTGGAAACCAGTTTTTCAACCAACAACAGCACGGAATCAACAATAGCCGCCGGGCATCAGTTCCGCCTGGTCTGCGTCCATACTACGGCAACCAGAGACCTCAGGTGTGCAGGGCTCACATCTACTTCGGGGATGCTGCTAGGACGTGTAAGCCGTGGTGCAGGTGGCCATCCAAAACGCCGAACATCGGAATGCAGCCGACATCACGATCGTCATCGCCTGCGCGATCGCTCGCGCCAGCAGGGTCGGAAAACTAATAAGGCAGGCTAGTGCTGATATAAACACGACAACTGACCTGCCACTCATAAATGTCGCAGTCCTTTTGTCGCACAGTCACGATTCGATTAATTTTTTTGTCGATACTGGAGCAGCTGTGTCGATAATTCCGCTAAAATGCGTACCATTTGGCTGCTCACTCGAGTTTTCCAGTGTAGTGCTATCACAAGCCGGGGGAAATCCACTCAAAGTTCATGGCGAAGTGACACTTAATGTCTCTATCAAATCACTGCGTCGCTCTTTTCTATGGGTGTTTGTAGTGGCAGATGTCATGTACCCGCTGCTTGGCAGTGATTTCTTGTCGCATTTCAAACTCGTAGTGGACTGTGCGGGCAAATGCATTCGGGATCTCACCACAGCCGTGACGACTCAGGTGATGTTTTCTCCAGCCGTGCAGTCTGTGTCCGTCACGACTCTCTGATATTGCACCCGCGGTCAGGTCGCTGCTTCAAGTATTTCCCTGATTGACGGAGCCATACGTGTCTATACATGACACCGCTGTTAACCAAGCAGACACACACTCTATTGATACAGGATCAGCCCCGCCCGTCTACTCTGCACCAAGGCGTATCTCGCCCGACAAGTCGAAAGCAGCTCGTGCAGCAATTGACGTTATGGTACAGCAAGGTGTTCTGCGTCCATCTAAATCATCATGGTCTTCGCCGATGCATCTGGTTCCAAATGGTGAGACCAACGAGTGGCGTGTAACAGTTGACTACCGTCGCCTCAATTCAGTGACAAAACCAGACATATATCCTCTGCCTCGTCTCAACGACGCAACAAAGAATTTACGGGGTAGCAAATGGTTCAGCAAACTGGATCTCAAAAAGGCGTATCACCAGATCCACATGAGCGAGCAAGATGTAGAAAAACGGCCCTGATAACACCTTTTGGGCTCTATGAGTATACCACCATGCATTTGGATGTTCGCAACGCCCCTGCCACATTTCAACTGTTCATGAACAACATCTTCAGCCACCTAGATTACTGTTTTTGGTACCTTGACGATGGCATTATATTCTCTTTCGACGAAAAAACGCATCAAGAGCATCTCAAAACTATTTTATTCCTTCTAAACAAAAATAACCTGCGACTCAACATCGCTAAATGCGAGTTCAATCAAACAGAGCTCGATTTTCCGGGCCATTGTGTGACGCCCACTGGAATTAAACCACGGGAGGAGAAAGTGCAGGTCATCAAAGATTTTGTACAACCCGAAGACTATGTCAGTCTTCGACGCTACTTGGGCATGATTGGCTGGTATCGTCGAACCATTCCCAGTTATGCCGAAATTGTTTTTCCGCTGACAGAAATGGTGAAAATTCAGGCCAACAGCAAAAAACTGCAATGGTCAGAAGAGGAAAAGTATTCATTCGCAGCACCAAAGAAGGCACTCTGTGACTCAGTTCTGTTGCATCACCCGCTGCAAAACTCAGCTTCGTACCATCTGGTTACGGATTCTCCGAGTCATGCAATCGGTAGTGCGCTACATCAGCTGGTGGATGGTTCTCCGCAGCCGCTGGAGTTTATCAGTAAGAAACTGACAGCCACGGAGCGCCGCTATTCGGTGTTCGACAGGGAGCTGCTCGCTGCATACCTGTCTGTGCAGCATTTCAAGACCACCATCGAGGGACGACATGTTGTTGTTTTCACCGGTCATAAGCCTATAGTGAGTGCTTTTCAAAGCACTACACCAGCCAAATCTGATAGGCAGCAGCGATACTTGAGTTTTTTGACTGAGTACGTTGCAGATATACAGTATGTGCGCGGTGCTGATAACGTGGTGGCAGACTGTCTGTCTCGTACCGTCAACAGTGTCAGCGTTGACATTCACGACCTGAAGAGCATCGACAGAGCACAAGAGGAGGACGAAGAGATAGAGAGCATCAAATCACGGTTGAAAATTGTCCAAATGAACAACTTGCAATTATACTGCGAACACTCTTCCCTACAACCACGACCCTTTTTACCAAAGACATGCCGAATTCCTGTGTTCCGATAACTTCACTCGTTCTCACACCCAGGGATGAAGGGCAGTGTACGACTGGTAAAATCTCGGTATTTCTGGCCTGGCCTGGAGAAGGATGTGAAAGTCTGGGTCAAAGGATGCTTTCAGTGTCAGCAAGCGAAGGTAAACCGACACACTAAAGTGCATTTATCGCATTTTTATATTCCATGTACACGATTTGAAGTGGTGCACACTGATCTCGTTGGCCCGTTGCCTACATGCGCGCCACTGGGGCAAGTGTTTGCCACGCCCTTCAGATACATGTTGACATGTATAGACCGCGCCTCCCGCTGGGTTGAGGCCGCCCCTCTGACTACCGTCACTGCAGAGGCGGTGGCACGGGCGTTTCTCGAGGTGTGGCTCGCACTTTTCGGTGTTCTACTCTATATCGTTACAGATCGTGGTCCGCAGTTCGAGGCTGGTCTTATGCAGCAGCTGTCGGAGACAGTCGGATTTCACCGGCTGCGAACGAGCTCGTAAATACCCCAGTCAAACGGCATGATTGAACGAGTTCACCGTGTGCTCAAGTCTTCCATTATCGCTCGCCAGCAGGAGTGGTTTGACGCCCTTCCGGATGTTCTGTTGGGCATCATAATGTTGCCAACTGAAGCGGGGTACTCTACGTTCACAGCTACGCTGAACTATTATGCCCTCGTGCTGCGATCTACCCCGAATCAGTTACAAAGAAGTAGCAGCAGGAATTTGTACGCCAACTGACGCGCCACATGCGTGAAATCGATTTTTGCACCGCATCGGCCGGTACAGCACATTGTACGAAAACACCGTATATGCCTCGCGATCTCGCCACCTGTACCCATGTGTGGGTGCGCGTCGACCGAGTCAGGCGTCCTATTGAGGCACCGTATCGTGGTCCCTTCAGAATTCTTCAACGGGGTTCACATGTCTCCAAGTTGCAGTTTACCGGTGGAGAAACAGATTCTGTTTCTATTGAATGTCTGAAGCCTGCAATTTTACCAGAGTCGCTGCAGTGTAAAATATCTGCTGACACGCCGCCGGGTGTGCCATCGCCGGCGTTCAGCGATCCAGATACACTGTCATCATCATCCGATCCTACTGCTGTTTCTTCTGCGGTCCAGCAGTCGAACACCGACAACAGCGCAGCTCCGCAGGAAACAATAACGTCCGGGCAGAACGATCCGGAGAGTCGTGCTCATTCGGCGACGTCATCGCAGGCAGCTGCCGACAGCAACGGAGTCAGTGAGCACCGACAGCCACAACTCACCACCAGATCAGGTAGAAGGGTACGTTTTCGTGCCAAGCCAAATTTTGTATATTACTGACTGTATTATTGTAAATTTTCACGTGTCATTTTCTTTCTGTGCTATAATCAATTTGTGAATAGCACGCAGACATGTATTTTGCGTAACACCGGCACAGGGTACAACAAGCTTATTTACTCATGCGCGGTAGATCAGTGTTATGACTTGTGTCATGTTGTGCCTTGTTTTCGGCATCAATACTTGTACTCGATTATTATTCTCATTCTGATAAGGCATGCACGCATGCATACAACTTCGCACGTTCGTGTGAAAACTCAAGGGGCCCTTGCATCAGCAGCGCTATCAATAATATGTTGTAGCTGTGCGTGCTTATAGTATGTTCTGTTGTGTTTTTTATTTAGTTCACATGCTCCGCATCTAATGGGGGGGGGGGTCTGTGGTGCCAGCAATCAGCTGATTCTTGTCTACGTGATTGTGGGCAGTGAGAATGTACACGATGACAAATTGTGTGTGTATATGTATTTGGTATATTCGTGTGCCATTCCTTGTTTCCTTCAAGATTGTCTGCATGTATCTTTATGCGTGTGTGTTGCCTCCAATCATTATACATTCATTGTCAAGTGGAACTGGATCTGTGTGTATGTCTGTATGCACTCAAACTATACCTTTTACAATTTCATTTGTCCCAACTGAAATCAAAGTTGTCCCAACTGAAATCAAGGTTGTCCCAACTGAAATCCAAATTGTCCCAACTGAAATCAAAATTGTCCCAGCTAGAACCACAATGTATGTTATTGATTTTACATTAAATATCAAACTTAATTGTTATCAATACATTTTATTGTATTTCACATGAAAAATTTAGCATTAGTTGTAAAGCATAGATATGTACTACTTACTATGTACTATACAATTATGTGCTATGGTATGTCCTACAATTACAATGCAGATATGTACCGTACTTACTTACTTTATGAGGAACTCTATCAGTCAATATATCAATGTCAACGTATATACCACCAGCGCGTGTACTTAAACTCTAGCAAAAAGCAAGATATCACAACTCAACACAATCACAACGCAAAATGGCCCACTAAAACACCTTCACTAACAAACACGCACGAACGTTCTGCGCTAACAACTGCTCTATGGCGCTCACTCTGTCAGCCAATATCAGTGTCAGCGTATAGAGCCACTGTTCTCGGAGAGCACTCGCGATCAAATCGTGCACATACACACACACACATACACAAACACATCTACAGAAACATCACACTTTCAGAGTCTTATGGCAAGTGTTCAGGCATCACGTGTGTATATCGCTTGTCGTTGCTAGCCATTTGTACTATGTTTAATATTGTACGTTATATATATTTGTGTATGCTGTATATTTGTCTGTGTGAGGTAGTGTGAGTGTATGTATGTTGTATGCACGTGCTATGAGCGATCAGGGGGATGCAGGGGTGGGCAGTACGCGTCATAGGGCAGTTGTTTGCGCAGAACATTCCTGCGTGTTTGTTAGTGAAGGTGTTTTAGTGGGCCATGTTGCGTTGTGATTGTGTTGAGTTGAGATATCTTGCTTTGTTCCTAGATTTTATTTATACGCGCTGGTGGTATATACGCTGACATTGATATATTGGCTGATAGAGTTCCTCATAAAGTAAGTACGCACGGTACATATAGGCTTGTCTAAAAAGTATCCGACCTTAAGCCAGAATATAAATTTCACACACCTGACAGGATTCGGACTCTAATCCCCTTCAAAGTAGGCCCCTTGTGCTTGTACGCACTTAGCCCACCGATCCTTCCACTGCTGGAAACAGCTCTGGAAGTCTTCTTTCGGAATGGTGTTCAGCGTCGCTGTCGCGTTCCGCATTATCTCTTCTCTAGTCTCAAAACGGGATCCTTTCAGTGCAGTCTTCAATTTTGGAAATAACCAGAAGTCGCAAGGAGCCATGTCTGGAGAGTATGGAGGATGGCGAACGACTGGAATTCCATGTTTGGTCAAGAAATGTTGGATCAAATGGAATGAGTGTGCAGGGGCGTTGTCGTGATGCAGTTGCCAATTTTTCGCCGTCAACATGTCTGGCCTTTTGCGCCGAACTGCGTCACGGAGACACAGGAGAACATCTTGATAGTACTCCTTTGTCACTGTTTGTCCTTCCGGTGCGTATTCGTGATGCACAATTCCACGGATATCAAAGAAGACAGTCAGCATCACCTTCATTTTGCTTGGCATCTGTCGCGCTTCTTTCGGCCTTGGAGACTCGGGATGCTTCCAT
Source organism: Sacculina carcini (assembly GCA_916048095.2). NCBI lineage: Eukaryota > Metazoa > Arthropoda > Thecostraca > Sacculinidae > Sacculina > Sacculina carcini. The sequence goes on from OU696573.1 coordinate 8,686,614, forward strand.
TGCGACGACTGTCTTTTTATTTCTGGGTCATACCTGTACACCCATGACTTATCTCCAGTTATCACGGTGTTCAGAAACTGAGGATCAGTGTTGGCAGTGTCCAGAATGTCCTGTACAGCTTGAAAACGGAGGTTCTTTTGTTCCGGCGACAACAACCTGGGCACAAATTTCGCAGCCACTCTGTGCATGTTTAAATCATCACGCAAAATTGCATGTGCGGAATCTTTACTCACTCCAACCTCTTGGGCAATCTCCCGCACGGTCGAGCGACGATCTTCCATCACCAAATTTCGCACCCTCTCAACAACAGCTGCATTCCGAGCAGTTTGGGGCCTGCCAGAACGCTGGTCACTCTCTGCTGATGCGCGGCCACTTTTGAATCGGTTGAACCACTCCTTAATTTGTGTTACACCCATTGCATCTTCTCCAAATACCTGCTGAGTCTTAAGAATCGTTTCGTTCTGGGAATCACCAAGCTTTTGACAAAATGTGATGCAGTATCTTTGTTCAACACGTTCAGTCATCTTGAGAGAATCGGTAATCCGACAGACACGTTGCGTAGCACCTCACTCAGCGACCGACAGGCAGCAACTGACGCGCTGGATGTTGGTGAAAAAATTCACGCATGCGCATGAAAACAACAAAACAAACAACAACAACATGTATTTGATATAGCGCACTTTCGAGGACAAAGGCACGAGCAGGAGCTGAGTAATAGTGTAGACACAGAGCGGTATGGGGACAAAATATGGAGCACAAATCGACAGAAAGTACATGGGTGCTTGCAAAATTGAACACATACATACACACATACACACATACACATACACACATACACACAAACACATACACACAAACACATGCACACGAACACATACACACGCACATATATACACATACACATGCATACACATATACATATATGAATAATGTCATGTAGTAGAGCATATAATGGAAAGAGAGAAAATATATAATGGGAATATAGAATAAAAAAGCATAGGATATAAAATAATAAATGCTAGATGGCAGTTGGCTAGCGAGTAGCTCTTCCACCCTTGGACAGGTTTTATTTTTAGTCCTGCTGGGTGTCTAGCCACCCTCCTCACTGGTGGGAACCACTGGGGAGCTGGTTTACTCGCCGACCACTCGACTATGAGACTGGTTGTACTGGGCTACACAGTACCAGTAGCAGGAATTCTCCTTACCAGACAATTTACCAGACCGAAGTGAGTCAACCAGCCAAATACAGTAGATCACAATGAGGATAAGAGTTGGAAGATAACGGAAACAGATTACAGGGTAGGTTAGATCAAACAGATTCAAGTAGGTGTCTGTGCAAGGCGACAGAGAAAGACTTGAGAGACGTTTTTTCAAGGATGTGTGAGGGAAGCGAGTATATATATATATATATATATATATATATATATATATATATATATATATATATATATATATATATATATATACGAGGAGCATAAAATGTATAAGATTTGGACGACCAGGGAGATAAATTGATAGCGGGAGGACTAACTAAAGGCTTACGATGGCGACTATCAGAGCGAACGCTGGGTATGAGAAGAGAACGAAGATACAATGGTGAAGATTGAGAATGAATCAATTTGAATGTCAAACAGCAAGTTTTGAATCGAATCCGTGAAAGAGCAGGAAGCCAGCCAAGCTGCCGGAGGTGGGATGATGTAGGAGTTTTAGGAGGAAGTCGCAAAACAAATCGACATGCTAAATTAATCACAGATTGAAGTTGGCGGACAAATTTAAAACTAAGATGAAAGAAGAGAGAGTTGCAGTAATCAATTTTTGAGAGGATGTAGGAATTGACTAATAGGGTGGCAGATGCTTCATCAATGAAAGCACGGATAGGATAAAATTGGCGAATGATAAAACGCCAAGAGCGAGTGAGCTGAGAGAAATGACTTGAGAAGCAAAGTGATGGATCGAATATAACTCCCAAGTTGCGAATCTGGGAGGCAAGAGGAAGATTAATAATGTGAGGGGTGAGTTTAGGAGGGTGAAATACAAGATATTCAGTCTTTGAATGATTGAGGACAAGTTTCCCTGAGGCAGCCCAAGAAGATATATCATTAAGAAGTTCATAAACTAGACATAAGGAAGATAAAGTGAGGGGAAAGAATATTTGGACGTCGTCGGCATAAATATGGTACGCAATAGGATAGCGGCGCAAGATTAAGCATAAGGATGAGACATAGAGATTGAAGAGGAGAGGACCAAGGAGCGAGCCTTGTGGCACTCCAGAAGTGAGAAGGACAGACGATGAGGTAGTTGAGTTGCATCGGACTGAGTAAGATCGGTTAGTGAGGTAAGATGTAAGAAGAGAAAGTGCACTAGAGGAAAGACCAGCATGAGCGAGATCTTGACTTAAGATGGAATTGTCTACAAGGTCAAAAGCAGAAGAGAAGTCTAGCGAAATGAGAATAACAGACTTGCCATATGAGAAATGTGAGAAACTGTCCGCCTCATAGCCGAGTGGCTAAGACGCACGCTCTGTACACAGAGGCCCAGGGTTCGATTCCCTGGCGAGGTGAAATGGATGGGTTCGTTTCTTAAAGTGATAGCCCAAATGCCGCAAGGCGGGTTTCGTGTGCGCGCAGCCGTACAGTTTTTCTCTGCTGGCCGTGACTGCGAAAACCCGTGTGGCGGCCGGACCTGCGGTGTGCCAGCCGGGGCCGTGAGTAGTGATGCAAAAAAAAACGTTTTTGGTTGCGGTTTTTTTTGATGATGCAAAAAAACGGTTTTTTGGTTGCGTTTTTTTGCAAAACAAACATGTTTTTTTAGTTTTTTTTGTTTTTTTTTGTTTTTTTAGAATTAGCCCCAATTTTCATCGGATGTGAGATTTTAGTACATAGAAATGAGTTCAATTGGTGTTTTGTACATCTTAATATTTCAAAGATAATTTGATAATAGTATAAAAAACAAGAATATTTATCAATAAATACCTCAGGAGACTGTTTGAAAGTGCATCCGGGTCCGGTGGTTTAGGTTTTTTTCATTGAGAAAACCCATGTTTTTAAAGATGGTTTTAATTATGTGGATATTTGAAATAATTTGTCAGCATAACAAAACAAATTCATTGAATAATCATGTCTTTTTTTCAAAAGAAACCATGTTTTGATGGAAACATGCAATAATGTTTTTCAAACTGGTTTTAAATTCGTTTTATTAATGTACAGGTCCAGAAATTGTTGGTAGCAGAACAAGACAAGCTAATTGGTTTTTGTTTTTTTGTTTTGGTTATAAATTCGCTGGTCAAATGTTTTTTTTTACATACGTTCATTTAAACTAACGCTTTTTTAATGAAACAATGTTTTCTAAAACAGTATCTATGTAAGATAGATTTGATTGATGTACGTTCAAATACCTTTTGTATAGCAAGTAGCCTGCTGGTACGTATAAGCAGGTGCTTAAACCAATTAATTTGAACTGTTCTTTTAAACCATGTTTTTTTCTAAATATATTTTTTTGAAAAACTGTTTTCGTAGATGTAGAGATTGCGAAAAAAATTGGCGGCAGATCAAGGAAAGTTGAACCAAAGTAACTGTTTTTTTATTAGTAACCTGAAACGGTGAGTACGTTGGCACAAAGGAAAAATTGCATCATTAATATGAGAAAGAGCTTCAGATTAAAAAATCAGGGAGAACAAGTGGAGGGAGATGAACATAGTTAGAGAGGCAGACTATTGAGTTAACCAAAAATTGTAATTTAGAAGGATCAAAAAGTTTGTAATTGCGATAGTGAAATGTTTCATTTGAGGTTTGTTTAGGCGGCCGAGGTAAAATCAGTTGAAAAGTCATAAGGTTATGGTCAGAAATTTCAGGAGCGGGTGGATAGGTTATTGTTTCAGCGAAAAACAGTTTGGAAGAAGAGGGAGTCGAAATAACAAGATCAAGAGTATGTTCAGATAGATGTGTTGCGGCGCAGTTCATGATTTTAAGATCCCATGAATCAAGTAAGTGAATAAATTCGGACGCATAAGGATGAGAGGAAGGGGAAACCACCCAGATATTGAAGTCTCCCAAAACGATGAAATTGTGAGAGAAGCGCTCAGAAAAATAAGAAATTAGCTAATCAAAATCAGAGAGGAAAGTAGAGGCTGTACCATTCTTGTTATGTCTGTATAGTAGCAGAATGCCAAGTTTTGGAAGTGACGGAAGTAACAAGGAGAGTGTAATGAATTCAAAAGAGTTGCAAGAAAATTCAAGATCAGACAGTTTGGAAACAGCAAGAGAGGAATGATATACAACGCCTACCCCTCCTCCGGAGGATTTTGTGGAGCACAAGAGGGAGCGACAGGTGTGTAGGAAATTGAATGAAGGAGGGAGATGTGCAGATAACGTAAGAACGTCGCACTCGAATAACCAAGTTTCAGTGAGGAAAATGAATGAAAGACCAAGATTCAATAGGGTATGAAGAACGAAATTAACCTTGTTTCGCACCGAACGGATATTGAGAAGACCTAGAGAAAAGCGTTTATTCACGGAATGCTAATCAGAACAAGTAGGAGAGACTGATTTAGATGGCGGCGGACTGCTATAAGAATGGATCGAAGCATTCGAAGATAGTGGATAGTGTATGAAGGTGTCTTCCTTCACTGTGCGGAGTGGCGCCGCGCTATCGTCTCTATTTCGCATGGGAAAAATGAAGGTCGGACTTTTTAGACATTTGTCATTGTAATAAATACCGTACATAGTACATGTAGTACGTACCGTAGTACATGTCTATGTTTTACGACTAATGCTGATTTTTTCATGTGAAATACAATAAAATGTACTGATCACAATTAAGTTTGATATTAAATGTAAAATCAATAACGTACATTGTGGTTCTAGCTGGGACAATTTTGATTTCAGTTGGGACAATTTTGATCTCAGTTGGGACAATTTTGATTTCAGTTGGGACAATTTTGATTTCTGTTGGGACAACTTTGATTTCAGTTGGGACAATTTTGATATCAGTTGGGACAACTTTGATTTCAGATGGGACAAATGAAATTGTAAAAGGTATAGATCAAGTTCAAGAGTGTGTGCGGGTGTGGCTGTATGCTTGTATGCCGCCTAAGGTCCATATTGTGTATGTTTGTACAGGGATGTGTGTGCGTGTGCTTCTGTATGTATGCTTGTGTGGTGCATGTATTGAAACTATGCTAGCTATGCTGTTAGCTGCACCCACTGATTCTGAAAACTACTTCTTGTGAGATTGGTTTGCGCTAACACTTGCATTGGGACATATTTACCCGTGTTTGATCAACTGCTGTGTCTGCGGCTCTCATGAATACAACGTGCTGGAGTGTGATATATTTAGTATGGTGCAATCACCACTCATTCATACACCATGATATGGTGTATAAATAATTGTATTGTCTCCTGGTTGTTGTTTATTATTTATTTACTTATTCATTAATGTTAATTCTTATTTATTGTTGGTTGTCATTTATTGAGTCACATATTTATTTATTGTTGATTGTTGTTATTTATTGAGGAGTGTGGCGGAGTAATATTATTGAGTGTTATCGGATGGATTGTTTATTCTTATTTTTATTTTGTTTTCGAACTCTCTTCTTTCTAGAATTGTTTACTTTTTTATCTCTCTATCTTTACAACTTTTGGACGTTTCGGTACATGGGCCAACGCAGGGTGGTAACAGTGCTTGTACTCTTCTC